>VXBZ01001615.1:77309-111759 GCA_013399135.1 Heliornis fulica | reverse complement strand
TGTTGCTACCCGGTAGCAACGGGGAGCGGGGCTTTGGGTGTGTGGGGGGTTAGAGATAGTGAAGACTACATCTCCCAGCGTGCAGTTCGCTCGGCGGCCGCGCACCGTAGCGGTGGTGGGCAGCGTTGCATGCCGGGAGTTGTAGTCCGCGCCTTCCACGTAGCTGCCCCATGACAGCGGGTTACCTGATCGCGGGCGAGGTAGCAGAGCTCAGTGACCTGGTGTGTGGGTCGCGACTGGCTCCTGTCGAGCCGCGATGAGGCCTTTTGCCTGAGGGGGAGACTGGAAAACAACGTAGGCTTGAGTCGCGGTGCTTGGGGAAGGGAGGGCTGGTGAAGTATAGCGAGTGCTCTCTACCTGGATCCATCCTTCCCTCCATCTCCGCAGCGAGGAGGGAAACTATAGGCTTAAGCCGCAGCAGGGTTACTGCATTAGAAAGACGAAGAGTTTCCGTTGTTGGAAGCCTTTAAGAACAAATAGGGCTGTTTTCGGTGCAGTTAGCATTGCGTTGGTGCTCTGTGGTGTACAGGTGTGTACGGGCTTTTAACCTTGGGGAGAAGTTAGGAGCACGCAACACTCGTCTGAAAGATAAATGGGGACGTTCTTCAGTGGTCCTGCCCTTAGGTAGATATGCAGGATTGAAGCTTTGGGGCAGCGACCTTTTGGGCTCGTTTACCACAGCATGTTTCCGTTTTGTTTGTTAGTGTGTGGTTTGTGCTGCGTGGATTAACTGGAGTGTAATTTTTTTGTGTGCTGTTTCTTCCTCGTTCAGTTGTGTTTACAGATCATGAAGCGCAATCATTCATCTTCTGGTAAAATGGGCAAGACTGCTGGCGGGGCGTCAGCAAAAAAAGCCTCTAAATCGCCAAATCGAGAAGGGCCTCCCGGGAGAAAAAAGGGAACAGATGGAGAAGCAAGGAAACAAGGTCAAAAAAAAAAGGTAAGAGTTATTTTGGATCAAACAAGTTGAAAAACTAACGAAAGGAAAAAATAAATGCCTAGGCTTCTACTGGAGTTTATAGTAAATATTTTATTAAGTAGTCTTCTTTTCTTGAGGAAATGCCCAGCGTTAACAGGATTTTTGAGACCCGCTGCCGTAGCTGCTTCCCGGTGCCCAGAGTTTCTAGTTGGGTGCCGCTGTTCTTGAGACAAGCAGAGCGAAACGTTGCCAGCTGGTTAATGGAACGGCAGACTGGCTGCGCAGTGCTGAAGAAAGAGCTGCATAGCATCCCTTTGAACAGGGTGGTAAAATCTGAGTGATGTTTATGCAGTTCTGGAAAATAATCTCTGCATATGTCAGGATTGATCTTGGCAGCATTCTGTTGGAGAGAGCTTGTTTAACCACACAGGAGCCTCACGATCTGAAGAAGCAGCTGTATTAGTCAAACATCTTGTGTGTTTCTTATTTCATTAGCACATTCTTGGAGTGGGAGGAACTAAAAGTTGTACTTTGCTTATCTTGCTTGAGATGAATTGCTGTTTAACAATTGTATTAAAGAGCCCTTTTTCTGTGGTCAATAGCAGCACACCTCTGTCAAGCACTGAAGAGTTTTGTCAGTCTTTTTATGGCAGGTTGCTAGTAAATGAATGGTTGGTTGCAAGACAAAAGTTATTTCGAAATTGCCATATTTGCTGTAAGTTTTTCTTTTCAGCAGGTCACTCAGTCAGTCAAAAGGAAAGCTAAGGAACGTGAAAACTCTTCCACTGAAGGTAGGGAATATTCTTTCAATATTCCATATTCCTTTGTTTTCTCTCTGAACAGTAACTGTATTTGCAGTACAGCCTTATCTAGTACGTCTATGAATTGTATGTGTTGTATATGCACATATTAATCGTGTGCTTTTGGTTGCAAGTGTGTTCTTTTCTTGCAAAATGTTACCACAGGTACCCAGATTTTGCTTTCTCTTCTCAGGTCTTTGTATTCTCTGTTAGCCTTCTGTTTTGAACCTGGCATGTCCTGTGTTAAACATACAAATGAGTTGATGCCCTTGCTACATCAAGTTTCTTGCTAATGCATATTCCCACCCTTTATTCATTTTTATTCTGGCTTCTCTCACTCATACCACCAGTAATTTTGGAATAATATCTGTTTAGAATGAAACTGCTTTTTGAGACAAACCTATTTTTTGTAACAAATTTATCTTTCTAAACAATTTGTGACTTGCAAATAATAAGTACTATCTAATGTGGACATATTTGTCCCGATGGTTTTGTGACATGGGAAAATTGTCATCAAAGGTGTAACAGATCTGACTGAATTGAGTCAAAGCTCATGATCCAGGTTTGACAAATCATGTCTTTCTCTTTCTTCTTTTTTTTTTTTTTTGTCTTTGTGTTAACAGGAGAAAAAGGTTCTTTTAAAAAAATTAAACTAACCAGTGCTAAAATAAGATCTTGGCAGACACTCTCTGAGACCAGTAGGCATTTTCTCGAAACTGTAATGGATTCAGTAATACTGTAAGTTGTTTGTTTTAACAAGTAATAAAAACCATAAGATTCCTTGAACTGAAAAAGCTTTGGAGCTTTTCTGGGCAGTGTGGCTGGCTATAATTTTAACACTTTATGTGAAGTTGAAAAACTGTCACTAGAGAAGATTCTGACTGTTTACTTCACTTTTGATGTGTTTTCTATGCTTGCAGGCTTTATGACTGAAGTTGTGCCTTTATTTTCCTTTCAGATCTCTCTTGTGCCAACAAAAAGAGAGAAAAGATGATGTTCAGAAGCACCTTAATTTACTGAAAGAAAGGTAAGAAATTAGAATTTAAAAAGTGGGGATTGAGTTTACCCAGTTGCTTTGGACTATCCTTAGGGAATTGCTCCTGGGAGCAATCACACTTAGGAAATTCTGAAGGGAAATTTAGTGCAAAAATCCTGAAGAGAACTATCTTGACATTGACATTGATTGAAGTGGTCAAGCAAGAGTTAATGAAAGACCCACTTTAACCGCTTCTACATGAGTAACAGGACCTAGGAGCAGTTCTTAAGAGCTCCTTGTATCGGTTTTGTACTCTTTATACAGGATTTAAATAAAGTATGGAAATTTTGTCTGAGTAATTATGTTATTGTGGGAGTTCTTATGTACGCTTGAGTGCCTGAGACTTACTGTGTGCATGTGTGCTGATATACCAGGCTCTCAACATAGGAACTGAGCATCTATGTTTGTTTCTTTGTTCCTCAGGATTCAAACACTTAGAACTACGTTTTTCATAAATGATTTTTTAATGTTTATTTATGATGTGGTGAGTCTGACTTCTGAGTTGCCAGATACCTATGATCTCATCTGAGATGCATGAAAATTATCTTGATTTGGTGTGTCTTAACAGGCAGATCCAACTTGGAAGAATTCAAGTCTTCCTTAGAATCAGAATGACATTTGGGAGCAAGCTAAAGCTCTTCCTTTCACATAAAACAATACTCACAAAAGCATTTATGGTCTTAACTAAAATATCTTACTTCACTGGCAGCAATTGGTCCAAATCAAGCTTTATTTTTCCCGGAGAAGTCATTAGCCAATTTTCTTTTTGCTTTGCAAAAAACTCAAATCATGCTTTCCTTTTTCTATGATAAAGGGTGCTGAAATCCTTAAAGAGGTTAAAGGTGCCTCCAGGGAAGCTGGAAAATCTGAAGAATGTCCTGAGAATTCAAATTGCAGAGAAACAAAAGCTTGAGACAAATGAAGAGTCTTTAGCACAACTGCAGGTATGAAGGGAAAACAATCCTATCTGTCTGCTGCTGATCATTATTTTGTTACGTAATAGTTTCTAATTTCTAGCCTGCGCAGTTGTGGAAGAGCTGCCTGCACTACAAAGCATTTATCTTTTTCATTGCTTTCTAGTGACTCAGCTGATGTTTATTATCACTATTTTCTAAGTTAAAAGTTTGCCACTTCTAAAGAAAATGTTATTCCGGTTTTCTGTCCTATTTTATTTTAGGAAGAAATAAAGGAAGCTGAGCGATCAGCAGAATATATTGAAAGCACTATACAGCAACTGCAGTACAAAATCCAGGTGCTCAAGAACCAGTTAGAAGATGAAAAAAAGGCCAGGAAGGTATTTCCAATAGATGTCGCTTTCCTCCAAAGATTCCCGAGCTAGCCAATAAAAGCTATTTCTGAAGTGTGTCGTATGGGGAAGGCCTTTTTTCTCTTTGGGAATATAACTTAGATCTTCCCATCTTGAGTTTCAAAATGAAGTTTAGTGTTCAGAAGTTGGGTGATTAGTGCAAATGTATTTGCTTACTTGTGTGCCTGATGTTTGGTTTTTGAGGTTGGGTTTTGTTAATTTCTTTTCCCCTTCTAGGTATTCCAGGAAAATGGAAGTGGAACACTCCACCTTCCAGAACTCCCTAGACAGAGTTTAGAGGCACCCACTTTGCAGGTGAGCATGGAACATATGAGGAGGAAGGCAGAATGTGCTTTCATCATGTGCTTTAACCTCTGTCAGAGGGCACAATTCTAAAATATCTGGAAGGTTGGGTTTTGATGTTTTTGAGTTGTTTATATTTTCATTGCAAACTATAAACTCATGTTCTCTAAGTTTTTAAAACAAGATTTTGGAGAACCTGCAATTTAGAGGATCACATGTCTTTTCTGAGAAGCTCTGTGATACCAGGGAACCTGTTGCCATACATCTCCCTGATGGAAGGAAAACTGTTTCAATCTGTGTCTTTGAATCCTTTTTATTTTAGCTGTATCTAGGTACACTAGGCTGTGTAAAAGTGAAATTTCTGTTGTCTTTAATGAAAGCTGTTTATTTACTTGTTACTTTTTCCTTTCTCCTTTAGGAAGAAATTTTGAAGGTAAAAAACCAGAAAGGCCTCCTGAAAGATATGAACACTATTCAGGAGTCAGCTGACATGAAGAACATTTTAATCCTCATTGAAAAGACCTACGAGAAGGTGGACTTACTCTGAAAAATGAAAATAATACAGTCACCTTTTAAGAAAATAACGTCTGCCAGTATTCCTGTTGGTATAGAGCCCCAGGATACTGGTCACGGAAATGGTGTTTTCTTAAACAACTTTTTTTCTTAAAATGTTTTCCTATGAATAATGGTGTATAAATCTGTTGATACATTCAGGGACTTTACTCATTCAGGTCATTAGTCAAAGGTTTTTTGTGGGTATGGGTTTTTCTTTTGGACCTGTGATAACATCTAATGATATATACTGTCATAGGAGAAGGGAGGGAAATGGATCCTGGGTTCATTTGGGCTCTTAGTGGAATGAGGCAACCTCATCCTTTGTATTTGGACTTGTATATTGGATCTGTGAAGGCGGAATCTCTTGTCAGACTTTTGTTAGGGAGTTAAATCATCTTTAGACCTGAAACACGTAGAAATTTTCCTGTTGTCAGTCACAAATTCCCTGCTGAAATTTTTTTTCTTTAATAAAGTCCTCCATGTCAGGATACTTTACTTCTATCAAGTGTCCAAGATTTTTTACAATCTCATATTCACTTAAACAAAAAGCCACCATATGTTTTGTCCTTACCTTATATTTATTTGCCAGAGGAAGAAAATTACATGAAAACATTTACTCATGGACTTCAAGGTCTCTTTTTTTTTTTTTTTTCCTTCCCATGCTAGAGCATCTGCCTGAAGCACATCAGTTGTTATAACATGCTTGCTTCTGCCCAATCTTCTGCTAGAAGGCAGTAGTACGCTTGTTTTGGGTTTTCAGGGCAAGGTTTGGGTAGCAGGGGGCTACAAGTGTGGTTTCTGGAAGAAGCTGCTAAAAGCTGCTCCCATGTCCAACAGGGCTGTTAACAGCTACCTCTAAGACAGACCTGCCACTGGCCATGGCTGAACCCTTCAGCTTATTTAAGAAGGACCCTCTTGGCAGCCAGAGAGGAATAACTCTTCAAACCCCCAGGTCAGTGAAGATGGGAGATGGGGTGCTGCAGTCACTGGAGCAGATTCTCCTATATCTCCTGGAGATGACCATGCACACAGGCTGTCCCCCTGCAGCCCATGGGAGGATGATGATGGAGCAGAGATTCCGCCTGCCTGCAGCCCACAGAGGCTTCAGCCACAGTGAAGCTAGTGGAGATGCCTGAAGGATGCTATGACCCTATGGGAAGCCAACACTGGAGAAGATTTGCTGGCAGGACTTATGAGCCCATCAAGGGATATATATGCTAGCATAGTCTGATCCTGAAGATCTGCACCCTATGGAAGGACCCACACTGGGGTAGTTGGTGGATAAACTGCAGCCTTTGTGAAGGGCTCATGTTGGAGAAGGTAATGGCGGAGTGTCTGCCATAGGAGGAACCCCATGCTGGAGCAGGGAAAGAATACGAGGAGTTCTGCCCTAAGGAGGAAGGAGTGGCAGAGACACCATGGGCTGGACTGACCTCAACCCCCATTCCCTAACCACATGTGCCATTGTGGGAGAAGGGAGAGAAAGGGGGAGTGAAGTTGAGCCTTGGAATAAGGGAGGGGCGGGGGAGGTGCTTTTAAATTTGTTTTTATTTCTCATTAATCTGGNGGACCCACACTGGGGTAGTTGGTGGATAAACTGCAGCCTTTGTGAAGGGCTCATGTTGGAGAAGGTAATGGCGGAGTGTCTGCCATAGGAGGAACCCCATGCTGGAGCAGGGAAAGAATACGAGGAGTTCTGCCCTAAGGAGGAAGGAGTGGCAGAGACACCATGGGCTGGACTGACCTCAACCCCCATTCCCTAACCACATGTGCCATTGTGGGAGAAGGGAGAGAAAGGGGGAGTGAAGTTGAGCCTTGGAATAAGGGAGGGGCGGGGGAGGTGCTTTTAAATTTGTTTTTATTTCTCATTAATCTGGTTTGATTGGTAATAGATTATTTTATTCCTTGTTGACAGTAACTGCTCATGCCCTTATCTCTACCATGAGCCTTTTATTACCTTTCCCCTCCCTGCACAGCTGATAGGAGCAGTGATAGAGCAGCTTGGGGGGGGCACCTCACCTCCAACTGGGGACACCTCTACACTGACTTACCCCACAAACACTTGTTCTTTTAAGTCACATGTACTTTCACAATGCATGAGCTAATTACCTTTTCTCCCATGAGAGGTTAAAAAAGCTTTCCCAGCGAGGGTGACGGAGCACTGGACCAGGCTCCCTGGGGCCTTGTGGAGTCTCCTCTGGAGATAGTCTGTGTGACCTGCTCTAGGGAACCTACTTTGGCAGGGTGTTGGACTTGTTGATCTCTTGAGGGTCCCTTCAAACCTCTACAATTCTGTGATTGCTACATATAGCATTGTGAAACTCAGACTTGAGTATATACATGATATATACTTTTGTGGTATTGAATCACATAAGAATGTATATAAATACTAGGAAATATTTCTCAAGCTTCTGATCACTTGAGAAGGGGAACACTTATGTAACTACTCAAAATAATCCATATTGTAGGTTAATTGCTGGTTTTGGCATTTCCTCTCTTTGGCCATGAAAGGCTGAATTCACGAGTCCTGCACTTCTGTGCCATCAGATCCTGGTGTTCAGTTTGGCAAGGTAGGGAAGAGGCCATCATCTCCTGGTTTAGATGGCAATGTGTTCTTCTCAAAGCCGTTTTTACACTCAAGGAGGATGCCTTTCATGCAGGGAAGGTTGTATTTTTATACAAAATTCTACTTTTTACTTCTAAACCCATTTTTTTCCCCAGCTATGGGTATTTTTGTTGATGAATTCTGTACAACTGAAGGGTCTTCTGTGCTGCTTATCATATTCACCACACTTGAGTGTACCCATCACTTACCACCCTGGGCCTGTACTTCTCTGCACTGCATCACATATTGCCATTTCTCAAGGTCTCTGCTGTCAAACTGTGCCTGCATTTCTTAATACCACGTCAGTAGTGAGTGTGATGATAGGAGGAGGGAGAATGGTCTTAAACTGAAAAAGGAGCAATTTAGATGAGGGAAAAATACTTTTCCCTTTGAGGGTAGTGAGGCCCTGGCCCAGGGTGCCCAGAGAAGCTGTGACTGGATCCCTGGGGAGGTCAACTGAATTGATTATTCATAGACATCTGGAAAAAAACCCATTCATCTACTGAACCTTAATCCCATGGCCTTGCATACCCAGCACAAATCCATCACCAGGCCTGGGTACTGAGACTAAAGCAAGTCCATCAAATGCTTCCTTTCCCCTGACACTGTGATTGATGACAGGCTGGCTGTGGATGTTGTTACTGTGGTGTTAACATATCAACAGGACAGCATAAAAGAGGAACAGTAAACCTAGGGTTCTAGGAGGTGTGCTTAGGTCAATTTATTTGATGGTGGATGCCTTTGGGTAGAACTGCAGAATGATGGGGTAGTGTTTTCTGATGAGATTAGAGAAGGTTTGCTGTTGATCAGTGTACCTGGAGCTGTTGAGAGGTTTGACCTGAGAGAATCTGAAACTTCAATTTCACAAACATTGGCTTCAGGTAGGTAAATTACAAGCCACAGATTTCTTAAGACACAGTGGAAATATCTATCCATCTTCACAGAAAAATAAAACATCTTTCTATGTCTGTCTTTTTGCCTTCCATGTTCCTTCTGTATTAACTCTTCTACCTGGTGCAATAGGTTATCAAGTCCAAATCAAAAGGTCAATACGGGTTATCAAACTGGACTGACGGGGACAACTGAAAATCTAGGCTCAAAAGAGCTGTAGCCTTGAAGTGATGCTTGGTTCTGCTTAGCTGGGCTGTTTTGTCAGGTGTCTCATTTTGTCTCTGGCTCTGAATTGCCTCGTGGTATGCAGCTTGGCACTGAGAATGAGAACTGCTTTAATTTCACTACCACTGAGAAGAAAAAGGATAATTATTGAGTATGTGCAAAGCAGATCATTCACTGGTATGAATGCAAAGAGATTAAATGTCTTAATGAAAAAAATTAAAGGTTCCTGGTAGAGCCTGTACTCTTGAACAAACCCTGTGACACTTTATTAACTATGCTTGCAGAGTCAAATCCTCCAAAGGTCTGGCTGGCTTGGATTGTTATTTAAAACACTACTACCCCCAAAAAACAACAAAAAAAAAGCTTTTAGGCACAGCATACCAGTTGGAAACAATTTGGATCAATAAAATTATCGTTTTATGATTCTGGACAAGGACTTTTTGTCATTCCCCATGTGGAAGCAACCACAAAATAGATGTGTTTTATTGCTTCCTAAATTCAGGTTTATCATTGTGGTTTGGAAAGAGGAGCTACAAGACTGAGAAGGTAGGTAAGTGATCAGGTCGTTTATCAGTGCAATATTTGTTTTTAATCTGGTAGTACTTCCAGGTGTAAGGACAGGCCTTAAGTAAAAGTAGTTGTATATATGCATATCAATGCTGCCTTTAGGTATAGTTGCTCGTATAGTAATGTGCTGTGGCACAGAGGCATTCTGCCCCGTGAAAGCTGAGAAAATGCAGTATAACCTTCAAGAAAGGTAAATATGCCATATCATAAAATGGGCTAATTTTTTAAAAAATTATGTTTGAATGTCGGGATTGATGGTGGATCGCTTGGATGCTGGAAAGGTATTTTCTTATCTGAGAAAGGTGTTTTAGTGGGACAGCCTGAGCTTCACTACCTCACTGTGTTCACATATCTATCTGGTGAGCTGATTGTCTGTGTTATTGTGTTAATTTGGTTTATTCGACCCTAAATCTCCCCCCTGGGGATAACAATAAAAGACAATTAGTGCCGATTGATGTGTGATTTCTCTGTTAAACACCTTATCACCTGGAAATTGGACTAAATCTTTGAGTTCCAAACATAGTGTGGAAGGAAAGTTGGAGTTAAGAGATGCAAAAGCCTTTAGAAAATAATACATGCTGTGCAACCTGAATTAAATTAAGAAAATGGCCAGATTGACACAATGCACTAAGGATAAGTGATTAAGCCTTTTTCTACGAGTAACAGATCAGCCCCAGCAGTCATCTTAGAAAGACTCCCTGACTAACATCCAGTAGAAGATCAACTATAGGGTTAAGATTTAGTGCTGACAAGATAAGTCATCAGTGCTAAGACCAATACTTTGTAGCATGCAAGTGCTATTTATTTCACTTAAAACCAGGAAAAATCAGATGGAATAACTCCTGATTGTCTTGTTTGTGTCTTGTCATGATGTGTCTTTTTCATCAGTACCTCTGCAGTGGATATATAGTGTCTAAACAAACATGGGAGATGGGGGTGGATGATCATGGAGCCCTCGCTACAGGATTTATTGCTTCATTTGGATCCTGAGAGGTGGCTGCTTACAAGATGTTAGTAGTAAGGTGGATACTTGATTGTTGCAATAATTTTTAAGGTATATTAAGACTTATTGGTATTTCTGGGAAAACTTAGGATTTTAATTATTTCCTTGGACTTATTAAGGGAAGATACATTTTTATCACCTCTCAGGGTTTTTTTGGGGGTATTGGGTTTTAGGTTTATTTTTTTTTGGGATCATAACTCTGTTGTTTTCAATAGGTTAGGTTTTAGAGCAAAGGTTTAAAGAAAAAAACCCCACATTACCAAGGCAAGGCAGCTAATTGGGCTTGTTCAGCGTGGAGAAGAGAAGGCTCTGGGGAGACCACAGAGTCAGCCTTCCAGTACTTGCAGGGGCTATGGGAAAGATGGGGAGGGACTGGTTACAAGAGAAGGAAGTTATAGGATATGGGGCAACGGGTTTTAACTGAAGGAGGGGGGATTTAAATGAGATTAGATATGGTAGAATTAGATAAATTATTTTTTTATGATGAAGGTGGTGAGGCCCTGGCACAGCTTTCCCAGAGAAGCTGTGGCTGCCCCTGGATCCTTGTCAGGGTTTAAGGCCAGGTTGGATGGAGCTTTGGGCAACCTGGGCTAGTGGAGGGTGTCCCTGCCCATGGCAGGTAGGTGGAACTAAATGGGCTTTGAGGTCCATTGCAACCCAAACCAGTCAGTGATTCTATCAAATCATAGCCTAAATAGTTACAGGCTGAATTAACACAGTACAAGTTACTTGTTAGTAACCAGTAAGAGAGGTCAGTCAAAACTAGACTTAAAGAATTTTGTGGTAATAATGAATTTTTACAATTTTTACCAGAAAAAGGTAACATTATTTTTTTTGTGCAGACATGAGAAAACCTTCTTTCTGAATTTACCTGCAAGTGACCTGCCTGATGCTACACAAGAAACCTGGTGTAGCATAACAAATTAAACCCAGGATTTTCTGACTCCAGCTTGGTCTGCCAAGCACAATCCCATCCTGCTGTCCACTGCACACTGAGAAAAAAATAGTATTCCGAAATGCTTTCCATATAGAAATGCTGGAACAGGGCACTCGTGGGAGCTACAGTATTTAAGGAAATTAGCAATTATGCTACTCAGTTCCTCCACAGTATTGCTTTTCTTTGTGTGTCTTCTCAGCAAGGAAGATGCTGGTGCTCAAATGTTCCATGAAGCTGCAGATGCTGGAGAAAATGTTAAGGTGGAGTTTCCCCGAGTCCCTCAAGGTAACACAGTGCTAACCTGTTGTTTTCCATGGCATTTCCTCAGTGAATAAGATGTTTGTCAGGTCACCAAAGCTGTGGGGATATAATTGTGCTTCTTCTGGACTGGCTGATGTTTCTCTTTAGATGACTATGGAAATCTGAGATATCTGTTTGGTCCAGCTCGATAAAACAAATCCATGTACTTCAGAAAATAAAGAAGCAAATTAGGCCACCTCTTTTCCAAAGTAATTAGGGTTGACATAATTAGAGAATGATTTAACATCTTTCTAATGCACCTTACTGGTCACTGTGTAGGTATCAACCTATGTGAGAGATGTATGTATGTGAAAATCTGAATGTGTGCTTTCAGGTCCACGTCACTGGTTCAGTCTCTGGTTTATAACCCAGGCACCATGCTAGTGTGTCTCAAACCGTCTGTCTTCTCTTGGCTGTTTGTCCTGCAGGTTTATGGAGCTGTGATGAACATCAACAGAGGTAACCCCTTCAGGAAGGAAGTGGTGGTGGACTCATGGCCAGACTTCAAAGCTGTTATCACCCAGCCACAGAGGGAGGTAGATAGACATTGTTTTTTATCTTTGAGAGTTGGATCCAACATGACTGGGGTCCCCTTCCCAGCTTCCCGAGTACTTTGTGCATGGGCCTAGCTTTATCTGGGAAGCAGGCAACGAGGGCATGCGGGAACCATGAAGTGCCATGGGACATCCTGGTGGTGCCAGCACAAAGCCCACAATGGGGAGTGGTGCTCTTTCCAGAAACATTCTGCCTAGCAATTACAGCATAATCAAACTTACCTATCAAGTACTCATTGATTGTACTGACTGAAGAATAATTTGCATAGCTAATGGAGACATATTTTACCTGCACTCATGCCACTTGGCTGAACTTTCCAGGGAATAGACTTTGTGCATGGATTTGTGTCTTCAGGCTCTTATTGGTGTAATCTCATATGGGGTGTTACAAGGAGTACTGTCTGTGCAATTTAATCCTCAGCATGGGACAACCAACAATGCAGAAGTCAGCACAGGATGTGGAAAATCCCTAATTGGCAGTTTGAATATTTCCAACCTACTTTGAAGATTGTAAGAGTATAATAGTATTGATGAAACCAGACTCTGCTATCTCAGCTCAGGGGCAGAGAACAAACACCCAAAGAAACATGCTCTAAACACGTTGACCATGGCAAACAAATAACACAGCATGTTTTTTCAGACAAACAGTGGCAGTGGTGAGCTTTGAATTAGGCAAGAATTTCAAGAAACTGCCACCAGGTTAGGGTTACTGTGTCTTAGGTACCTGAGGACTTACTATCATGGCTGCTTTCTGTTAATATGATAATTTGCTTGAGAGTCTCAACAGAAAATGTCCTAAAGGAAGCCACTCTGAAGCTTTTAACATTTGTTAAATCTCTGAAGTTGAGTTTCAAGGAGTTTTGATTCCAATGTGAAAGACGTGTGTGTGCAAAGGGGAAGAATGTTTAATTGTTCCAGAATGATTTTTTTTTTCTTCTTTTTTTTTTTCTCCCCAGTATGCAGTGGATGACCTTGACCATTATACCAATGCTCATGCAGTTTTCTACAAGGAGTTACATGCTTACCAGGAGCTACTGGAAAACACAAATGCTGTCAACTGGAGACAAATTTTTCAGATACAAGGTACAGTGCAGCCTTACTTGGTTTAGAGGAAACAAATGTCTAAGCCAGTTGGTCTAAAAGCCTTAATTGGAGTGCAGACCCTGCCATCCTGCCCTACAGAAAGGCTTCTTGTACTCTGTAAAATACAAAATTGAGGATATGGCTTTTCTAGCTTTTGAATTTCATCCATTGTCATATTCCTGTTACCATTTCAAGTTCAACTTGCAATTAGAAGGGGTATTTCCTTGGCAGGAAGACATGTTTATTTACGTTAATTTCTGCTACTGGCCTTAGGATTCTGTAGACAGCACACAGACTGAGTTGATCCATAGTTAATGTAGTGACAGTGTTTGGAAGCTGAACCCAGACAAGGCCAAAATGAGTAAAAATGCACACATTTTTAATGATGGAAGGTTACCAAGTGCTAGAAGAACTTGCTCATGGAGTGGGTGAATTCTCCATGATTGAGGTCATTGTTTTACAACTGGGTCATTTACTGTGGCTCATACTGAAGATAGGAGTTAATTGAGGTCATCTCTTGGGAGACAATCATAATTCTAGTGATTGGATTGGATGAAAAATGTCCTTCATGTATGTAAAGCTATAGCCAAAGTGTGGGGACAACCTCACTGTAATTTTGAAGATTTCAAATGCCTGGCTAGTTGAATAAAAAGTGTACAACTGGACTAAAAAGCTTTGTTTTTCAAGTACCTGCGTATTTATCTTTGTATACACAGGGCTCCAGGATGGAATATGTCAAATATCCAGAGAGGTGGCTTTATCTAAGCAGGTGGATGTGAAAACATCCTTGTTCCAGATGGTTATCCATTTGGATCCGAACACGCTGCCAGTTGTCAGACTTGAGTATGTCTAAGCACACCATGTCATTTGTCGATGCCCTTACTATAGCAATATATTTCCTGAAAGTAAATTTACAGCAAGCTTGTAGCTACCACTTTAGCTAAGAAATTACATAGCTATGGCTTTCCAGCACAGGGCAATGTCCTGGATACAGTTATACCATCAATAACTTTGCTGAAAAGCATGAATGCCCAGTTTCTCCCCTGCTCATTTTTCAGACTGATTCATACACCTTTTCGGTTTTTAGCCAAATCTCACTTATAGCCAGACCTCACAAACCTCTACATTCAGATCAGATTTTGTGTACTGCAGGAGCATTTAATACTTGGGTGAGATAAAAAATTACAATGTGTAGACTAAACTGTAACTTGCCTAGGCATGGACATCTAGGCCAGCTTCAGGCATCTGAGTTATTTGAGACACCGTGGTATTGAAAGGCCAGGTGGGATACCAACACACTTTTGGGCTATTGACTGTCATAAAACACCTCAAACACCACTCAAGACCTATATTACTGAATTATGTCACTTGGACACCTAAAGTTAGGTCTGAATTTTTAGCTGAATCCTGCCAGATGCATGTGCTTTTAAATAACAGCACGTGTCTTGCAGTAGACGCACACTGTATCATCGAAGTAACACCTCTGAACATTCTTCTTGCGGGAGCTCACCATGCTTTGCTAATCAAGGTGGTTCATTCCAAAGGACAATCATAACTTTTAGTATTTTTGTTGGTTATTAGTCTGGAACACCTCTTCCAGCATCTTGCAGAAGATAGTTTAAAATGGGAGGACTTGTTTCAGAGGGTCCAGTATACTGATTCTCTTTTACATTTTAATAAACACTAGACTTTGTTATTTTGTCAGTATCTCTTAGCTTTTCATATTACAGCATGTCTATTTAGCAATACAAATGCAGAGAATAACAAACTGATGATGCAGTGGTAGTCTGCAAATGGTAATTTTCCTTGTGAGCAATTTATCACTGTTGTAGAGACTGCTTCCACCACACCAGTGCCATCCACTCAGTAGAGGAACAAGCACCATCCCATGTAAACTCATTTAAACAGCGTGGATCTCAGTCTAAGTGTAAAAAGGAAAAATCAGTGAGAAGCTTATTATAACATCTTGGCATTTAACTTTGACCAGGAGAGGTATTGTACTTTCATACCTATGTATGTCCAAAATTATATTTGGATCTGTCTGGATACAAACTCAGATTAGATAAAACTCAGAGCAGTCTGTTCTGACCTCCCGTAGTCCCTTTTATAGAATCATAGAATCATAGAATGGCTAGAGTTGGAAGGGACTCCCAAAGGTCATCTAGTCCAAACCCCCTGCAAGAAGCAGGGACACCCCCAACTACATCAGGTTGCTCAGGGCCTCATCCAACCTGGCCTTGAATGTCTCCAGGGATGGGGCATCCACCACCTCCCTGGGCAACCTGTTCCAGTGCTCCACAACTCTCACAGTAAAGAAATTTTTTCTAGTATCCAATCTAACTCTCCCTCCCTCTATTTTAAAACCATTACCCCTTGTCCTATCCCAACAGCCTCTCCCCATCTTTCTTGTAGGCCCCCTTGAGGTACTGGCAGACCGCTATAAGGTCTCCCCGGAGCCTCCTCTTCTCCAGGCTGAACAGCCCCAACTCTCTCAGCCTGTCCTCGTAGGAAAGGTGCTCCAGCCCCTTTATCATCTTTGTGGCCCTCCTCTGGACCCTCTCCAACTGGTCCATGTCCTTCTTATGTTGGGGGTTCCAGAACTGGACACAGTACTCCAGGTGAGGTCTCACGAGGGCAGAGTAGAGGGGGAGAATCACCTCCCTCGACCTGCTGGCCACACTTCTTTTGATGCAGCCCAGGATGCGATTGGCCTTCTGGGCCGCAAGAGCACATTGTCAGCTCATGTTGAGTCTCTCATCCACCATCACTCCCAAGTCCTTCTCCTCAGGGCTGCTCTGGAGCCACTCTCCACCCAGTCTGTAGTTGTGCCTGGGATTGCCCCTACCCAGGTGTAGGACCTTGCACTTGGCCTGGTAAGGTCAGCCTGGTAAAGTTCATTTTCAATCTGAATTATCCTGTGGTCCTGTGAGCCTGTTATCATTCCAGTTTTGCGACACAGTTTCACCCTGTGAAATTAATGGGGGTGACTGGAAACAGGATGGGGATTTGTGGCTACAGGTGCTGCTTTCTGGTGAATTTGATGTGTATCTCCAGTGGATATCTCTGTGCAAACATCGACACTGGCACTGCTGGTAAATGAGTCACTCAGCTACTAAATGGAGATTACTAAGATTTAGCCTTAAGCTTGTGTTTATTTACTGAACTGGAATGGGCCATTATTGCAGCACTTCACAGGAGTCAGACCCAAACTAAAGGAGTTCTATTTCCTTTTCACAAGGAGGTTAACTAAAGCCTGAGTGAGAACCAGTTTTGTTAGTCCTGTCTGGCAAAAGGAGAGCAGAAGGGTGAAGGACAAAGGCAGAACAAAGAGTCCAGGTGAATGACAGAATGTTCTGGGCTAGAAGGGACTTTTAAAAGTCCAACCACCCCCACGACCCCTCACTCCCACAGGAAGAAGGGACATCTTCAATAGATCAGATTGCTCAGAGCCCCATCAAGCCTGACCTTGAATATCCCAAGGGATGGGGCCTCCACCACCCCTCTGGGAAACCTGTGCCAGCGATCTACCACCCTCATTTCAACAAACTTTTCCTAATATCCATCTTACATGTCCCCTTTTTTAGTTTAAAATCATTGCCCCTCATCCTGTCACTACATGCTCTTGCAGTCTTTCCCAGCACTCCTGTAGATCCCCTTCACTGGAAGGCTGCTATAAGGTCTTCTCTAAGCCTTCTCTTCTCCAGGCTGAGGTCCTATTGCTACATGCTGTTGTGAGCAGTGGTTCACAAGTGGACCATATAAAGCTGTACAGTTCATCCTTGAATTTGTCTATAAGCAGTGCAAAATATAGAGGTAAGATGGAGGAATGGGGGGGACAATGGAAAGAAGATTTGAGGGGCTACCCTATTGGACAAACAAGTTTAGATCAGTTTCTCTACTTGAGAAAGTGAGTCAAGAGTTTCAGGAGCCTAAAGCATCAAGCCTGCAGAAAGACTATGAAGGGACTGAGCAGGAAACATAGGCCTGTTCATTGTATTTTCTAAGTATTTCTTCTGCTACTGACAGCAAGGGTGTTTTGGTCCTCTGTGAAAGTTAAGTGTCTCCATTGCTGTAAAGGTTTAGTGCAGATAGCGCATGCCCAGGAATTGAATTACAGAAAGCAAGAAAAGAAAAAGTGCATTCTACACAGATTCATGTAAAAAAACAGATTGGTTAATGCCCAAGAGTCTGTTGCTTCCTCCAAGCTTTGCCTGTCCTCTCAGCTGCTGGCTTGACTTATGTCAATATTATCACTCAGATCTCCTCTCATTCAGGCGATGTGAACCAGCAACATAGCAGTGGCATATTGTTGGTCAAAATGTTGCCTAGAAGCCTCTGAACAGCAGCTGTCAAGATGCTAAAAATTAGGCTTCTGGCTTCATAGTTTAAAAACTTCACATAATACCCAACTGATTGGTTTGCTAATTATCTACCTTGCATCCTTTGGTATTACTAACAATGAGATCTAATGGGTTAACTAACAATAACCCAGGTGAGTGGGAAATGTAAATAGTTTAGTGTAGTGGATTTGCAATGTGGCTTCTTTAAGAAGCAGCTAGAAAGTTTAAAGGTCTAGCAAAGCAAATCCCAGCTGTGCTCCCAAGACTAAACTCCCAAACAGTGTTGCCGACAAGGCTGTCAGGGAAAATCAGCCCCAGTCACAGCACCTCTGTGAATCACATTTTAGAGAGAGAAAAATGTGAACAGCTGCATTTTGCCACCAGAGAAGGGAGTGAGAAGATGTGAGAAACTTTGCCGACACCAAGGTCAGTGAAGGGGGTGAGGAGGCACTGAGAGAAAATTCCCTGAGGCCTGTGGAGAACACCATGGTGAAGCAGATGTCCCCTGCAGCCCATGAAGAGACCCCACTTGTAGCCCATGGAGAGGTACCTAGGCCAGACAGGAGCCCACCATGGAGCAGGTGGAGGAATAGGGAAGAATCTGTGACCTACATTGGAGCAAGCCCCTGACAGAACCTGCAGCCTGTGGAGAGAGATAAGAGGTAGAGAGAGGCCCACACAGGAGCAGGTTTGCTGGGAGGGCTTGTGACTGCGGGAGGCCAGGTTGGGGCCAGCAGTGTGGGACTGAGAGACTGAGAGACATTCTATGAGTTTATAGCAGTGACCCACACTGGGGCAGTTGTTGAAGACCGAGGCCCTGTGGGAGAGGACTCACTGGAGAGGGTCATGGAGGACTGTCTCCTGTGGGTGGGACCGCACACTGGCACAGGGAAAGAGTGTGAGAAATGCACCCCCATCAAGAAGAACAACTCATGTGGAACTGACCGAAGACTGAAGCCTCCACTCCCTATTTCCCTCGCCTTTCCCCACGTGCCATCCTGGGGAAGAGAAACATCGTGAATAGAGCGAAGTAGGATCCTGTGGTATGAGAGGCTGAATTTCTGGCTGCCTAGACAAGTAAATATCCTGGAGGAAAGACCAGAGTCACTTCAGACAGGACTGCTGACTTTTGGATTGGAAACCCTCAGTGCCTAACCAGTGTGGGAAAGTTACTGAAGCACTAATGTGAGCTTTGCTACCTCTATCTTCTTGCCTGAAGAAAGGTGTTGATAATTGAAAATTCTCATGGAAGTGGATTTATCTTCTCCATCTGCTCCTGGAAGTACTGCATATTAAGTGCATGAAGAGCCTTCTGACATATGAAGAGAAGCTGGCTTTTCCTTCATGAAAGAAAAATTAGCATACTGGAGTCTACAGACTCATTACTGGAGGTGGCTGTAGACACAATCTAGACATGTCCTTGCAACAGATTCTCACAGAGGCATATGTGATCTAATGCTTCTTCATAAACCCTGCTTTTCTGGTCATGCTTTGTATACTATTAAAAAATTATGTGACTTTTTCATAACTGGGATGATACCTTTTAACTGATAAAAATTTAATTTATCCAAGTCAAATATTATATGGCTGTGTGGCAAAAGGCATCTGCAGTAAAGAGAATGAATTATGCAGTATTTAAGGTTTAACTTCTATTGCACTTTCAGGAGTTTGAGGTGGAAGTTTAGGTAGAGAACACCGGTTTTTCATAGTCAATAAAAGAATCAGAACAAGCAATAAGCACACGAGATGACAATCATCCCACTTGGTGAAGGGTCCCCTTGTCATGATTACATAGCAAAACATGGTTTGTTGCATCAGCACTTGGACAATAAGCCCTGATGTGTCTGGGTGGTACCCTGAGGTTGCTGAACCTGAATCAAGAGTACCACCCAACTCCCATGCTGCCTACAGGGAGAAAACAGATGTGGAGGCTTGAAGCAATATCAACCCAGGGCTCTTTTGGCTCTCAGTCAATATTAGCTTCCTATTACTGAAGCCGGGAGATGGAAGCTCTCTGCCAGCTGGCATTTGCAGACAGTGTTTAGGCAATGTTTAATAGCAAGTCAGAAGTTTCATTACAAAAGCTCCAGTTATTTTGCAACAGGTGCAAAAATATTTTGTTTACTCAAGTGACGCGGTAAAACCTCAATATCCGAAGTTATTAAGCAAGTATTCTTTATTAACAGCACTGGGTGTATAGGGGATCCCTCACCCAATATACACACCAAGGGTTGGAAGGAGGAGTCTTATCTTGTCAAACTGTATACATATTCATTATATTCCCCACCCTGGTAAGTTTGTTACATATTCATATTGGTTGCATACATTGCTTACATATATATTGGTTGTTGGTGGTCTTTTGATGAAGGTTTGTAGTCTTCCTCAGCTTTAAACCTTGACCCTGACTGCTTTATATAACCATGAGAAGCTAAAACTGTTTTTCTTCCCAGGTGCATCAACTTCTGTATCTTCAAGGTCATTCTGCCTTCACATTTTAAGGATGTTCTCTTATTTTACAAGCACAGCTGCATCTATGAAAACAACTCTAAGGTTCTACATCAGCTTCTCTATCCCAACTCCCCTTTTCCCAACCAAGCTATCCCTGTTTTTACAGGCCAAGCTGTCTTTTTCTTTGCAAGTCTAATTGTGCAGTAGCTAAAGTATGGGACACCGCATACATTTTAGTTTTCTCTCTATCACAAGTTATCTATTTACGGAATATTTAGGAAAAAATCTTAATGACCCTGCAGACTCATGTTAACTTGGCTTAAGGTTTTTCCTGAGAAGAAATCTGATATAAAAAGTACACAATTGATTTTTTTTCCCATATGTTAGGCTATGGCAGATAGATACATCTGCATTTGTGAAAGAAATTTGACTTACCTGTAGCATTGTAGGCCTTTCACAATTGAAGGAAGGTCATCAGAAAATAGCATGGAAGTAAGAGAAAAATAATGGTGGAAGATGACATTTCTACTTTACAGATCAAGTGTCACATGGTGGAGGGAGAGTTTCAGTTTCTTTTCAGGGTAAAAAGCTGTCAGTCAGCTGATGTGTCTGACAGTAGTGTGCCCAAACTGTATAAGCCAACTGGACACACAAATAGACTCTTGTGATTATAACCATGGGCCTTTTGGGTGAACTTTAGATGTGGATAAAACCGTATCCTTAAAATTTAAATGAAATTATTATATTAGAAGAAATCAAGAGAGTAATTTTTTTCCCTGAAAATAAAGATGATGAAACCAGTCCTGTAATTTTTACATTCTCACTTTCAATTTTGAGTCTTTAATCATTAGTCTCTCTATATAGCAGTCAGCATTTGAGGACTCATAGATGTTTGAAGTATTTACATTATCTGAAACATGGTTGTAGAGCTTAAATGGCACAAGACTTGTTCCCCCAGCCTGTCAGCTGAAGGCCAAGCAAAATGTCTGAGGTGCCAGAAGCTTATAGTTAAAGCAATTGAATTGTGCTGTGTATATCAACTTCAAAGTTGATTGTATCTCCTTGTAATTATTTATTTATAGCCTAATGATCAGAATCTTGTTTGGGTAAGGAGTCTTGCGTCAACACCTGCTCCCAGAAATGGCAGGACAGGGGATATTGAGGGAAGACCCAAGGGGATATACCTCAATGAGGTATTTGGGAAAATGGGGATATCCAAACCAGATTCAAAAACACTTGCCAGGCAAGCCCAAACAACCCTTCTTTTCTGAAGACCTGGAACTCCGAACATGTCACATTCACCCCAGAGGCGCTGCAGTGCCTATCTTAAGTAGGATAGTACAACCTATGCACGTCTTCATGGTCCATATATCTCTTTGGAGAAACCTGGACTTTTGAGCGTTTGTGGAAGATATGCTTTCAATAAACACACATTACCAAGTGAAAATTGATAATGTGGAGCAGCTTTGTAATGTGGAGCCAGGAGTTGGACTTGATGATCCTTATGGGTCCCTTCCAGCTCAGGATCTTCTATGATTCTATGAAAGTAAGAATGGGAAAGCTGAGTGTCTGTATTATTTAGTCCAGATTAGATGATCTAGTAAGTTCTTCTATGAGTCATCAATTAGTCCACACTTCTCCTCCACTTTAGCCCTCCCCCAGTAAACAAAAAATAAAAGAACACTGCTTTGTTTTAGAAGTACTGGAAACTTTCATAAGATGTAACGCTGTAAATTATTTTGGTCAAAGAATTAAGAAGACAGATACAATGAAAAAGGGATTTAAAGATTTTTGAAACAAACAGATTAGAGCTCTAGGAACGTGTTACTGCACACATTTTATAGGGTTTGGGAATGACGTTAAATGAAATAGCAGGGCTGAGGTCCAGGTCTGAGATGGAAACTCCAGGGGGAGGGTGGAAGGTGAACCTCTGCAGGAGGCTGGTGAAGAAGAGGAAGAGCTCCATTTTGGCAAGAGTCTCACCAGCACAGATCCTCCGCCCTGGAACAAAACACAAAAAGACCATAAGAGAGTCAGTGGGAGCAGCCTCTTCTATAGTTGGAAGAAATAAAAAACACTGAGCAACTCTTATTCTGAGGTCAGAATCCAAAACACTTAAAATATCCTAGCTATAGATAAATATGTAACAGCAGCTCTTAAATTCTATTCAGTACAAGAATCATCTGAGAGAGAGGATACTTGGTCTTCTAAGGTATGATAATAAACCCACCTCATGATTTCTTTTTCCTTCTTTTTTTTTTTTTTTCCTCTAAATGCTTGCATTTTGGGAGAAATGTATGAAAATACAATCTGAATTCCTTAATCCTAGTTTTCAGTAACATTTGTATTTTTCTTCATATTGAAATTTTTCCTCTACTCGGTTCAATTTTTGCATCCCAGACCAAATTTGACTGGTTTAGTCTACATTTGTGTCTATTAGTCTAGTTACAGACAGTTTTTATATTACATTTTGTTAAAAAACGTAACCTTGGAGACTCACAAATGCTGGCTAGAGTGGGACTGAGGAGGAAGGTAGTAGAGTTAATCTATGAAGCCCCTAATATAAACCTTTCTTCAAAAGGGCCATGAATATGATTTTTTCTCTATCCTAGCCAAATTCAGCAGCTTGTAAGCTGCTTTAATCAGAGCACAATGATTCAAGACCAGAAATAGCAAAAGCCTGAACTAAGATTTGATTTTAACTCCCTTGTATGACAGAGAAAAAAAGGAAGATCTATTGCATGGCTGTGCTATGAAATAAGTCCTCCAGGAAATGCCTAGACCTGACACTCCCTGGATGTGCTTTTATCTAGGACATTTAGACTTAATTTTGAAAAAGATGGTGTGGGAATTGGAAATATCACAAGGCTTTTTATGAAAAATAAGAATTACTATGTGTTGGATGGTATGATAAAGCCCCCTTCAAAAATATCAACCCTTCAAATATCATGCAGAATTACAAACACACAAATAGGGTTTCTAAATATGCAGAGTGTTGGGGATATAATGCACAAGTTAGCCAGAGGCTGATGTGTAGGAACATGACTGAGCAATGGCAGAGCCTGCAAAGCAGGAGAAATGCCAGAGAAGGAGCAGGCATCATGTGAATTGGAATCTCCCAAGCTTTGACAAATGATGCAGGTGTGTAAGTTTAGGTGAACATCATGATCCTTGAAATCCCCAAAAAGCAACCCCTTCCTCTACTTTGAATTTACAATTTTTATACAAAAAATAATTGTTTTTTATATAAGGCAGCTCCTGATTGTTGCCATAGTGTATGAAGTCTTGATCCCAGACAACATTATTTGCAACTTTTTAAAAAGAATGTGGAAAAATGAAACATGGTTCCCCTGGAAAGACACAGAAGCCACATTCTCTGTGTAATTTTGTGTGTGGTCATAGACAATGCATCTGGGGATAGTAAGGCTCAAATAATGCCATGACATAGAACAGTTGTAGGCTACAGATTATAATACAGAAATATGTTATATAAACCATCATGTGATGGTTTAGAAGATCGGTAGATTTAGACTAGATATTAGGAAGAAATTTTTCACTTGGAGGGTGGAGAGGTCCTGGCACAGATTGCCCAGAGAAGCTGTGGCTTCCTCTGGATCCCTGACAGGGTTCAAGCCCAGGCTGGATGGGTCTTTGGGCACTCTGATCCAGTGGGAGGTGTCCTTGCCTATGGCAGAGGGTTGGAACAAGATGATCTCTAAGGTCCCTTCCAACCCAAACCATTCTCCCTCATATTTAATAAGTTACTACAAATTTTGGTTTAAATCATTGATTACTGGAAGCCATTTCCATAGGCTGGAAGAATTATCAGACATTTGTGATTACTCTCTCTTATCAGAGGTATGTCTTGAGAAATCTGCAAAATATGAGTTATGAAATGGATTCAACTGAAAGACAGTGTGGACAACAGTCTTCAGCAACAACAAAAAAAAATAATCACTGTTATAAGAAGTTCTTGTCTAAGATCTGTACTTGCAACAGCAGTAAATGGAAAAGAGAAGGCACCTGCTGAAAAAGGCATGAAAGCATCTTTCTTCACAAATTTTCCATTGTTGTCAAGGAAGTGCTCAGGGTAGAAGATGTCTGGTTTCTCCCACTGTGATTTGTCTTGCAGGACAGAGGTCAGTAATGGGATGATGTAGGTTCCCTGCAAAATGAGACAGTGGAATTAATCCATGGACGAATATTGTGGTGACAGTAACTGCAATAAGACTTCAAGATTGTCAGCCTAGAGAAAGAGATTATTCTGTCTGCAGTTATGTGACTTCATGAGTGTTCATTGTTATCACATTAACCAGGTCTGAGAAAGAAGAAATGCTAAAAGAGACAATTCTGTAGGCATCTCACCTTGGGAATGAAATAGCCTTTGAGAGTGACATCTGCAGCAGTCTCGTGAGGCAAATCCAATGGCAGAATATTAGCAAACCTCTGAATTTCATGAATGACAGCATCTGTATATGGCATCTGAGTTCGATGCTCAATCCGGGGGGGGTTTGACCCTATCACTTGCTCTATCTCTTCTTGGACCTTTCCTGAAAAAATAAACAACTATAAGAAAGAGGCAAGGGCTCATTCATTCCCGAGACATACTGTGCTTTACTGCTGTAAAGTATAAAAGACCTTGAGTCTTTTTCTACAAAAATCTCTTTTTCCTTACAAAAATAATAGAGATGGACAGAACTACAGTGTTTGATTATTTCTTTATCGGTAGGAAATCTACTTTTCTGCCCTCTCTTCTGCCTAAAGTTTCTTGCTTTGACCAAGTGGTGTTTCAAAAACCCCACTTGACACTAACAACCATGTACCATAAACTACAGTTCAGATGTCAGACAAAGAGCAATTCCACAAATCTTCATAGACATTTAAACTCTTGGTAGAGTCCATTTAACATCTGCACAGGTCTTTGGTTGATCAACATCTTGTTTCTGAGGGAAACCTGGACAAATCTATTGACCGTTTGACAGGCTGGGAGAGTTGGAATTTTTAGACCTGGAGAAGAGAAGGCTTAGAGAAGACCTTACAGCAGCCTTCCAGTACCTGAAGGGGCCTACAGGAAAGATGGGAAGGGCTGTTTGTAAGGGCATGTAGAAACAAGACGAGAGGCAATGGTCTTAAACTAGAGCAGGGCAGGTTTTGATTAGACATTAGGAAGAACATCTTCACTATGAGGATGGTGAGACACTGGAAGAGGAGATGATGTGTTGAAAATCAGACCTGAGGAAAAGAACTTGGGAGTAATCATGGATGAAAAGCTGAACATGAGCCACCAATGTGCATCTGGGGAAGAGCTGTTCATGACGGCATGTAATGATGGGACCCTTCCTTCCTTCCTTCCTTCCTTCCTTCCTTCCTTCCTTCCTTCCCTCAGGGCACAGAAAACCTAGGCAATAATTAACTGAAAATCTTGGCATTTTGTAACTTAGTGTATTAATTGATATGTTAACCCTCCAGGTTCCTGTTCAGTTCCTAACTCACTGAGTGTTTCTGCCATAAAACCACTTACTCTGAATTTCAGGGTACTTTAGCATCAGCAGAAAGCTCCAGTTTAGTGTGGTGGTAATTGTCTCAACACCAGCAGTAAACAAATTGCTGACCAAGCTTAGCAAATTGCCATTATGGAAATATTCATTGGTAGTGTTTTTCTCCTGAAAGAAGTGATTGAGATAAAAGGATGAAAAAGTAAAGCAATTGTGAAAATGCAATTTACGTTGCTAAGCATTTACTGAGGAATAAATTACATATTTTTTACAGGTGTGAAAGACAAAGAAGAGCTTTGGCTTGTATCTGGAGAAGACACTTGACATAGTTTTTATATTTTATGTGATCTCTGCATTTACTGGGGCCAGCTGCAAAGACAGCTGGTTTCTTTATGAAAAAGGTGTCACAGATATATCAGAGATCCCACATAAGGACCCCATAAAGGCCAGGTATTGCTTTTGTTCTCTAATGCTCATGGTTTTGAAAGAGACAGAAGGGGAGAGCAGATAAAAAGATGCAGCCTCTTTAAATACATGTTATAGTCTGAAAAAAGCATAAATAAGAATAAATATTTGTGGATTAAAAGGGGTTGAAACTGAAACAGAGTGAAATATTTGTTAAACTTGTTTAAACTCTTTCTTAAGCTCCAGTTCTTTACATGTGCTTTGCTAAAGATAGATTCTGTAAAGAAATATAGCTATTATAAGGACTGAAAGAAAATTGTAACTAACTTGCTATCACCATAAAATTTGTAATAAATGAGAAAAGATTCAGTTACCTCCTGTTGTTTAACCAGGAATGCATCAATAAAACTTCTTTGATCGTTTTTGTCCAGGGTTTTGAGATGTTCTACAAAGGTAACCCGTATATAAGCATGAAATTCATCTCTATTTTTCAGAAGAGTCTTGTTAGCCCTTAGGAGGAATCCAAGGTGTGGAAAGATGTTGTACATCTACAAGAGTGGAAGATGTCAGAGAGAATTTACTGGCCAGATGTCTGAAAACACTGCAGAAACAAATTAATAATATGGTGCCTGTTTTGCAGATATCAAGATTTAACTTTAATACTTGTTCATTAGAATATGAGAAAGTGACTGGATGGCAGATCCACCAAGGAGCACTGAATACAAAGAAACTTCTCAATTCTCTTGGTAAGGAGAGGCTATTTAACAGGAGCAATGTAGAGGTCAAATTCAAACACCTGCAACCTGCCCCCAGAGAGATGGAAAAATTGGCCAGCAACATTTTATTGCTTTGGACAGCTCTTCTGCTAACTCTTTTTCTTTTTTGAAGCCTAAAGGAACAGAAGTTAATCTAGTCTCTGGTATCATTGCCTATCAGATATTTTAGTATACTAGAAGTATGTGAAAATATATTGTGTGAGGCTCCTCATACAGGTAGACCACATGCTCGACAGTTCCCCTTTCCTCATGTTCTGAGGTACCATACTCTTTTGCCCCATCACTTTATATGTGAGCCATATTTTGGGGGGAATGCTGTACCTGCTGTTCATGCATTATACCATGTATGTGTGCACAGATAATTTCTGATTTCTCAGAAAGGAGTTTCTGGCAGAAGACTGTTTTCATACAAGTAATTCTAATGGCACAGTCCTGATCAATAAATAAATATTAATAAATTTATAGTTTCTAAATTATGTTATAATCTATAAACAAATATTTTTTATAAATAACTGAAGTACGGAAGACGAAGGGAGATGGCCAACCTCTTCTCAGTGGCCTGTGGGGACAGGACAAGAGGCAATGGTCACAAGTTGGACCACAGGAGGTTCCGCAGTGATATGAAAAAGAACTTCACGGTGAGGGTGATGGAGCACTGGAACAGGCTGCCCAGGGGGGTTGTAGAGTCTCCTTCTCTGGAGATATTTAAGACCTGTCTGGACTCCGACCTGTGTGACCTGCTCTAGGGAACCTGCTTTGGTAGGAAGGTTGGACTCGATCTCTCGAGGTCCCTTCCAACCCCTACAATTCTGTGATTCTGTGATCTTTCTTGGGACTGGGCCAAGCGGTAATTGCTTTGGCAACATCAATACTCTTCCTACTATCATCTCTAAGGAGGCTCATATCTCTTTGATGGTAATTATATAATTAGCTTTGAGGGGTTTTTGGCCCAGTCTGATATTTTTAGTTCTGGTCTAACACTCTTCAAACAACAGCTCAAGTACATTTTTAGTATCAGGGGCTTGATTGTTGGCCTCAAGATTCCCAGACTGCCTCTCAAGCTTTGTTTTGCCCCAGGAAGACCTTGTAGGTCTAAGATCTCTTGAAGTCTTAGGTTTTCCTGTGCAAAAAAATTAAAATTAGTACCCATATTACTGTGTTCATATGGCATCCAGAGGACCAGCAACATAAAAACGTTCATCATTACCGTCACCAAAGGTTTCCCAGCAAGCCTCATGCTTTCATTGGTCAAATGTAGAAGTCTCACGAATCGAGAGTCTTTGTAGTCAAACCGTTTTCCAAGTAATATTGACACAATTATGTTAGCAACTGCTGCATTAATTATTTTACTAGCATCAAAGGGCTTTCCTACAGAATGAACAAAATAATACATTACCTTGTGTCAAGACACTATGTAAATTTGATAAAAATCATATCCATTTCATTATTTTTATTTTTGATTGATGTTATTAATGATTATTCAATGTTATAACATCATGCCAAGACTCAAAAAATGCCAGAGGAGCCAAATTCATCCCATTGATTCAGTCTGAAGTACCACGTCTCTTAAAAAGGTCTGAACTTAAGAAGATTATTGGCAAGTCTCTGGGTACTTGAACAAAACCTTAGAGGTTTGAAGAATGAATCATCTACCCACCTTCTTGTGACTCAATAGTGTCTGCCAGATGCCCGTACTCCTCCACAATGCGGTCCTCAATGGCCCTTTTTCCCATTCCAAAGTCTCGTAAGGTTGTGAGAGTAAATCTCCGCATTACTTTCCAGTTTTCACCATGAGCAAAAACAATGCCTGACACAAAGACAACATTTTGAGGTGGCATAAGATTTTAAATAATTATTTTATAGACAAAAGATAGTAGCTCCTGTAAAAACAAGCTCAATTACATGTGTCAGAGGAAAACCAACAAACATTCCCTTAAGTGTTTTCAAGCCTCAACAATAGGTTTATTGGCAAAAGATGGAGAATATTTGGACTATTTCAGAGGTATTTAATCGAATCTTTAGAGCAATATGTATCTCTTTATCAGCAACAAATGTCACTGTAAGACAGAGGGCACTGTAAATTCAGGTCCAAACTACTGATCATTATACTTAGGAAGCAGAATTGAACTGAGATCTCATGGCTTTGATGATGGCATGAGAGATCTCACTAGGTACATTTAGGTAGACTCTTAAGACCCCTCAGTCAGTTTTTTTTTCACTGATGTTGTTGCACCATGTAATTAATGACTTGAGTCATATTTTTTCAAGGAATAAAACAGATGTAAAGAAAATTTACATGCAATAATGTGATTTAAAGATGCAACTGATAAAATGTTCACAGAATTACTCCTGAACATGTCCAAAGGTCTTTTGAGCTATATGAGACTCTGAAACAAAATTAAAATGAAGTTTGGGTGTGAATTTCTTATTAGGAAACCCAGCTCAGTACATCATATTTCACTTTTAAAAATAAATCCCCAATTCTGTATATGTTCCTTGTCATATTCAGATTTTAAAAGCACTATTCACCACTTGAAGTGGGGAGCAGCCTTATCATACTGAATTCAAGAAATGGAGTTTTGTGTTAAGACCAAAACACCAGAAATCCAGAGGTATGCTGGATCATAGAGAGCTAGAAATGCCTTCTCTGGCATGTGTGCCTCTGTTCTAGATCCTGAAAGTGTGACATTTTCCATGATCTGTTGCTGTGGTTAGTGGTATGATTGCTTTTTTGTCATTGTTAGTAGTTCAAACTTGAACAAAACTACTTAAGTCAGTGAAATTGCTCCCTGTTTTCAATGTCTTATGGGATCCAAAATGATGTTCTGTCCTCTGTTTCTTATGTAAGAAAAAAGTGTTTTGATTTAAGTCAAGCTGATGAAGAAAAACAACTCACCATTTCCACTAGTTAAATCTTCAAAGATTGGGATTTTAGGTCTCTCTGCAAATGCGTCTGCCTGGTTCACCAGAGCTTCCTTCACTGTCTCATACCCAGAAATTACTACAATTTTCCTTAGCCCCATCTGGACACTGAAGACTGGACCATATATTTCTGACAGCTGTAAGAAGAAGATAACAGTGATTTACAGCTTTTACAGTTTACAAAAAAAAACAAAAAAAACACCACCATTTCAGTGCTACTTATTTCCTGACTCTAGGTTCCTAAACGTTAAATATTTTCCTAAGTACAGAGAAAGGGAATTGATTTAAATAATGTGAATGTGCCAGACATTATGATCACTAATCACTGAATAGCAGAGTCAGAAGTGGAGTCCCATTGTGCTAAACTGGTCAGAAATATTAACAGCTGAGACCCCAAGTCAGCTGAGGATTGTGCTGACATCTCTGTCTTCCCCCCAGAACCCCCTGTAAATTCAATTTTTGACCCATGTTTTCACAATAATCTCTATGTTCTCTTTCTTTTGTTTAAGGACTAAACCTATTTAAACCTTTGCTACCACTGTTGTATAAAAAGCCAGTGTGTTTCTGTGCCAGGACCTAGCAGTAAGCAAATTTTCAATATTTGTGTCAGATTACACCAACCATGAAACTGTTTCAGAGACAATGTTTAGCCTCAGCTAGTACCTTTCTAGCTTGAACAGATTTATTTCCATGTCACAGAATCACAGAATGTTAGGAGTTGGAAAGGACCTCGAAAGATCATCTAGATCATCTAGATCATGTACAGATTGGTCTTGAATGTCTCCAGAGAAGGAGACTCCACAACCTCTCTGGGCAGCCTGTTCCAGTGCTCCATCACCCTCACAGTGAAAAAGTTCCTCCTTATATTAAGATGGAACTTCCTATGCTCCAGCTTGGACCCAATGTCCCTTGTCCTATCACTGGCCACCACTGAGAAGAGCCTGGATCCATCCTCCTGACACTCACCCTTTACATATATATAGATATTAATGAGGTCACCCCTCAGTCTCCTCCATATAATTCAGTGTTACTGATTCTCTTGAAAATAAGATTTTTTTTTCCCGACTACATTTATGTTACAGCATATGTATACTAGAAACTGAAGAAAACCATTTAGCATCAACATGCAAAATGTACAGCAACTAGTAGCAAGTCCAGCCAGCTATATGAAATAACAGCACCCGTGACACATGTCAGAATTAAGAGTAGCTTCTTTAGCTACAGCTAACTGCAGTATCTGTGGCAGATTGTGAGCTTTTCAAATCATGTTCTCCATCAAAGGACTTCCTAGTGCTTGCAATGGTGATATAAAGGATGAGCATGTGGTTTCCAGTTGCATTTATACACCAAATATATATGAATTTAAACTCTGAGCTAAGCTCAAGTCAGAGAACCAATCTTCTCCACCAAAATGGATTCACTGGAGTTAATTACAGCAGAGACATGTTGGCTCCATTGAACTGAAAAGAGATTAGTTTGCTTTTGTTAACACAGTTAAGCTGCGTTGGATAGCTACAGATGACTTTCCAGATACGATACTGCTTCTGAGCAATCTTTTGATTTGTGGATCCAACATACATACAGATACGTAAGTGCAAATATCCCTTCTAAAATAATCAGCAAGGAGGACATATGTAATTTTCATGTATAAGTAGAAAAACCTCTAAGAAAGGACCAGGTTCATAGAAGTCTTCTGATGCCTTATCAGGAAAGTCCTACAATAAACTAGTTAACACCAGAAAAAACCCAAAAGATTTATAACTTGGGTGAGCTTACAGTTTTGCTGTATATTCTGGCAACTGTTGGCCTTATATATGAAGAGTGTATAAACATCCTTAGCCTTTGGGAAAGAGAGGAGGGAAGGTCAGTGAGAAGGACTGCTAAATCAGTGAAGGCAGGAGCCTGCAGTCACAACTCCAAATATGTCCATTAGTGGAAGGTGGAGTTATATCACGTATCAAAATCACTCCTTATTCAGTTACCTTTTCAACAAAATTACCACTAAAATAAGGTGATTAATTTGAGAACTGTTCAAGGCTGAAACCTTGGTACATGAAATCACAGTCAATGGAAAAAGTATTACAATGAAGAACTTGCTGCATTCAGAGTTTCCTGCTCAAATAACAGTCCCTTGCTAAGGGTCATCTGTGGATGCAACATGTGGGATGCAATAGGAGAAACCCTCTGACTATGGAAATGATCTCAGATTATGGAGCTTGGTGATATGTGCAATTATGGGACCAATAGAAAAGTTAAGGTCTACCTGTAGGTAAGTCCTGTAGGGTCTCTTCAAATCAAACAAAAGCAGATTTCCAATGATAGGTAATGTTCTTGGTCCTGGGGGAAAATTCTTTGTCTGGAGATTATTCCAGAAACCTCCCATTTTCAAAATGAATAGAAAACTCAGGATGAACACTAAACCAATGGAAGTGTAGCTGCTCCAGTCCATGTCTATTCAGCCAAATATTTGCTACAGAAGAAAAAATGTGGATTCTGGATCTGTACTCCTGCAAAAGCTTCCTGTGAAAGACACTTGTAGTAAACCCCAAACTTCTTTTCCAGTGAAGAGTATATTTTCCTTGTGTTCGGTGACTGTTTTTGTACTCTTCCTTTGTGCTTGCTAACAAATCCTCAGTCTGGTATAGAGGCAGGTAAATGTTTGCTACCCCAGTGTGTGTGACTGGATGAGAGTGTAGCACACTGTCCAAGAACGAAAGTCCAAGAACACGGAGAACCACAGGTCATCAACCTGGTATTTGGTATAAAAGTCACAAAATCTCTTCAGGTTACTGATTAGTTATATTTTCGTCATTAGTACTGGCATAGCCCTGAAAGCTGAAGAACTGGAATCAAAATACCAATGCCCAAGGGCAGAAAGTGATTTAATTTTTAATATTTTTTCCACACTCTCACAGTGAGAAGGTGTTTCTTGTTGTTCAAAGGGAACTTCCTGTGTTTCAGTGTGTGCTCAGTGTGGTCCTGGCACTAGGCACCACTGAAAAGAGCCTGGGTCTCTCTCCTTTGTACCCTTCCTTCAGGTCTTTATACTGATAAGATGCCCCTGAGCCTTCTCTCCTCTAGGTTAAACAGGCCCAGCTCTTCCTTTGTTTCCTCATATAAGAGATGCTCCAGTTCCTTTAGCACCTTTATGGTCCTTCATTGGACTCTCTCCAGTATGTCCATATCTCTTTTGTTCTGGGGATCCCTGAACAGGGCACAGCACTCCAGGTCTGGCCTCACTAGTGTGGAGTTGAGGGGAAGTATCATGTACCACAACCTTCTGGCAACGCTTGTTATAATGCCGTGCAGGAGGCTCTTGGTCTTCTTTGGAGCAATGTCACATTATTGTCTTACGTTCAACTTGCTGTCCACCAGGACCCCCAGGTCATTTTCTGTCAAACTGCTTATCGTGTGTGGCCCTGGTACTGGTGCCTGAAGTTGTTCCTCTGCAGGTGCAGGACTTTGCATTTCTCCTTTTTGAACTTCTTTAGGTTCCTAACAGTACATTTCTCCAGGCTAGCATAACCTTCTGGTGTATCAGTCATCTCTCCAAGTTTGGTGTCATCTAGCCGCATCATCTAGATCATTAAACAGGACTGGACCTAGTACTGTCAACTGGGGTGCCTTGCTAGTTACTGGCCTCCAATGAGACTTCACACCACTGATCACTAGCTCTGGGCCTGGCTTTTTAGCAAGTTTTCAACCCACCTCACTGCTCATCCAGCCCATACATGAGCAACTCATCATCAGGATATTATGGCAGATAGATAGCATCAAAACATTACTGAAATCTAAGAAGACTTCTTGTGGATAAGATGACTAGTTCTTGTGACTAAAAAGCTACAACAAGGGATGTAAGCAAAATAAATTGGAGGGGCCCAAGAGGTACCACAGGACTGGTTTGCTCAGTTCATACTGGGAGCACTGTTTGTCTGTTCCAGACAAGAATGCATCCCCAAAAGCCATTTCAGATGTGAAAGAAGATTTTTCCAACTTTGAAGACAATGACAGCTTGATTTGAAATGGAGAAGGAAATTTATTTTTCCATGCTTTTATCTTTTTCATTAATATAAACAGTATACTTTATTAAACAAAATTAACTTCTAGACAGTGTTTAACAACAGGGCATCACCTGAGAGCCCTCTATGCATCTGCACTACAGTTCTGCATTGGGTGAACATCTTATGCTTCCTCATCTCAGGTTGAGCTGTTCAGTTACACTTCGTTCTGTGTGTGTGTGTGCATAGGGGACAGTGTAGTGATAAATTGTATAATGGACCATTTTGCCCAGGCAGTTTGGATGTAGCTGTGCTGTAGGCGTGGAAGGTGAAAGTCCTTGTTTGTTTTTGTGTGTTTGTGTGTGTGTAGAGCAGTGCAGATCTGGGCCAGAGGTTGTCTCTGGCCTCTTTTATCAAAGGGAATATGCAGAGATGTGGGGAAGGACAGAACAAATTGGGATTTGCTATCATCTGCCTTGTGAGATACATCCTTACAATGATTATGAGCTTTCCTTTCAAGGAATGGCTGGAAGTCAGGACTCCTGTAATGGTGAGTGAGACACCTCCAGCTATCACCCAAGGTTCACTTGACCTAAAAATCTCCAACTGGATTAAGAGGTGCCGAACTTCCTACTTGGGACTAGAGACACTGATATTTCATCTGGGTGTTTCAGGAAAAGGAGATAACTAAGAAAAGCACCTAGAAACGTGGCACCGCGCAGACCTCTTGAGTTGCTGGTGGGGAAGTGATCCCACCAGAGGGAGAGAGGTCCAGATCTGAGATGGAAACTCCAGGAGGAGGGTGGAAGGTGAACTTCTGCAGGAGGCTAGTGAAGAAGAGGAAGAGCTCCATTTTGGCAAGAGTCTCTCCAGCACAAATCCTCCGCCCTGGAACAGAGTGCAGAATGTCCATTAAAGAGTTAGTGAGAGCTGCTTCTTGAGCTACTGGAGAGGAGAGGAGAGGAGAGGAGAGGAGAGGAGA
>VXBZ01001615.1:14665-76645 GCA_013399135.1 Heliornis fulica | reverse complement strand
GAGAGGAGAGGAGAGGAGAGGCTCTGGGTAGTGGCTGTGAGGCCAGCACCAATGAGAAAAAAGTCTTAGATGTCCAATTTCCCTCAGAACCCTAAAAACAAAATGAAAGATACCTGCTGAAAAGGGCATGAAAGCATCTTTCTTTACAAACTTCCCCTCAGAGTCGAGGAAATGCTCAGGGTAGAAGATGTCTGGTTTCTCCCACTGGGATTTGTCTTGGAGGACAGAGGACAGTAAGGGGATAATGTAGGTTCCCTGCAAGTCAAGACAGAGCAGTTATGGCACTGAGGATGGTTTTGTTGTCACCATCAGTGTGATGGTTAGTGTTGGAGTTCAAACACCCAATTTAATAGGGGAGTTCCTACCAAAGCAGTTGTGAGAACTCCAGAGTGAACAAGCAGCCTTGGACAGAAACACAGCTTGAAAGGAAGATGTATTACACTGGGGGTGGAGGGAAGAAAAGTAGTGCAGATGTCTCACCTTGGGAATGAAATAGCCTTTGAAGATCACATCTGCAGTAGTCTCATGAGGCAAGCTCAATGGAAGGATATTAGCAAACCTTTGAATTTCATGGACAACAGCATCTGTATAGGGCATTTGAGTTCGATGCTCGGTTCGTGGGGGGTTTGTCCCTATTACTCGCTCTATCTCTCCTTGGACTTTCTCTGTGAAAAGAATAGGATCATATGAGCATAGATCACTGAATGTCTCCTTCTCTTGCTAGGAATATGGGAATGAGGAGAAGTCAGGTTCAGCCTTGCTCAGTGTGAAGTCACATTTGAGGTGACCTGCTGAGAAGAAAGCCGCTCATTGCCCAGTTTCCACTTACTCTGAATTTCAGGATGTTTTATCATGAACAGAAGGCCCCAGCGCAAAGTGGTGGATGTGGTCTCCATACCAGCTACAAACAGATTTCTTACAACCTCAATTAAGTTTTCATTATCGAAATATCCATTGGCGTTTCCATTCTCCTGGAGACATGAAACAATGATAATATAGAATCGTAGAATGATTAGGGCTGGAAGGGACCTTGAAGATCACAGAATCATAGAATCACAGAATGGTTTGGGTTGGAAGGGACCCCAAGGATCATCCTATTTCAACTCCCCTGCCACAGGCAGGGCCACCAACCTCCAGGCCTGGGTCTAGATCATCAAGTTCCAACCTCCCTGCCATGGGCAGGGACACCTCTCACCAGACCAGGCTGCTCAAGGCCCCGTCCAACCTGGCCTTGAACATCTCCAGGGAGGTGGCAGCCACCACTTCCCTGGGCAACCTGTTCCAATGAATCACCTCATAGAGAAGAATCAGCTAATTAAAGATTCAAGATGACATGTTTTAAGTGGAGAACAGGGAGAAAGCTTACATACACAGCCCTCAGGGAGGAGTTAAGTGTAGAGGATAAGGTTTTTGAGAGGATGCTTTGAGAAACCTATTCTAAGCCAAGTCTTCAAATGGAGAGTTTGGACTGCCTGTCCTGTCCACAAGAATACACACAAGTCAACAAGGGGCTTCAGTTTGGATAATGTCAGTGAGGACAAGAATGTTTTGGACAAAATTGAGCAGTCATTTGGGCCACCCATGTAATACAATTATTTGCTTCAGAGATTTTCTCTCCCTGGGTCATGGAGCAGAGCATCTTGCAGGAGGAGTTTTGTTAGGAAGAAGAATGAATTTGCTGGCAGAGCTGGATTTTTACATGAAGTCAGGTGGTACTGAGGACTTGATCCATGATGTTATTGCCTTTACCTGCTACAAGCATTAAAAAAAAGCCTAGAAATGTTGATTGTGTTCCCTTGTAATTCAGAGGCCAACCCATATTTTTGCTATAAGAGACTTGGGCTGAAACTTCTTGAGTCCATACTACATAGAGGTGAGGGCTGGGTACAAACACTGATGCAATTTTGCAAGACCTGTAAAACCAGAGTTTGGTGAAGCAGGTGAATGAAATCCTGTGTGACCTGGTAACCGAAACCAAGAAATATTTACCAATGAGTCTTGGGACTACATCTTTCCCTGGTCATTTCTCAATAAAGGGGCATGAGGGTTTAAAAAAGTCATAAATGCTGGAGTACACAAGGGATTTTAAGCTAGAGGTAAAGACAGGTTCTCACGCTTTGCATGTTGAAATAGTGATTTGCATTTTCCTGATGAACCACTGGGGATATATAAAAGGTATTTGTTTGTGATTAAATTATCTTCTAGCTGAAATGACTCTACGGTCTTTTAGCCTGACCACATGTTTTGGTAGAACTTTTGCACATCTCTGCTGAAGAAGGTTTGTTAATATCGAAGGACATAGAACTCCTTGAAAGAGTCCAATACAGGTCCACAAAGATGATGAAGGGGGTGGAACACCTTCTTTATGAGGACAGGCTGAAGGAGCTGGGTCTCTTTAGCTTGGAGAAGACAGAAGGGTGACCTTATTAATGTTTATAAATATGTAAAGGGTGAGTGTCAGGAGGATGGAGCCAGGCTCTTCTCAGTGATGGCCAGTGATAGGACAAGGGGCAATGGGTCCAAACTGGAGCATAGGAAGCTCCATGTGAATGTAAGGAAAAACCATTTCACTGTGAGGGTGACAGAGCACTGGAACAGGCTGCCCAGAGAGGTTGTAGAGTCTCCTTCTCTGGAGATATTCAAAACCCGTCTGAACGCATTCCTGTGCAATTTAATCTAGATGATCCTGCTCAGCCAGGGGTGTTGGATTAGATGATCTTTTGAGGCTCTTTCCAACTCTTAACATTCTGTGATTATGTGATCTATCAAACCTTTAAGGGAAAGTGAGGAGATTTGAACGAGATTCTGGGGTTCAATTACCTCTTGTTGTCTCACAAGGAAAGTGTCAATGAAGCTCCTCTGGTCATTTCTGTCCAGTGCTTTGAGATGTTCTATGAATGTAACCTTGATAAAAGCATTGATTTCTTTCACATTCTGAATAAAAATTTTGTGGTCCTTTAGGAGGAATCCAAGGATTGGGAACATGTTGTACACCTGCAAGATGCAGAGATGGTTAGGAATTAAAAAATTGCTAAGTAAATATACTGCAGTTCAGTAGTGTATATCAAGAAAAGCCCTTAGAGCAAATGGCGTATAGCTGTATGTTCCCTTGTTCTCTTTTTTCCCTGACCAACTGTGTAAAAATTTGGTGGTTAAAATTTATTCTCTTTTTCACTGAGTACTAATCACACTAGACAATGATGGCCTAGAAATCCCTTGTTTGTGTTCTTGACACTGTTTCCCACCTCTCACCTCCTAGAGAGGGAGTTGCAGGCCTTTCCACCCTGATTTTGACATTGTTGTTTGTAATGGGTGATGGGGAACAATGATCAACTTCTGTTGCTAGGGGAACACAATCCTTCTGTTGTATTGCATGTTCAATTCTTCATGAAAAGAGGAACTTAGAATTTACCATACTATGCTGCTAAAAGGTCATAAATAGCGTCAGAGGCCTACTTTCTGCCACTTCAGGGTGCATTTGTATGTACAGGGAAATGTGTTGCAATGTTCAGCGTTGGAACAGTCTGTATACCTCTATGTATGCCACAGCATAAACATGGTTTTGAAGAGCAACAGTCAAAGATATGAATTACCGAAACTGATGGAGTTCCAAAAATCCTGACATTTTGATTCACCAGTGACACGAGCCTTTTGAATACGGGGTCTTCGTATTCAAATCGCTTTCCAAACAAAATGGATACAATGACATTAGCAACAGCGGCATTCATGATCAGAGTCAGCTCAAGTGGCTTCCCTAGGGTAGGAAAAGGTGGTGCAAACAACAATGTAAATAGTTATTCAAATTAATTAAAATAGCATGCAGAGGCTCAGTGAAGTCTGGGACATGATTGGCACAGAGCTTGTGGGAGGAGAGGCTCCCCCCCCCCACACACCCGCCTAGGGTTCTCACATCCCTAACAGCATTTAGACAGACCAGTGACTGAATGAGAGTCTTTTATGCTCCCCTCCATTTTCTCCAAGGCTATTGTGGCCCTAGGCCTTTGTGGCCCTTACCCAGACTGGTCTGTTTGGGCATACATCAACTTAAAATTTCCTGGTGTAAGGCAAACTCAGCATTGCCACTTCCATCATCGGTACCTTCCTGGATTGTCCCTTATCACCACTGTTCTTTGATAATTACACTGTGTCCCTGTAGGCCCTTTAAATCCAATCTCACAGATTTCCTAATTTCCTAATTCACTCCTAATTCAGTAGCTCTTGGTCACCCAGTCTTTCCTGATGGATGTCTCACCCCTACAGCTTTTAGTTCCATGTGAATGTAAGGAAAAACTTTTTCAATGTGAAGGTGATCCCAGATCACTGGGACAGGCTGCCCAGAGAGGTTGTGGAGTCTCCTTCTCTGGAGACATTCAAAACCTGCCTGTACGTGTTCCTGTGTGATCTAATCTAGGTGATCCTGCTCTGTCAGGGGTGTTGGACTAGATGATTGTTCGAGGTCCCTTCCAACCCCTAGCATTCTGTGATTTTGTGATCCACCTGGTGCATCCTCTTTGCAGGTGGATGCAACTCCTGCTTTCAGGGGTTCAAGGTGAGCACTTGAAACCTGAACTAGAACAATGATGTAGAAATCTGGTTTTATCCCAAGTCTTGGTCGAAAGAGCTACAGACCCAAGTCCTGCTGCTGGTAACCAAGCCTAGTAAAAATAATCTTGGATAAAGCTGGTGAAATGTGTAACTGGATGTTCTGCCTCCTATTGGAAAGGGTTTCCTGGAGATAGTTTCCCAGAGGTATGCAAGTCCTTTCAACAGCCTTCTGTTCTCCCAGTGCCACTAAATCTAAGGCACTGCATGTGGAAGGACAAATTACTCTTCTCAGGTGTGCTCTTTGATGGCTGACTCTATGTTTGACTTTCAATCGCTCAATGAACTTCCAGGAAGAGACAGAGAGATCTTACAAACACCTCAGAGCATGGATGTTGGAGAAAGGTAGATCTCTGAAAGAATCCAGAGATGCTTCTTCTTTGAGCATTGGCATTTTTATAGGAAGCTTGAGGTAAATCAGAGTGTTAAGAAGGTAAGACTTCCCGCACCTTTCCGTGCCTCAATGACATCTGTCAGGTATCCATACTCTTCTACAACACGGTCTTCTATGGCCTTCTTGCCCATCCCGAAGTCTCGTAAGGTTGTTAGAGTAAACCTTCGCATCACTTTCCAGTTTTCTCCATACGAAAATATAACTCCTGAAATAGAAATTTCATCATGAGAGCAAAGATTCCTCATCTACCCTGAATCCCGGTAGAGATGAATGCTATCAGGAAATCTGTCAAACTCCCAAGTCATGTTATGGCCCTTCATAGAATGAAATAAGACAAAAGATTAATTAGGAGAAAGCTCTGAGTGAAGCAGCCATCATTCTAAGTTCATGAGGTGTCTGATGTGGCCGGAGACACAAGGGCTTTTGTTCACAATTTTTAGAACAGAGTTGGATTTGTGCCTCTAGGACATCACTTGGAATGATGAGTGTGCTCATTAACGTTAGATGTCTCCCTTCCATGCTTTCCCAAGAATGCCTTCATTATATAGACTGTAGAAGGTAAGTGAAACTTCAAATATGGGTATCTGGAAAATCTCCCCACTTGATGGGGATAATCCCATCCCCCTACACATGATGCAGAGAATTCTCGGTGTCATCTACAGATAAATTTAATTCAAGCTAGTACTGCTATTTATTCTCCTGGCAGCTGTCATGCTCTCTTATGCCTGTTTAGATTCTTATTTATAATATCTGTCTCTAATGAGGAAATAAAATATGTGCAGGTGTTGGCCTCTAGTGATACATATTGGTTACTCAGAGTTGGTCACAGGATACAAATGGGCCCAGCCTTGCTTTCCTGTTAGAAGAGTACAATCTTTTATGTCTGTACTTCCATGTATGCCATGAATATTTATGAGAATCAGATCAGGTTTAACATCTGTGGAGGGTGAAATCTGCACCAGAAGAACTCAGAGCAAGAGTGAGCTCCCTCTGAGGAAGCAAACTAAAGGCTTGGGTTGCTATTTATTCTCTTAAAAAGAGATTTATTTTCAAATGTAAATTGAACTGGAAAAATTTAAAATAAACCTTCAATAATATCAGTCTCACAAGGAGCATCTGGATACAATGCTGTTGAAGTAGCAGACACTTCTCAGCTTGTGTTTGGTTTATGTGACTAAGCTTTTGTAGCTGGTGAGCTGTGTGGCTGCACGGGTGGCTTTTGCGAGCTCAGGAGATGCCCCCATGTCAACTCCTCAGCATGTCATTTCTAAGGGAAGACTCGGCTGCCAATTCAGACCTCTTAATTGTGTGTGTAAATCAGAAGTATCATCTCTCCTTATCCCCAGTGAATATCACCACACATTGTTCACTTCCCCCCTCACTTCCATTGCCTCAAGTGCCCAACAAAGCAAAATGAGACACTCTGCTTTCTCTCCTCGATCTTCCTGCAGAGGATGGGTTTATGTGGAACAGAGCAGCACACTCACCTTTTCCTTTTCCCGTTTCTTCAACGACTGGTATTTTAGGTCTCCCTGAAAATGCATCTGCCTGGGTCACCAGTGCTTCCTTCACTGCATCATACCCTGAGAGCACTACTACTTTCCTTTGGCCCATTTGAATGCTGAAGACCGGGCCATATGTTTTAGATAGCTGGTGGAAGGAAAGGAGACAATAACTTAAGATAGTAATTTTTTCTATGATTTTCAGCAAGCTCAAAATACTTACTTTTCAACAGATTTAGTGTTGTCTTTCCTGCATGGCACTGGCTTTTCATTCAATCCAAGTCCTAACATTCTGTGATTCTGTGATTCTGTGATTCTCCAAAATGTGGACAATCTGATCTGCCATACAAATACTGGAGCTTCTATGAAGAAAAAGAATCACAATGGGGCCAGTAATCTTTTGTTAGGTATTTCAGTCACAAAGTTTTAGAAGGGCTAAACGAAGAGCAGACGGGCTTGGCCCTGTGTTCCTTTCAAGAGACGAGTGGAAATTTATTTTCTCAGTAATTGTTGCAAAAACATGCTCGGGTCCTAGTATGCAAGCCTGGGGAGGTACAAATCAGCTGTAATATGAGTAACAACTCTGAAATGTTCTGGAGTTGTGCCTTTGGTGACAACATGCAAGAGCTGGAGCCACAACTAGGCAGAAATAGACTACATAGCTCACATGGGAATGAAATCCAGGTAAGCAGGTTAAGAATGGCTTCATTTTCATTTATGAGGTAACTGTGTCCACTGCATGGACTCTGTAGGTACCTTTTGATCGAGAAGCAGAGAACTCATAAAGGATATGTAGGAATGGTCTCAGAAGGAGACCACTTTGCAAGGTGGTAGTGCATCAGGGCACAGGAACTGCCTGAAACTCTTAAGTTTGCTGTTCACAGCTTTGAGGAGCAGCTCTGTGAGAGGACCTGTCACACACCACACAGAATCACGGAATTGCATAATCACAGAACAACTAGGTTGGAAAAGACCTTTAAGATCATTGAGTCAAACTGTACCCATCCTCTACTAAACCATATCCCTAAGCACATCGTCTTCCCTGATGTCCTGGAGTTTGTTTCCTACTTTGCTTTGGGAAACCAGGGAAGTTCCTCCTTCATGCTGAGGATGAAAGGAGCTCTTTTTTGCCAGCTCCCTGATGGCTGAATCCACCAAACCTCCAGAAAGTCCTGGTCTCTTCCTTAAAAGTTTCATCAACCCTGGTGGAAGTTCCTGTAGGAACTGTAGGGTCCATCTCTTCTAGTTACTCTTGTGTGAAGATTCCCAGAATTTCCCGTGTTCCACAGAAACAGATCAATACTCTTGATGCAGCTGGAAGTCAATTCATCTGCACTGACACAGGATCATGTGATAGGAAGAGCAGTTACTACAGATAATTAATTTGGCTGCATTTTCATCTACCTGTCCAGAGAAAAATTTCTACCCCTTTTGGAGGTCAACAACTGCCTTAGAGAGCTTTAAGAAACAACAGAGATTACCTCCAGCAATGTCAAGTAAGGTCTTTTCAGATCCATGATGTGCAGATTTCCAATAATTGGTAAAGACCTGGGTCCTGGAGGGAAGTTTTCTTTTGCATGGTTCTTCCAGACATGTTGTCTTTTCAGAATCAGCAGGAGAATCAGTATAACCAGTAACCCTGCAGGAACAAGGTTGACCCAATCCATTGTCTTTCAGCAAAGGCTTAGCTGAGAAGATGAAAATTCAGGAAAAGAGTGCAAAGTCCTGTCAGAAGTTAAGAGTTTCAAGTATTAATGGTAATTCTACACATACACAGATGCACACTTCGCCTCTAAGAAGTGGTAGAAATGCCTGTCTGGGGCCTCTCTCCTGTCTTGGAGAATCCTTACTAAGCACTTTCACCATCGTGCTCGCTCAATTTACCCTGTGCTGGTTACTGTTTAATGGTGATGTCTAAACTAGTCTTGTGCACTGGCAGAGATGTTTGTGGGCATAAGTCCAACTTAGAAACAACAACTCAAATACTACCTTGAACTTTGAGACTGGGAGGAAGTGAGTCAAGAAGGATGAGGTTCCACTGGCTGCTCACATGTTCCCTTCTCTCTTTATGGAATATGTTAGGGATGCCAGATCTTGAACAGAGCAAAGATTCAGCTGACTGGAAATCTGAGACAATTGTGAAGATTCCTCTTAAGTAACTGGAATGTGGATTTATGGCCATGATGTACCATGGATCCTATAGCAGAAAGCTGCATTGATCAGAAGTACTCAAGAAAAACTCAGTGCTAACCTCCTCTGAGCTAGCTGAATAATTTGTCATGGCACACACATTTTTGTTCTTGCAGAACTTCAATCAGAGCAAAATGTAGGGTCAGACAACTGGCCAAATTTTGAGGTCTGTTCTCATATGATAGGCTCAACTACCTTTCAAGTGAATAGAGGGCAAGGATTAGCTTCTCTTCCAAAACCAGAAGCTGAAATTAGTCAGATAATCCATGCCTTACATGTTTCTGATTTTCACATAGGAAGGGAATTCTGGAGGTCATTTGGTCCAGTACTGCTGCTCAAACAGGACAACCTAGAGTCAGTTCTACAGTAGGGCTTGTATCTTCAGCTGTGGCAATTGCTTTTGATATCCAGCTGAACATCATTTTAGGAAGAAAGGTGAAGAGAAGAGCATTCATGGTTATCTCTGAATGGGGAGCCAAAGCTCAAGGGAAAATTGAGAAAAGTTGGCCTCTGTTAGAGACTGGCATTATGAAGATGAGCTGCAGCCTTTAGAAAAATGCTTGAACTTTATAGAAGTCTACAGAACTGAATTGTACATTACCTTGAGGTAAGAATGTGAATGCTGTGTTCAGGATAAGCCTTGTCCTTGACTCTTTAAGGTGTCAAGATCCCAGCAGAAGATGTCACCAAAGGCATAGGAGAGGAGTCAGAACCCCAGGGCATGGGGGTGTGGAGATCTAGAGGAAAAGAGCAGGCACACCTCTCTTGAAGCCTGGAAAAGGAGCTAGAGCATGCTTGTCCTTGTATCAGCTTGCCCCTGGGGTCTCTGGAGGAAAGACCAGGACATTTCATCTACCTGAAAGGTGTCCTGGAAAAAATCCAGGGACTATGTCCAGCTGTCTGCCAGTTGGCCTGTTTCTGCACCACCTCCCCAAAGGAGGTAAAAAGGCACTGAGAATGTCCTTCTTTCCACATATATCTGTGATTTAACTATTAACAAAGCTCGAGTCAGATACTGACTGCTGAGTTATGAAAGGAACAAGCAATTCTGAGTTGTTTCCCAAAATATGGGCCCAGGATTAGCTCTGCAAAGGTTCAGACAAGCAGAGCATTTACCTGCCTATACAAGACTCTCTGGGCTATCAGAAGGACACTGTGGGAACTAGGGGTGTCTTGCCTGCTCAGTCTTGCTGATTTCCACCAGCAGGTCTCTGGTTCCTGCAGTGCTGGCCAGTAGTGAGTGAACTGAGCAGGGTGAGATTGTCACAGACATCAGTGACAGGCTGTGAATGTTTCTTCCCTGCTTGGGAACAATTTTCCTTGGCCTTACTTTGAAGTGGAGATTCAAGCTCTGGCTTTGGGACAATATTTGTGGCTCCTCCAAGGTCTCACAGGAATGTCTCTAGACATACATCTTGAACCAGATATGTTGTTTCTACAGTGTTAAGTTTATGACAGTCAAATTCTTTGCTGCTCTATGGTGTTTTACACAATGCATGAGGAGAACTTGGCCAGGTCCTTTTAGGAATAGGAAAAACTCTTGTGGTGCTTATTCATCTCACTAAGCAAGACTCAGTAGAGCAAGAGACGTTACTCATGCTGTCCCAAATGGCACACATAATAATGCATACATTGTTGTGTCTTTGAAGACAATGCTGGAGACAGGTTGATTCTAAAGTGAGAAAGTTGAGCTCTTAATGTAATGTGTAATGGATCTTAATAGTATGGATATTATTCTGAAGTAGATCAGTTCTTAGTTCCAAGTTTAGGGTGTCCTCTGGTGCTCTTCAACAGGTTTTCACAGTAGTTCTCAGTTGGGACAACACCTATCATTTTCTTACAGTAGGTTGTGCTAGCACTTGTGTGCATCTCTGAGCATGTGTCTGTGTTTGGAGGAATGGGTAAAGAGCCAAGGTTTGCTTTGGAGGACAGGGAGGAGAAAAGGTCTTTGTACGGGCGTGTGATCTGTGCCGTAACAGAGACTGAACCCTGGCCTGTTTGCTTGAGGACAAGATGCATGGGCGTAAAATATATATGTGTCAGTGGACTGTTAATATATTTTGTGTTGAATGCAAGCATTTTATGTTTCTGCATCAGAAATACACCGGAGAAAAGCTCTAGGAAGGTGGTATACTGTAAGCCTTGTAAGGCTTTGGGTGGACAGAAAACCCAGTGGAGGGGAAGAGGTCTGAGATGGAAACCCCTAAGGGAGGGTGAAAGGTGAACTTCTGCAGGAGGCTTGTCAAGAAGAGGAAGAGCTCTCTTTTGGCAAGAGCCACACCATGCATACTTTAGGAACAGATTGATCCCCGTGTGAGAGAGAGAGAAGGCTGTATGGCCCCAAGAAATATAAAGCACATACAATTGTTCATCTGATCATTTAATTCACACTTTTAATCAGCAACAGTTTTAAATACATATGTTAAAATAAATTCTGTGGGCAAATGTTCAGTAAATAGCTTTAATATAAATTTGTCTTTTGGTAATGATATACAAAGATATTGCTCTGAAAAAGGTAGCAGTGCATATCTACAATACTGTCTTTAAAGTTATGATAATCTATTGGTGTTTTGGAAAAGGGCTAAATGTCAATAAGCTTGACCTTTAGTTGGTTTCAATATGAAATAATTACTAATAAGAGGAGGTAATAATAAGATGAAACTTTTTTCTTTAAATCTAACTCCTTTTTTTTTCCTCGCTTTATTAAAATTTAACATCTGTATTTAGTAATAAAAAAAAAATCTCACTGCATTCAAAAAGAAGTTTTTAGTTAGAAAACCACCTTCTGTCACAGGGAAGTAGATCTATTTTCTGATTAGGACTGGATACAGAAAATATTTTTTACAGGATGGCTGACCTAACCTACAAATGCTAGGAAGTAAAAAAAAAAAAAGTCTCCAAAGGTTTATTTCAATAGTGACAGAAATATAAGAGTTTTCAGCATCTTGATAATAGAATCTAAATTCAAATTGAAATTTACATACACTTGCCACTTAAGTGTTTCAGATCTTTTATGTGTAGCTGAATGTTGATATGGAATGAGTTTTTACAAAAGAAAACAATCAAAATCTTATTCAAGCTTTTTTATACAAACCAAGACAGTGTGAAAACAAAGGTAAGACAGAAAGAGTGTGCAGTGGTTACTGAAGAGGATAAAACATTGACAGGTTTTTTTGAAAATGAAAAGAAATGCTAGTAATTGTGTACTTCACATTTGGAGTAGTTGCACTTTAACTCTGATTTACTTTTCAGTCCCATCCTCAGAGTTCATCCTTCACCCCGTGTCTCATTTAACTCTTTGCTTTCCTTTTCTGACAGTATATGGCTTCCTCAACAAGTAAAAGGGTTCTCAGCAAAACTTTTTAAGCTTCTGTGAGTTGTGATACGTCTATATAGTGTCAAATAATGTATTACACAGAAGTTTTAACTATGTATAAAAGAAACTCTGCTTACTCAGGGTACCCAAAGCTTTGTCTGATTTTGAGATAGCCAACCGAAGAGTGTACTCTGAGAGACCCAAATGCCACTGACCTCTGAAGTATGGATGTGAGCGATCATTGTGCACTACGTGTTGCATAGAGTCCATTTGGGTTGAAATGTAGTCTGATAAATGCTGAAAAAACCCTGAAACATCCTTGGAAAATTCTGTGGCCAACCTTTTAATGTAGGGTGGTCAAACTACAAGGCCTGGATTCATCTGTCTTGAGCTGTGGCACTTGTATAAGGCTTCTGACCATGGGTGATGAATGGATTTTGGGTTCATCACCCATGGTCAGCATGATCAGCATCTCTCCAGGGTGGAGACCACAGGAGGAAACCAAATGTGTATGGGTGGACAAAAAAGAATCTGCAGTGATCTATCTCAGGACTCCCTGATAGATACCCAGACAGCCCTCATTACAGGGTTGGTGTTTGTTTGGGGTTTATTTTAAACTTTTATCTATCTATCTATCTATCTATCTATCTATCTATCTATCTATCTATCTATCTATCTATCTATTTTTAAGTTGTGTTTTGTTTTGTTTTATTTTGTTTTGTTTTGTTTTGTTTGTTTGTTTCATGTCTCAGTGTGCCTTTTCCTATTTCTTTGCCTTCCCCATCTTTGTCCACTGCTAATAACATATCTTTGGGTTTCAAATTTGCTACCCCGGTACTTGACATTAGTATTTCAGCTATGCTCACATGGGCACTGTGGTCTTTCATGGGTATGCTCCACAGAAGGTCCCCAATGTCCCCTATAATTACATGGTTATCAGGCTATTGTTCACTCATTTTTCATGGTGCTATCTGAAATACTTTTCAGAGAGTTACATAGTTTCCTGTCACATCCAGCAATTTTCTCAGATATTGCAGTCTGTAGTTTCTCACATCTTGCTCATTTAGCTTAACTTAACATGAGGGTTTAGTCATCTGGCTGCACTACATAGTTCAAGATGTTGCTTCTAGTCCTATCTCATGTTTCACAATTTTGCAACAGATGCTTTATACATTTTTGTTTGATTGCTTTTTCTGCATTATTCACTGTTTTTAAGTATTGTGAGCATCAGAATGGACCTATCAAAGTGGTTTTCATAGATTAATTTGTAATCCCCTCTTCCAGTTGTTAAAATTGTATACTCCTCACATGGTTTCAGCCATCTAAAATACAGTTTCCCAGGCTAAGCTAGGCTTAGAACCATAGAATCACAGAAGAGTTTGGGTTAGAAGGGATCTTTAAAGGCCATCTAGTCCACCTCCCCTGCAATGAGATGGGACATCTTGCACTAGATCAGGTTGCTCAGAGCCCCATCCAACCTGAGCTTGAATGTTTCCAGAGAAGAATCATCTACCACATCTCTGGGCAACCTGCTCCAGTGTTTCATCACCCTCATGGTTCTTTTTCACTCAGATATTACTTTGTGGCCAGCGGTCACAAACAGTGAAATTTCCTCACAGCCGCACATGGGTGAAAGACTCTCTGAATTCCCAAGTAGGGTTTTGAGAGGTGGGTTTCATGTATTGACAATAATATTTTTACAGTCTATCTACAGATGGAATCTTTTTCAAGTACTTCAATACTTTGTAAGATAGGCACAAAATACTTCTAGAATATTTACACACTCAACATTTACATTGTTAAATGCCTTCTCAAATTTTACAAAACTGGTTGTGTGAAAGCTTTGAAAGCATAAAAAATGTCTAGTCAACTAGGTAGAAAAGAGTCAGTCATTACACATCTGCAAAATATCATATCTGAACTAAAGTGTGTTATGGCAAAAGTATTTTCATTCATAGATAGAAAGCTGTAACAGTATACAGCTGATATAACGTATGGGACAACCTTATCTGAATTTTTCTAAAGCTTTTGAAGAAAAAATACATCAGCAGAACTGAATATATCTGTTATTTTACAAGACAGGTCTTCTAATTTTAACTCTGATAAATAAGACTTGAAATAAGATGTAAATATAAGAAAAGTCTTGAAAGTTTGTCCACTGTTGCTTGTCTACAACAGAGAGTGGTATCTCTCTGTGCCTGCATAATGCCTAGAGGCACTGTGATCTATCTGTCTGATTTTCATCTCCCATCCATTGCCTCTCAATGGGTTACCCCATATAGGAAGGCACAGGTATGTGACTCAGCTCCCAGCTACTGCCATCTCACATAGTTCCTTCAGCTGACTAAAGTTCTGTCTCTCTTAATTGACCAGCTATTATCATCACTTCTCAGATGGAGTGAATTTACCTTAATTTAGCTTCAATTTTCCTCTTTATTCTTTTGTTTTAGGAAGCAGTGACTTCAAAGGCAGTAACACATCACACAGAAATTCTTTACTGAGTCCTCTGTGGGTTGAACATAGCTGCTTCCTGACCAATTCTTAAACACTTTCTTTTGGAACTAAAATTTAGTTTAGTTTATATCTACTTGCATTAGCAGTGCTAATATCCACTTACCGCTGTTGTACATAAGACATATAGTATGTAACTACCTGTTTTTCATAGCTGCTACTCAATTCCCTTGTGCCCTTGAAACAGTCTAAATAAATCTATGCCAGTAATAAAATTTTTCACCATTTCACTTTCTTCTCCCTTTCAATAAATATTTTAATAGACTTTTGCCACTTAGTTACCTTATAAATCACTATATTCTGTGCTTTGCCATGAAAATGATTTCGACACTTTGCTTTGTGTCATAGCCAAACTTCAAAATACAGTCCATTTTCTCCCCAATCCAAACCCAGGTGTACAGGGATGCTCTGGTTAGAAGATTCTTAAAATCCAAATAAAGCTATTTCTTCTTGGTTATCCTTGCACAATTGAAGAATGTGACTAATTCAAAAGTCTTGTCTATCATCCTATCCCATAATAGGCTTGAAACATGAAGGCTGTTTCAATGGATATATTGAGTCAGTGATGACATAAGGTAAAATACAGATAGTTTTGTAAATGAGTTTGTGGTGGGTTTTTCAGATGAACAAGTATATTGGAAAATTCTCAATAATTCACCTGAGCTTAGCAAAATGTCTATCTATTCCAAAAACAATTCTGTTTCATATTACAAAACCATAAAGTAAAATACTCTGACATTGGTTTTTAACATTAGAAACTGAAAAGAGAATCTTTAGGACAAATATTACAGATTAATTCTTTTTCTACATGGTGGCTTCAAATCCTTCGGGCTGAGGGCTGTTGGACTTAATTTCATGTAGTTTCTCCTCTTCTGGAACCTGCCATAGAATTTAGAGAAGAGTCAGTTGGTGAGATATAGACTTCCTTTTGCCATAAAAGGAGCCTGAGGTGCACTGAGAATGTAATTCTGTTCCTTTATATTATATGTGCATTTAGTAATATTTACACACCCTGACATGAATGACCAGTGATGAATTCTGAGGGATGAATTCAGGGTTTTCTTATTAGAAGAATTCTGTAATACTGATACTATCTACAAGAGCACAAAATTAATGTCAGGGATTTTCAAAGAGCTCTAAAGAAACAGGGTGCTTTGACTTTCCAAAGGTGCAAGAGATAATGACTTGCAGAGCTGTCATTAAAAGTATTTTTTTTCTGATTGTCATTGCTACAGATTATTTTTGTATTGAACCTTCCCTTTAGACTGCAAAATGTCTCATACCAGAAGCCCAATTGTGTGGTTCATACTGGAGTTTAATTCATTAAAAAACTAACAGTATGTCTTTTTGGGTTCAACACATTTTATTTACAAGACATGTATACATGTATTTCTTCTTGTCTTGCCTTTTTGTTTTTGCTGTAGCAAAAAGGATAAAATTCAGATTGCCTAAATTAAGAATCTGTTGTCAATATCTGTAATGAAGGGAGACACAGAAAGCACTGTGTCTGATGTCACTGTCTGTGACACTGACAGCACAAGTTCAAGAGGAAAGTCGCAGAGAATGGCCTGAGTTTCTGCTCTGCCATCCTTGATTGTGGACATTCAACTCAGAGATTTATGTGGGACTCAACTAGTTAAATCCATGTCTCTACAGTATAAACCTCTACACTTGAGGTATACAATGGAGTCTTTCATTGTCAGTGGGGAATAGACTTTCATTTTTTAATTCCTATAACCTAACATAGATCTGGAAGAAATGAAATGAACTTCAATCTAGAGCTGCTTCTTCATGGAGTATAAAGGGAACCTGGCAGAGCTGTTTCAGATGTCCTTGTTTCTCAGCCCCGTTGTCTGCAGAAAACAATAGAGTCAAGAGGCCCATCTTCTGATAACCTCAGTGGTCAGATTGTTCAAATAGTGAGCGGAACTTCTGCTCAGCCCAAGGGAGACTCTCCCCACAAGTACTGAAGAAGTGCTGTAAGATCTCATTCAATATGAAATTGTAGACAACACTAGGAAAGCAGCAATATTTAGCCAAAAAAGCAAATATCATGTGTCTAAACTACAAGAAGAAAGAGGATGCCTGAAACAGAGGGCACTGAAAAAAAGAGATAAAGAGGTCCATTGAGGTCCCCATCTGTTGTCTATACTTCTGCTTTTTGTTCAAGTTAAATTCAATGTAAATGGCACGACTATCTAGCAAATACAAAAAAGATCCTGAAGGTGGCTGCGATAAATTCGTAGACCGGGTCACAGCATTTCTGAAAGCTGACTCATGTGTGCAAGCCACAAACCCCAGGAGAGCAGGACTGCAGTGTGCTGTACATCTTCCAACATCATGAAAATAAACGGAAGTTGTATCTTACCTCCCAATAAACAGAGTCATCAAAGCAGTTCTGATCAGATGCTTGTCCCAAGAAGGGTAACTTTAGAATAAAACCTGCAGGAAAAACAGCATCAGAGGTTAAAAAAAATGGATTAAATAAGTAAGATGTGCCCTGGGGAATCATTTAAGTTTTATGACTTATTTCCTAGTCTAATGCCCAACCATCTTGGGACATTAGGTCACCCATCATGAGAGGCGATACGGGTTTCTTCATGTTGACATGAATAAGTGTGGGGGTTTTTTTAATTGCTCAAACATTTCCCAGCTTTCAGACTGGAATTTTTCTATTTCAGCCTGATTTTTTATTTGGAAAGTATCCACAATCACATGGAAATATATGTCACCTAAATGAACATGTCTTAATCTAAAACTAGTTTCTGTGCCTAATTTTAAGTGTTTTTTAAGTGTTCAAATCTAGAGGATTCCATCCAGAACACCACCTTACTATTCCTATATATAACCCAGCATCTTTGAAGCTTACCTTCGGTAAGTTATCTAGGCTTCATCTGAAGATATTTAAGGTTCTGCTAGCATACCATCTTACCCTATTTCCATTCTTCTATTTTACATTATCCACATAAATTTCTTGATACATTAAGATTTTCTCTGGGAAAACCTATAAATTCACTTATGTTTTAGTTCCTGTATGCATCATACTGACCTGTCAAAGCTCCACCTGACAGCGCAATTGCAAGTGTACTGCCTAGGGCAGCAGCCTGCATGGCAGGTCTCATGTTGACATTGTCCCTGAAAAGGCAGAGAAACAAAAAAAAAAACATTCTTACACCTTAAGACTGATAATTGGTCTTACAACATTGTACTTGCTGTCTGCTGGGCAGGATGGCTCGTAGGAAAATATTCTGCTATTGCCTTGTACAAGACAGAAATAATTTGATTTTTTTATTTTTCTCTTTTATTTTTTTCAGGCTACAAATGAAAACAAGTCCTTTGAAAATGTTATTTTTTTTAAGCCTTCATCTTTAAATTTGCCGATTTTCTTGGAAATCTTAGTTACCAGCAGCGTAATTGTAGAATCATGATGATTCTTTTATATTTTAATAGTTTTGTATGCCAATTTTTATGATTTAAGTTTATTTGTTTTCACTTGATGTTTTAATCTGGAACAAGCTTGGCATATAAACAGTGTGGTGAGGCAGGATATCAAGAAGAGTCCTATTCAAAAAAGAACACAATTTCTGATATTAAATCAATGATGCATTTTCTGAAGAAAAAAGAAAAAAATTGTCATAATTAAGTCCAACAAAGGGGTAAAATTAGGATAGACCTTCAAAAAATCAATAAACTCTTTTCTTCTCTATAACTCACCTAGTTTCGTCTTGTGTCGCAGTTACTATGATGCCAGCGATACCTCCCAATAATCCAGGTAGACCATGTAAATTATGAACTCCACAAGTATCTTGAATGTTCAGCTTGGATTCCATCAAAGGCTGAAATGAGGGAAAATACAAAGTTCATAGTGAGTTTCCACTGTCTCTAGAAAGTAGTGCAGAAGTACAAGAAAAAATTTATCTCACACTTGCAAAGTTCAGCTATGAAACCTTCTGTCTTTCCATTCACTGTGAAATTGTTTATAAGCAGAGAAAACCAAGTTTCTACATATAGTCACAGAGTCATGGAATCACAGAACATTAGGAGTTGGAAGGGATTCTGAAAAATCATCCAGTCCAACCGCCCCTGCCTGAGCAGGATCACCTGGACTAAACCACACAGGAATGCATTCAGGCAGGTTTTGAATGTCTCCAGAGAAGGAGACTCCACAACCTCTCTGGGCAGCCTGTTCCAGTGCTCTGTCACCCTCAAGGTGAAATGTTTTTCCTTATATTCATATGGAACCTCCTATGTTCCAGCTTGGAACCACTGCACCTTGTCCTATCACTGGCCATCACTGAGATGAGCCTGGCTACATCCTTCTGACGCTCACCCTTTAGATATTTCTACATTAATGAGGTCTCCCCTCAGTCTCCTCCAAGCTGAAGAGACACAGCTCTCTCAGCCTGTCCTCATAAGGAAGATGTTCCACTATCTTCATCTTGGTGGCCCTGCACCGAACACTTTAAAGGAGCTCTATGTCTTTCTGGAACTGAGGGACCCAGAACTGGACACAATATTCCAGATGTGGTCTCACCAAGGTAGAGCAGAGGGGAAAAAGGACCTTTCTTGACCTACTAGCCACCCCACTTCTAATACACCCCAGGATGCCACTGGCCTTGTCCATGAGGGCACATTGCTGGCTCACAGTCATAATCCTGCTGTCCACCAGGACCCCAGGTCCCTCTCACCTACGCTGCTCTTCAACAGGCCAGTTCCCAACCTATACTGGTACCTGGGGTTGTTCCTCCTCAGATGCAAGAGTCTAGACTTGCCCTTGTTGAATCCTAAACCAAGGGAGCTGCAGTAAAAGCAATGGAGCAATAAGTAGATGTGAGCAGAGATGAGTCCTCAATACTTACAGTCAGGAAGTGGTACCCACAGACAGAGATGATCCCAGCAATGCTCCCAATGCCCATAGCAGCAGAAGGGGTGATTGACATGTCAGCACAGGTACCCACTGCTACTCCTCCTGCCAGGGGGGCGTTTTGAATGAGAACCTGCAAAGATTATACAGTGGAGGAGATGATCTATGTGGAGAAGCCTGTTTTAGGGCTGAGTGACTTTGAAGGCTTTTTCTTTGCATACAGAGTTTTCCTGGTTTTCAGGTGACCTTTTTCCAATGAAGAATGAACAGGAATTTAAAACAGAGTTCCCTGTTATATTTTCAGGGTGTTGGTTCAAAGCAACTCTAAGCCAGTTTAATGAAGTCCAACTTCTGCAAAGTCACTAAAACATTCCTGACCTCTCAAGAAGCCAGGCTGAAACAGTGAGAGCTGCCTCAACTTGGCTTGGCTTTGCCTCTTGTGTACCTGCACTGTGAGATTGCCAGGGAGCAGGTCATTGCCTTGAGAGACCTATTTTGATTATTGTAATAGGGTAACTCACATAGGATCCTCTTTGGAATAAGACCCAAAAGTCCACCTGAGTGTTGGACTAATGTCTCTGTGGTGCAAGTGGTTCATAGAATCACTTGGGTTGGAAGAGACCTTTAAAATCATCGAGTCTAAACACATCCTAACCTTGCCTAGTCCTCCTCTAGATCATGTCCTTCACCACATCATCTACACACCTTTTAAATACCTGCAGGGATGGTGACTCCACCACTTCCCTGGGCAACACATTCCAATGCTTGACAATCCTTTCAGTAAAGAAATTCTTCCTGATGCCCAACCTAAATCTCCCCTGATGCAGTTTGTAACCACTTCCTCTCATCCTATGGCTTGCTACCCAAGAGAAGAGACCCACACCAACCTCTCTAGACCCTTCTTGCCGGTAGTTGTAGAGAGCAATAAGGTGTCCCCTCATCCTCCTTTTCTCAAGACTAAAAATCCCCAGCTCCCTCAGCCGCTTTTCATAGGATTTGTGCTCCAGTCCCTTCACCAGCTTTGTTGTCCTTCTCTGGACCTGCTCCAGCAACAAACATCCTTCTTGTAGTGAGGGGCCCAAAACTGAACCCAGCACCCAAGGTGCAGCCTCACCAGAGCTGAGCACAATGGGACAGGCACTTCCCTACTCCTGCTGGTCACACCATTCCTGATACAGGCCAGGATGCCACTGGCCTTCTTGGCCACCTGGGCACACTGCTGGCTCATATCTAGCTTGCTGTCACCTAACACCCCCAGGTCCTTCTCCTCCAGAGAGCTCTCCAGCCACTCTGCCCCAAGCCTATAGTGCTGCTGGGTGTTATTGTGACCAAAGTGAAAGACCTGGAACTTGGCCTTGTGAAACCCCATAAGGTTGGCCTCTGCCCATCGATCCAATCTGTCCAGGTCCCTCTCCAGAGCCTTTCTGCCTTCCAGCAGATTGACACTCCCACACAACTTGGTGTCATCTGAAAACTGGGGGTGCACTCAATCCTCTCATCCAGATCATTAATGATGTTAAACAGGACTGGCCCCAGCACTGAGCCCTGGAGGACACCACTTGTGATCTGCTTCCAGCTAGATTTAAGATTGTTGCATAAATGTTCTATGGACAAGAGCAAACAATGGATCAGGACTGTCACTATAATGTCTCAGAGCTTTCCACTCTTCAGATGCAGCGATCCCACTGAGGAACCACCACTTACCTAAGCAGGGTGGGTTACATCAGGACCTAATCTTATATTATAGTTTTTAGAAGTATAATAGTTCTAACTTTGCTCACAGTATGAGCAAAGGCTCCAGATAGTTCACAGATTCTATCTAATCATCCTTATTATAGATGGATGACTTGATTAAACAGAACATAATTCTTACCATACTGAATTTCCCTCTTTTATCCACCAGGCTGGAGAGGGCAAATGTTACAACAGTGCATGCAGCCAAGGAGTAGTAAGTATTGACAATGGCTTTAGTCTGTAAACTTCCTTTAGATGCAATAGCAGAGTTAAAACTGGGCCAAAAAAGCCAAAGGAACAAGGTACCTGTATGAATATATGTAAAAATGGAAGAATAGTATTCAATCACAAGGGGTATTTCAAAGTGAATGATCCAACACAACAGAACTAACTACAATAAATGAGCAAGATGATCAATAAGAAACTTGAAATAGCAAAAATGTTGAAAGAAATAGTAGATTATACAGAAGCTTTTAACACTGGCAGTGGGATTTTCACATGTGGTATCTGTCATATGTTATTGGAAGACTTAAAGTCACTGTGATTCCTTGTCATGCCCCAGTCGTTGCCAGAGATCACCACCACTCTGGAAACCATACCAGAATACTATACATTAGCAAGACAGTTCATGTTCATATTATTTATCAACTAGTCATAAAATTGATTGTTTTACCTATGAATAGATCTCACAGACAGATTGATACATAATTGCTAACATTACTGGGACAGACACAGTTGTATACTTTTACTTATGGCCAATTTATGTGGAAATGCTGCTTATAACAGAAGATTTAATAAGAAGGGATTCACCACTAATAAAAAATGAAAATGCATCTTTGATTTTTCCTTTATTTTAAGCAAGGCAAAGCTGTAAAAATATATGTGTCACTGAAAATACTGTTCACGCATCAGATGAAAAAGAATAGGGCTGCAGCATAATAGTAGGCGATCATTAAAGCATAGGGATAAGAGAGGGATCAATGATCATCACTCACTATTACATCACTCACCGATCATGGCAAACATGTCTGACTGATAGGTAGATTCCTTATTTTCATGTTTGTTCTTCAGACCAGGACGATACAATACTAGGGCTACAACCAAGCCAAAATAAGCTCCAAAAGTATGGATAGTCAATGAGGCTCCAACATCTGTGGCCTGTAATAGAGACCCAAAGTAATGTTGTGGATTTTATATGGAATAAAGATAAGGATCTGATGAAGTCTGGATGGCTTCAATGGTTGGTAGGTTTGGGGTTGTTTTTTTTTGAAACTAGAACTAAAATAGGTAAACTCGGAGTATTACAAAGTGAAAGCATTTTTTATAAACAAAATTGTTTATAAAGAATTGTTGTTACACAGTTGTACCTGAAATACTTCTGTAACTAGATGTTCGTTGCATGAAAAGATTGTGATCTCCACAATTGTCAAGATCAGCATCTGAATAGGACTTGTTTTCCCCAGGAGTGCTCCAAATGAAATCAAAGCAGCTGCTGTACTGAAGTCTGCATTTATCATGCTGAGGTTAAGAAAACAAATAAAACCAAAACAAAGCAAAAGAAAAACAAAGGAAAAAATCAGTTTAAAGAGACCTGAAATAAAGCTGTCATATAATCAAAATCATAGAGCTTTAACTCTTCTGATATAAAGTTATCAAGATTATCTTTGTGGATGAAAATGAAATCAAACTTTTCCAGATGGGGTTTGTAGGGATCTTACCAGGTACTGAGGAAAAAGTGAGGAAACCTGTGCTTATGTCATGTATGTGCTTATGTGGTTGAAATTATAGTGAAAAGACAGATGAGATGTATATTGTGGATGTTCAGGGATATTTCCAGCACCGACTGTCATGAGCTCCAAAGATGACAGGGAGCTCTTTGCTTTGCTGAGATGTTTAATCTAATTTCAGAAGCCTTGTATGACTTTCTATCACCATGCATCATGTTAGCACTACTTGTCAGGAGGGGACAGTGTTAAGAGAGTATAGCAAAAGGCAAAAATAAAGCCAGCCACAAATGGGGAAAAAAACTTTCAACACAGAGGGGAACAAATCTAGGTTTCCTCTAAGAATGCCTGTCTGTAAGCACTAAGGAGCTATTTATATTATTTCTGCTTGTCCCCCAGTAATGGTTGGATGCTGTTCCTTTCAAAATTGTCTACAAGTTGTCTCAGAAAACAGAACTGCAGATGTGGAAATCATTCTGAGACCTTGGTAGAAGCAGAACAGATGAATAGGAGATGGGTTAAAAATATCTAGAGACATTGCTTATGAGGTATCTTATTCTATGACTAGAACCCAAACCTGCTGCAGTATGGTAGCGATGCAAATCATTCCTTGAGAAGAGGGAGAAAACCTCAGGAGTGGGTAGACACACTGTTTCAGACTTTCTTCTGTGGCAGTTAGAGCAAAATCAAACACAGCATGTAATTTAAACCAAGGCCTGCTGCTGAAGATGTCCATTGTGGAGCCCTACCCCTGTGTTACTGTTTATCCAAACAATGCAAGTGGTTGTTAAAAAGTAGGTTAACTGATATATTGTTAGTTTGACATCATACTTTGGAGGACTGCCAAAGAAGAGAAATTAGGGGAAAGGTAATTCCAACAGGGTAATAACACCATGACCACCAACTCGTGGACTACCCACCCTAATTACACCACTGACTCAAAAGAAAGAACTAGTAGGCACATGCACTAATTTACATGGGAGGTGATGATTTTTTAACCAATCATATAATGATAAATGATACATATGTAGCATAAACAGGAATATGATAAGTGCATAATAACCACAGTTTTGGGGCTTTGGTGTGCTGCCTTGGGATAGGTACCTTTATCTGCACAAATATTCAAAAAATAACTCTGTTCAGTTGGCGAATTGCACACAGGGTAAACGAACCCCCAGATTTGGGACATCACCACCATGTGTCATGGAAGGACAGATCCTTTAATGCCTACTGGATGTAGGAGGAGCTGTGCTACTGCTGGAAATCTTGCAGCTTCCACAGCTCCAGAGATTCAAAGCAGTATCTCTATATGACCTATTGTCCACATGTAATGTAGCACCTCAAACTTCATCACACCCACTGGTTCCCTTGACCCAGTGCACTAGATGTTTCCTCCCTCTTTTGGAGGACACGTGAATGTTGACAACTAGACAGTAAAGCTCAATCAGATTTCAGTGAATTTAGAAGTCTGATCACACAGGTGTTGTATTTTACTGCTTTTCCTAATATCTTAAGGGATATAAAAATAACAGTTTTGATAACTTCACATGTACCTTTTGATACCAACATGAATTTTCCTGTCTGACATGTGCCAAAATCCTTGCATCAGGGTTCCCCACTGGAGACCAAAGGCAGCAATGAGCATGTTGATACCAGCACTACTGAATCCATATTTCTTCAAAAATGTCATCAGGAAACCAAATCCAACAAATATCATCACATGGACATCCTGAAAGACTGAAAAGAAAACATATAAGTGTAGTGACTACAAAGAGTGACAATGAAGAAAGGGACAAATGAGATTTTAATACTAAAGAGTTCCCAAAGATGTCATCAGAGTGATCTACCCTTCCACACCTCATGATCAGGTTACTGGTAGAAGATTGAGTGTCTAGAAAGCACAAGACAAAATTACTCATTTTATTCCTTGCCATATCATTGTGGAAAGAACACCAGATCTCTTTAAGAACAAATTTATTGTGCCTGGAACTGTTCTCTGTGTGTGAAGCTACCTGGAACATCACAGCTTCATATCCTTATGGAAAAGTTCTCTTTCCCTTCAAATAAATTCATCTGTCAAATCCATCATGCTCTGGCTAACTCCCAAGTTGTATATGGTATTTGTTTGGTAGAGTGATAGTCATCCCAGTGCAAATATATGCCTGTGATCCCTAAAGATTACTGTACAATACATTGATTTCTTTGACTGGCTAAAAGAAAAATGTAGTTAAGATCATGTCTAAATTTAATTATTTTTTTTCTCTCTAAACATGAATTTCATTCCAATGTAGCTAGATAATTTTCTACTTCTTCTTAAGTTTTTTGTTTGAAATTTCCTTTTTTTTTGTATATTTGATACCAGCTGAGTTCATCACCACAGCATGGATATTTTTTATTTTAAAATATATTGTTCATAGAATCACAGAATGGTTGGGGTGGGAAGGGACCTTAGAGATCATCTTGTTCCAACCCTCCTGTTATGGGCAAGGACACCTCCCACTAGCCCAGGATGCCCCAAGCCCCATCCAACCTAGGCTTGAACCCTGTCAGGAATCCAGGGGCAAACACACTTTTTCTGGTCAGCTTGTGCCTCACAACCCTCACAGTGAAAATTTCTTCTTTATATCTAGTCTAAACCTACTGTCCTCCAGCCTATAGCCATTATCCTTCGTCCTATTTCTATAATCAGTCCTTCCCCATCTTTCCTACAGGCCACCTTCAGGTACTGGAAGGGGCTCTAAGGTCTCCCCAGATCCTTCTCTTCTCCAGGCTGAACAAAACCAACTCTCTCAGCCTGTCTTTGTAGGGGAAACACTTGTTACTCAAGTGTTCTATGTGATTTAATGGACTCTACACCAAACAGGTTTGAGTCATGTACTTAAAGCTTTTCTCTCTGATCTTATTGCTGGCAAGAGTCTCATTATTGAGAAACTATTTTTTAAAAAAAAAAGTCATTTCACTGCCTCTTACGTGCAAATATGCAGGAAAATCTTTATATATTGGCCTGGTTGTTATAAAAATTGACTTGAAGTTTCATTTCTCAGCACCATACTTGAAGCATTCCTAAAGCTTGGCTATATGCACTACCACGTTTAGCCAAGAGAGGGCCCAGAAGGATTATGTTACTGGAGATTCCTAATAAACTAATACTCTTCTCTTTCATATCCCAGCCCTGACCTAGCACTAAAAACTTGCATGTAATAAGATCCTTTACACTGGTCTACACATATCTAAGAAACAGCACAGAGATGTGGAAGCTTCCCAGGCATCCCCAACCCTTCTGCTTCCTCTTTAGGCTGCACGTTATCATGTTTATCATCCGACTTCAGTAATAGCCAGTGATGGGATTTTCGATTCTTCTACAGTCGTTTGGAGGATTCCTGTTTTCCTCCATGTTATTCAATTTCCAGGATGACTATCCAAACTCTTGTGTTGTGCTTACTACTTATTTTAAAAGATACACAATCGATTTCCACATCTAGGCTTTTGCTTTTGATAAAACTTGTATATTTGTACTGCAAAGCTGTGTGAAAATGACTGTCTTGCTTAGACCCCAACGTACTTCCTTGTTTCAGTGGACCTGACAGGAGATGAAAAAGATATGTCTGGGGACAGTACAAACTGTGCTAACACCACCTTCCCGATCCTGCCAGCAGTAAAGGCTTTAGTGTCTTGGTGAATGCAGAACCCCAAATATGTCTTAATTTGCCCATATGTCAGAGGGAGTCAGAGAGAGAGATCTGTGTCAAGGATATTCAAGTACAGGATCATTTGATGGCTACATTTGTCTGTGCACCTCTCATCTTGTAGCAGCAGATTTGTTGCTTTGTGATTGACCTGACTGTGATGACAGAAATCTAGAGCACATCTAGAGCACATCAAGACCAACTCCCCTTCCAATGTCTTTGAAAGCACGTAAGTGTGATTAGTGTCCATAAGACTGACAGTGAAGTCTTCACAGTGTTCTCTAACCCTAACCTGATGATCTCAGGTGATCACCCACTTTTTTTTAAAGTGGAACAAAATATGTTTGCTGGTCATATAAGAAAGTTCTTCTCAGATGAGGGAATGAATAACTTGAGAACTCTTAGATAAATGGAAACTGATTGCCAAACAAGCCTGTTCCTCTCCTTTTAAAAATTATTTTCTACTAGTGACCATTCACCCAGTAACCTGTGGGATCAGCAGCATTGGATTTGAAAAGTGGTCTGGGTTATTTGTCTGACTTGTACAATTACTTTGTTAAAAGCTTGTTAATGATTTTACCAAATAAAACCCCCAAAACTAAAACAAACCATAACTAGAGGTCAAATCCATAAAAGCTGCACAGGAATATCTACAAAAGTAGACCTTTTTGTTTGATTTTAGAAAAAAAAAAAAAAAAGAACTACACTCCTAGTAAGACACATAAAAGTGATACATGACTGCAACAGTTTTCAGTTTATGTCACACTTGAATTTCATGCACAAGATGAGGGGTACATTTGAAAACGACCTGCTTTTACTCTTTTTTTTTTTTTTTTTAATGAGCCTATGCCATAGACTTTCCAATAAAGTTTTAGTTCTTCACTTTCAGGGTAGTCAGTTCCAGGTAAGAAAGCTTTCCCAGTCCCCCAGAGGAGATTATTGTGTGTTGGCATTTGGCATATTACACTCCTTTGTTTGCAATTTCCTGTTATATCATTGCAGACAAAGCAAGTAAATTCTTCTCATCAAAACAATCCCATTCATGCGATTGGGAAATCATGCGTAGAATAGTAGAAGATGCTTCACTGATTAAGTAACCTGACTCTACACACAAGCAACAGAACAGGTTTTGAAAGCACATTAATAACTGAGGAACTTAACACTCAGTGCTCATCAACAGGACTTCTGCATGTTCAGGTCTCTTCTGAAAGATGATTTTAGAAATCTTTCCCCAGCCCTGAAAATCAGACAACAAGCAGCTGCTTGACATGTAATCCTGGGTCTTCCTGAGAGCTAGCCAGGATTCATATAAATGTTTCAAAGCTTCCTGGACTTATTTACACAAAAGGTTAGAAGTCCTGGTTAAATTTAGGTTAATTAATGAATGTTGAGGAGAAATTTCAACAGCCTAGCCTATACCTTGAGCTTTAGCTACTTCTTACGCATCCATTTTAGGAAGAGTAGGTGTGGGATGATTTTAAATGATGGAGAAACAGCCTGCTTTGAAATACAAGTTTCAGTAACTAGTTGTGTTTAACAAAGCATAGTACTTCTATTCTGTGAGACAGGAAAACAAAGATTAGGAGAAATGTTCCAGCAGATCCTGAACAAAACCGCTGCACGTGATACTGCAAGGCTGCCCAAGACAGACATACTAATTCCACTGCAAGGTCTCTGCATGGTGGTCAATATCAATGCAAAGATACTTGTGGCATCTAGGTTTATCCTAAAAGTTTGATTTTGTTCTGCCTAAAGGAGTAAGTCTTAGAACCCTGAAGAAGAGGAGTGCATAAGTTTTCCTAAGCCATGAGTAATGGATCAGTCATAGGGCATTATGTACAGGCTAGCAGCACTAAAGAAACCCTCTAGGATTGTTTGCAAAACTATCACACGTCCTTGTTCTCTAACTCTAGAGGTACTGCACTCCTGAAGTTGTCCATCCAACTTGCCACACTTGTACTTTCATCCACCAGAAGTATATATAAAGCAAAACTATGCTTTGAGAATGATCTCAGCTCAGTCCCCATACTTGACTGCAAAACTACGGTAATACTCATTATTTCACCTTTCCTCTCTCCAAACCCACTGAAACGGCTTGGATTCATGGTACTGAGGTATTTAAGGCATGTAAAAGCATGGCCTACACTGCAATTCTGAAAATGTAAATTTGGCCCTAGATGAAACAACTACATCTATGAGATACAGATGGGTTAGTATCCTCAGGGATAGCATGGCAAATAGTTTGAACCCATCATTTTATTAACTCAGGGGGAAGTCCTAACTCAGCATATGTCCTAATATATCTATAAAACCAAAGCATCAACTTTCTGCCAGGTCCTTGGGCAAGCTGTGCTCTTGTGTACATTTGGTAGACAGGAAAGCTTGAGAGCTTGGATTGACTTGCATCTGTGCAGCTACATGCTCTTCTCTCCCAAAATACAGTTCTCACCTGTACTACTTATTAAGAGTGCTCTCTTATTTATACTATGCCTAAGGCCAGAGATCAAGGAGGAGGTCAAGGTGCTGGTTTGCATTAGCCAAAGCCATGCCAGAAGCTTGCTAAGGAATTAATAGTGTGGGCAGCCGGGGAACAGTGTGCAGGTATAACGAAGAATCATAGAATCATGGAATCATAGAATTACAGACTGGTTTAGGTTGGAAGGGATCTCAAAGCCCATCTAGTTCCAAACCCCTTTCATGGGCAGGGACACCCTTCACTACACTGTGTTTTCCAAAGCCCCATTCAACTTGCATTGTACCCTGCCAGGGATCCAGGGGCAGCCACAGCTTCTCTGGGCAACCTGTGTCAGGGCCTCCCCACACTCACAGTAAAGAATTCCTCTTTCATCTTGAAGCCATTGTCCCTTGTTCTGTCACTGCATCCCCCAATGGACAGTCCCTCTCCCACTTCTCTCTAGTATTGGAACTTCCCTTTAATTATTGGCATTTCCCTTTAAGTATTGGCAGGCCATAATTAGGTCTCCCCAGTGCCTTCTCTTTCCCATAGTCATCCATAATCATACACTGCCTGTCTGAAGGCATGGGACATAGCAGGCAATTTCTCCCACATATTTTAGACACTGTCATTAGAGAAGAAATAACTATAGGTGATTCCTAACTGGATAGATTACGTTTAAAGACCTGTGCTATAGTATTAATATTTGGTGAGAAGAATAATTTTCTCTGTCATGTTGATATGTCTCCAGTCCTCTCTTTTTAAAGCACAGATATTGAATTAAAGAACAGGACTTCACAAAAGGTCTGGGAGAGGGTTTTGCTAAGCACGAGAACAGCCTGTCCTGAGAACTCCCTAGGGAACACAGGTGATACCCATGGTGATACCTACAGCACAGGCAACCGCCAGCCAGAAGACTTGAGGTTTACTAAGAAGTGCACAACAGTACAGAATCATGGAATGACTGAGTTGGAAAAGACCTTAAGATCACTGAGTCAAACTGTACCTGTCCTCTACTAAACCATATCCCTGAGCACCTCTACCCATCTGTTAAATACACCCAGGGATGGTGATTCAACCCCCTCCCTGGGCAGTCTGTTCCACATCCCAACAACTCTTTTGGTGAAGAATTTCTTCCCAACATTTAATCTGAACCTGCCCTGGTGCAGTTTGAGGCCATTTCCCCTTGTCCTATCACCTGTCACTTGGCTGAAGAGACCATTGCCCACCTCTTGACAACCTCCTTTCAGGTAATTCTAGGTAGTGATAAGGTCTCTCCTCAGCCTCCTCTTCTCCAGACTAAACAACCCCAGTTCCGTCAGCTGCTCCTCATAAGACCTGTACTGTAAGGGGCTACTAAGACTATTAAATTACTGGCATAATCATAAAGATCTCATGAACCTTTCTTTGTTTTTCTTGGTAAGGGGGACACCGAGAAAATGCAGGTCAGTTTAGTACCAGCACCAACAGTTATGATATTACGGTATGACTGGAGAAGGTAATTTTCTCTGTTCTTGCAGGGCAAACAGATGTTAACCTGAGTATGAAGTAACCAAGTCCTGGGTAACATGTCTGGCTTACCCAATTGTACAAAGATGCCCAAACCACTATTTTTCTGTGGCTATATCTATATCTATTGTTGCTGTGTTGTTTTGAGATAGAGTCAGAGAAGATGCATGTGGACAGGTGTTTTAGGCTACAGCCATGTTAATAAAATAACAGTGCCAGGTAAGAATTATCTGTGCTGTTAAATTATTAGTGTGGTCTCTGGCATGGATTTTGTCTAAGCCAGCTGTCATCTCCTGGGTGACAGTGGAACAAGGGTCATTTCCAACAGACCATCTAGATAAGACCACCTAATACGTGAGCTGGGATAGTTTAATATCACAGTATAATGTGTCACTGGAAAGAGAAAAGGCTTGGGCATAGCCTAAGTTATTATCTCTTGAGGATACTGCTGCATCTCAGTGGGATTAACCCAAACATGAGTAATTAGACCCTGATGTTCATCAGCTAACTTACATTTGGAGCTGAATAATGCCATGCTTTCACTGCTCTCTCAAGTGGACAATGCTCTGTATCAAACACAAAACTCCTAGGGAGTGCATGACCTGAGATCATATTCCCCTGTAAGTCACTGAAAGGCCAGTTAGAATGAGACAAAAGGGATATATTCAAAATTTCAAATATATATATTTCAAAATATTCAAATACTATATACAGGCAAGGAGGTTTCTGCCATTATGATTACCAAGAAGATTGCAATCAGGGCTACAAGTCTTTAAGACAGCAGAACCACGAAAACACACAACAAACCTTCAATACTGTTTGAATACTTGTACAGCAAGACACAGGCTGCTGCTCTGCAGACTTAGTTTTGTAGTTGTTTACAACAGTCTTATCTTCATATTAGGCAGAGGAGTGTGGGAGCTGTCAGCAACTACTTTGCCGGCCAAAAGCTTTCTCCCTGAACTTCATCAAGCATTTGCAAAGCATCAAATCAACAGAAATATTTTCAGGCTGATCCATTCCTGTCTATAACTGAGCCACAGCTTTGAAAGATAGGCAGGAGTTATCCACATTGTGACAGAAGTTATTGCCCTTTGTGGACACCAGTTTCTGCAAAAATATTTTGTAGTGATGATGATTATGTTGCCCAGTTTCCATGTTCTCATAAGACAACCTTTTGAAACCTGGATGCTAGTAAGAAAATGTATTCATTTTCATTATTTGATGCAGTAATGAGGATAGAAGGTGCAGAAAGAAGCACTTTCATCTACCTCTAAAAAATGCTAGAATTGTTCGAAGTAATTCATATTTCTGCAGGTTTTAACTTAATATGAAAATTCTAGAACTATTTTCAGGACTCTTCTCCCCAGAACTTCTAACTTCTCAGCAGTAAGAGTTTTAGTCTCAGAGTTTTACATGTGCTTAACTTAAATTTGTCTTCAAAACCTGTTTCTTTCACACCTCAGAAAAAGTTTACTTGCTCCAAAGCATGCTTTTCTTTGCTATCTCTATAAGTAAGTCTTATAAGTTATTAAAAATATTGCTTAGGATTAATTTAAAGAAATTATAACTTCTTACAACACTTACATGGGTACAAAGCTGGAATTTCATCACTGTTGCCATATTCCACAAATATCGCAAACAAAACAATGATCATCAACTCCACAAAAAGAGCCAGGATCGAGAACTTCAACCTCATGTTGGTGTCAAAGGTAGAAGGCATTGAAGTCAGGCAGCTGGCTGTCAGAGCCTGATAAAAGATGCTTGCATTCAGCAGAGGTGCCGAATTCAGTGGATNAAAAAAAAAAAAGAGAGATGGAGGGGCAGACAAGCACACTGTCACACCCACTATGGGAGGGAAACAGTATGGAAATTTCTGTGCATGAAATGCTGGCTTACATATTCTTTTCACTTTGTGAAGCAAACCAGCTCATTTAGCCACAGTACTCACTGTCTTGCATGCATTTTAAAAAAGGAAATAACCGAGAATGAAATATCATAGAACGTGTTTTGCTGCACATGGTAAGGAACACGACAACTGATAGTTGTTTCCTGTAGTCAATAATTCGTTGTGGCTTTTGTTTTATAAGGTAAATAATTTTTCAACTTTTATGAAATGTGGATAAACTCCTATCTCTTCATATAGGACTTGGTAAGAAAAGAGAATTGCTTTCAGCAGGATAAATAAATACTTGTTCTTATATCACAGTGAGTGAAGCAGAACAAAGTTCTCATTGTGAACTCTTATAAAGTAAAATATATCCTTTCCAAAAGAAAGAAGGATATTCCTAGTTGTTAAAAAATTAAGATGTAGAATATTAAAAAGAGGAATTTGAAAAAAATGAGCTCATTTTTTCAATTTTGATTATTGCTTTTTGCATTTCCCTTAGCTCAGACAATGAAAACAGATGAGTGACTAAATATCTTAAATGGTTTTAAAAAGCTCGGTTGTCATGAATGAAGGTGCAAGTTAAATCTCACTTAGATTCTTGTTGGATGATCACATGTTCTTGAGATTCACATTGCTTGTCAACTTTGTCTTAATGACTTTTAAAAAGTTTTGCGGATAAAATGTATTATTGATGTGTAACTTGGCCTCAGGTCCTGAAGCAAATTTACCTATTTGTCAACCCTTAGCTCACTGAGCTGGGTGGCTGACCAGGCACCTTTAAGGAATGGTGCCCTGTTCACGGTAACGCAAGTCTGCTTGACGTTGCTGTTGTAATCTTAGGGAGGATAAAACCCCGTGTCACTGCTCAGTTTGCTGATATGAAGGTAAAATTAGATAATTTTCCAAACTCAGTTTAAAATTATCTCAGTTATTTTTTTCTCCTTGAAAATGTGTCTGTGTATTTGGAATGGAAACCAAATGATTTAGCAAGACGAATGTATCTGTCACAGAATCAAACTGGCAAGAGGAAGCTAAATTAAGCATATACGTATTTTTTTCTTTGTAGTGACTGTATTTCATTTGAACAGCTCAAAAAGAGGAAACAGAGCTCTGTGAAAAAGCTATTGGTCATCCGTGCTCATACCACAGGATAAGAATGACAGTGAGGTTTGATTGTGATGACCTGGGAGCACCTTCATCTGCACAGGAAATGATTAAAAAAGAACAAACTCACAAGTAAAGTTCATTGGCTTTTACCCACAGCTCAACAACTAATATCTGTGTTATTCATTGCATAACAGTTTCCCTAGTGAATATGTCTTATCACATGTCCTTTCAGGGGTCCAGAAAAGGCTCCTTGTTTAAATCTTACTGGGGAAAGTGCCTTTTAGAAAATGTCGAAGCTTTAAATGGCTCAAAGTTCATTCAATCCCGACTTTCTTTATATCTCAAACTGCATGCAGGTATATAAACACACAGACACATAATCTATATTGAAAGAGCACTCATGCATGTCTTAGCCAGTTATGCTTTGTAAATAATGTAAATAATATGTAAATAATATGAAATCTGTGTATCTCAAGAAAATTATTAGTCTTAACTCTCTTAAACTGTTGTATTAGGAAATAGTCCATAATGGTTTAGGTATTCTCATTTCCATTATTTGATTGCAATGTAAGCCTTTGGTGAGTATTGCAGATCTGAACATCCAAACTCCGGAAACTTGACTCAGGATGAAGCTTTTCATCCTGATTTTCAAGGACTTGTCAAATGTGCTCATTTGCAGTGTGTGAGATGGGAATCCACTACCTGAGAGTACAGACATAAGATGTACTCCAGCTGATGTACTACTGTAAGTGGAATACACAGTCCTTAGCAAACCCCAAATTAGCAAAACTAGATACTTAGAAAACAGCAAATTGCCATCTTATCAGTCAGCTCAATGCCTACCTCTTACTTTTCCTGTCACCTCCTGTCCTCTGAATCATACAATCAGAGGATCTTTAAGGTTGGAAAAGAACCTTAAGATCATCAATTTCAACTGTCTGTCCAATACCACCATGTCAACTATACCAGGCCCTGGAGTGCCATGTTTACATGTTTTTTTTAACACATCAAGGGATGCTGACTCCACCACCTCCCTGGGCAGCCTATTTCAATGCCTGACCACTCTTTCCGTGAAGAAATTTCTCCTAATACCCAAAATAAACCTCATCTGATGCAACTTGAGATGATTTCCTCTTGTCCAATTGCTACTTACTTGTGAGAAAAGATCAACCCCCAACTCACTACAACCTCCTTTCAGGTAATAGTAGAGAGCAATAAGATCTCTCTTTTCTCTCTCTCTCTTCTCTCTTTTTTTTTTTTTCCCAGAAAGAGCAACTTAGCTATTTCCCAGTGAGGTAAACTAATGTCCAGCAACCACAGATAAATTGTGTAAAACAGGAGATTTGCATGTGAAGAGAGACTCTGAAGAAGTTATCTTCCAATATGTATATGCTCCAGTATTTACATAATCCAGTATTTGTTCTAAAAATATTAATCATGTCTCTATCACCATTAATGAAGCTTAATCTGTCAAGATTTAATTTCAGTTATTAGCAATTTTAAGCAAAGGACTAACAACACAACTGCCAGGAGGAAGAAGATACTTTATCCAGAGTGTGGAGTTGGGCTACTTTGCTCAATGGACTTTTTGGGAAAACACACTTTGACCTGACTCACTGTCTCAGTTTCTGTCTATTGAGATGGGCTTTGGCTTGTATTATGTTTGGGTCTGGGGACTGCTCCAGGAAATGGCAGGTCCTTTAGATATTCTCTTCAAGCCCCTCCAAGAGAAGAAGGGTAAATAGTCATACCCTGATTCTGAAGCAACAGTGGCAAGGAGAACTTTCCTCTGTAAAACTTAGATTGATCTTTGTGACTCTGACAAGATGCTGCTCTAACCCTAGGATGAAAACAGCAGTTTTAAAATCCTTCCAGCTAATCCAAACCTGATAAGAATTCCACAGGACAGAGAAAAGTCATGTTCACAGCATGCAGGCTCTGCTGTCTGACTGATCTGCTGCACACTGGATGGGTTTATCTAGGAAAAGAGTGAAATGAAATCAAGGGAAATGTTAGGCACTGACAGAGAGCTGTATATACAGCTCAAAACAAAACCGGTTTCATTTCTTTAGAGAAAAATAAATTATTCCCACACTTCTGGGTAATTTTCTGTTAAATAGAAAAACCCTTACTGGTGGCTGTGGGCCCTTGATCATATCATCTATGGATAATGTGAAATGTTTGTCCTATTAAATCATGACAACAAGGCCTTGATCCTGCAGCCCCATGCCACAGTGGAAACTTTGTACATGGGAGAAAGTCAGTAGGTCTCGCATTTTTGCTTGATATGTTTCCAGCTAAAGCAGCTGTCTGTTATTCCCATCTTTTTTCCTGACTGTCTTGGTTCTGACACAATCTTACCAGGTGATAGAGAACAGCCACCTGCAACATCTCATTTCAAAGGCCAGCAGCCTTTACACATGCATCAAACTCCTGCATAGGTCTTTAGCTGCTGGTCTTCAGTGTCTAAGATATTCCCTTATGTCTCCTTATTAATTTCAGACCAATTGTAGTGGCTACAAATATAATGAAAGAATATAAACATAGTGAAAGAATATAAATATAATGAAAGAACGGAGGGTGTTCTGTGATAACTGTCGTTGCACACTTGGACACTACCAACCTGTACGTTGCACACTACTAACTTAGGTTATTTGTCTTTTAAATGGACACTGTGCTTTTTTATCTGATGGAACAGTATGGTGTTTATGAGGTAACACAACCTTTACGTAAATGTGAAAAATTATGGTAGACTTTCAATTTTCCAAAGAAACAGAAATAAGAGATTAAAAATGTAGTTTGGGCAGTGCCCTTACCTAAAGAATGAAAAAGAAGCTGCATTTAATATGCATTTAAGATGCATTTAATGCATTTAATTCTTCTTACAGAATGCCCTCAAGAATCATTAGAAATGGTACTCACCAGACCATTGTTATACATTTCCCCATCTCCTCTAACAGTAATTTTTCCTTTTTAAGACAGAAGAGAGAAATAGAAACCTCCAAGAACTTTTTTTTCATCTTGAAGAAAGTTATCTGAAATAGGCCAAATAGGCCAGGTGAATGCCTATGACCTGGCATGCAGTGAACTTTTCGCCATATCTGTCTGTCACAAGCAGCTATCAAGCTTCAGGATGCCTCCTAGAAGAGAACAGATGTGTTTTGCTGAAGAGGTTGGTGTTATTTAAAACACTGAGTTAGTTCACTGAAGTCAGAGCTATGACTATTTCTCAGCCAGCGATGTGGATTTATGGAGCATGACTTGAGTGCAAACCAATCTTCAGCTACTTCTTGGTGTGTGCTCTTATTGTGGAAATAGCTACAGAGAACAGAAAGGTAGAAAAAGTTGCAGCTTGCCTGCACACTGTGACAGAAATATTTCTTACATCTCCTGAACTTTGAGCTGAATAAGGTTTTTGGAGAACACTGACATTTATCCCATTTCTGTGGTGTCACGGTAGAAGACATTTCATTAAACATTAATGCTTGAGTCAGCAGACATCTACCGCACCTCCAGTTGAAAGCTCAACCAAGTAAATGTGATTTCTTCATGCAGTGCTTAAATATCCTCCTTCACCTTAACACAAAGTAAGAATGTTTTCTGACTCTTCTGGTAGCAATCAACCAGTTTTGACTGGATCCATGTCACCCCCAGCAAAATGCTGGGAAAATAAGGTCACTAACACACCACACCATTCATTGCAGGAAATACTAAGATCCCCATCAGAGACGGGATGAAACACAATAGACAGATAGCAATCACAGCTTAACAGAGAGATGATAGTTTAGTTTACCTCATTACAGGATCTCTTGCTGAAGTTACTCTGGTTTATTTTTCCATTTGAAATAACAGACGTTCTTCTCTGTGGAAGACCTTGCTTGATTACTATACAATGCTTTTCCTCCCTTCAATACACGAAGAACTGACAGAGGGCAAGATCAGAAGGAATTATTCAGAATGTTGTTCACCTCATAAATAGTACGGGCCAGAAAATTGCATCCAGTTCGCTGTGTTTGGCTAAAATGAACCTTGTTGAAGGGCAGCATGATGGGTTTGAAAACTTCACCCTTTCATGTTCTGCTTTTATTGCATGAGAATTGCAAAGAAGGAATAAAATACAGACTTGGAAGTTTTTGGTTGAGGCGTATCCCAATGTTGCAGGAAAGCTGTATACGGGAGATAATGGGGTTGCTTCTCCCTTACACAAGGGCCAGGATGGATGCTTTACATATAGCTTAAAGCTCTGTCTATTATATTGAGAAAGCAATAAGAAATAGTATAAGGCACCTATAAGAAAGCTGAGGAAGAACTGTTCATGAGGGCATGTAGCAATAGGACAAGAGGTGATGATTTTATACTAGAAAAGGGGAGATTGTGGTTGGATATTAGGCAAATCTTCAATATGAGGGTGGTAGATGACTGCCACAGGTTGCCCAGAGAGGTGGTGGAGGTCCCATCCCTGGAGATATTCAATGTTAGTCTTGATGGGGCTCTGAGCAACCTGATCTAGTGAAGATGTCCCTGCTCACTGCAGGGGGATGGACTAGATGGCCTTTAAAGGTCCCTTCCAACCTAACACATTCTGTGATTCTATGATTCTCTGAAATGAGATGAATGCTTTAAGTTTCAGACGCTATTTCCAAAAGATACTTGAGATAAATCATGTATGTCTAATGTCCTTTCTTGTGATAATGGAAGTATGCTTGCTCCCTACCAGTCCTGAGATTAATTGTATCTGAGCACTTAAGGTGGCTCTTACAGAGATACTATTCTTTCCAGTATGAAGTCCTTTATTCAAGTCATGCTCTAAAGTCAAGCAGGTATTAAGTTTCTGGAAAAGCACAAGGAGATGACTTCAGACATAGCAATGTATTGTCTCAGCTGTGTTTCCTTACTGAGGACTGTCTCTAGGTTTCAAAATGCCACCTGGAACTGTAAATACACCTACATTTGTGTTCTCTCTGCTCCTTGCATCTTGCCAGGAGAGCACTGGGAAAGTGCACTTGTCAGAGACACCGAGAAGTCTTGTTCCTCACTGATTTTTATGATACGGCTTTACTTTCTGCCATCAGCAAATGCAAGTGTATGTCAGTCTGAGTAATCTCCAAGTTTTGCTTGTATTGCAGATACTCTACAATATTGTTTGATTTAGGTGTGTTGCCTTCAATGTGTCCTTTAAATATTCACATTAATCAAAACAAAAATTTCCCAAAACGTGAAAAAATTTAAATGGAAACAGAAAGTTGTATTCCACCAAAGCAAAGACTTTGGCAGAAGCTCAATAGTGGGAATGCTATTCAAAAAGAAAACTAGAAAGGTGCACCTAAAAATAAATATTTTTCAATTTTGTTTACAGGAATTCACAGCTCTGCTAGCTTGCAGAGTTACAACTTGGAGTTTGGAGGGTTGTTTTCCACTGTCAAGGAAATACTGTTAGGTATTCTTCTGAAATACCTTTCAACTCAAGATCACCTGATACACAAAGAAATCTTCAAAACACTTTCTAGCAACTTTCTGTTGTGGTTTAACCCCAGCTGGCAGTTAAGCACTGCACAGCCATTTGCTCACTCCCCTCCAAGCAAGACGAGGGAGAGAATCCTGAGTGAAAGTGAGAAAACTCACGGGCTGAGATAGACAGTTTAATAAGCAAAGCAAAAGCTGTATGCAAGCAAATCAAAACCAGGAATTAATTCCTCACTTCCTATTGGAAGAAATTCTTGTGGGCCTATGCACAGATCACATGTACCACTTTGATAATTTAAGTGATCTACTTAAGTGTCCCAGTTTGCAGATGGGTGGGGATCTTTTGCCTGATCCCCACCCATTTCCTGAGAAATAATGGCAAAAAATGTGTGCTTTTAAGAAATAGTGGCTACAGAGGGCTATGACATTAGCTGATGAAACTGCAACAGTAACTATTCATCTCTTTGCCTATCTGTGACAAGTTGATTTACAATCCCTGTCTTACTGCACAGGAGCTTTTGTTCCTCATATAAGGTGTTAAGGCACCTGTTCCATCGCCTGTGAATGTTTTGTGTGATTGCCATTTCTCTGTTCGCTGAGCACAATATAAACCTACCTGAGCTTTATAAATCCTCTTTTTTTCCCCTCAATGGTCTTTTAGGGTTACAGTTTTGCTCAGTACTCAGTATGCTGCTGTGCTAGTTCTGCAAAGGTTCTGTATGCTCTGTTTGCTGCGAGGAAAGGCCACATCACCAGCGTGGTGACTACGGGAAAATAGGAATGCTTTCTCCTTCAGGAAGATGGCCTGTTCCCATCTCTTCCACTTCATCATGTCCTCCTATCAAGAAAGTTAAGTGCCTCTCTCAACTAAATCTTGCGGAGTACACAAATAGTACAGAAATTGTAAGTGAGATACATGATGCTGTTTTTACAGTGATTACAAAGCATGCATGAAGAGTCAATGAGGGCAGTGAGGGAAAGCTCCTCAATGAAAAGATGTTTAACTTCAATGTCCTGAGCTAATGTAGCTCCCAGTTCTACTTCTATACAACAATCCTGGCAGATCGAAGAGGGTGTCTGTAGACAGAGACTGTAGGAAACAGGCTTCAGGGAGCTGATCCCAGGAAACCTCCTGCTATGTGTGGCACTTTTATCCTTTATATAAACATCAGCCTCTCAGAGACCGAGCTGTAATGTTCTTTGTGGCACAGCAGCAAAGTGCCGTTTAGCGTCAATGCATCAATGCTTGAAATAACCGGTCTGACCTACGTGAGGATTTGCCAAGGCAGAGATAGTACAGGACTGATTCAGACAACTGAATGAGCCCTGCAAACTCTGAGACACACCACGAATTAAAAACCAATGTAAACTGGGTATTTTGTACATATGTTAACACCAATCCACAAGTTTTAATCAGATGGCCTTGGCAAAAGCCACAAATATAGCTAAAACAATTAGTACATAAAAAATGCCTATGAGCTCATTGTTTGTTTTTTCCTACATACAACTAACATCTCCTTCAGTGGTCTGAATATCAGACAAGTAGGGATTTTGTAGCCTGAATGTTGACCAAATGGAAGATGTGATTTGTGACCTTCATAATTAATTTACATGACTGCTTTTTAGTTACCAGGAAGTAGGCATTAAATCACTGAATACCAAGAAGAAGCCCTGTGCTATTGAACTGACAAGATGAATTTATTATTTCCTTGGCAAGCACAAATTCAATGAACAACTGTAACCCAACTTACTATCTAAAATACAACACCCCTTCCGGGACAAGCCAAGGCTAGAGGTACTACAATGAATAGAAAGCATATAAATATGGGCATATAAGGAAAAAAACATAATTTCAATTGAAAAGTTCAGTCTCTGAAATGTTCATACTAACCTGTGAATGATACAAGTTCTCATGCCATAACTCATTGAATGCAACACTCTTCCTAGACATTCTCCAGGGAAAAAAACCCCATATGCTTAACACCATTAAATAACTCACACAGGGATGGATGAAAATCTGTTGTATTGGTTTGTTCAACTGGCTTTGTAGCTATATCTGAAATGTCTGTTAGTGTGACCTAATCTAGGTGATCCTGCTCTGGCAGGGGGTTTGGACTAGATGATCTTTCAAGATCCTTACCAACTCCTAACATTTTGAGATTCTGTGTTTTTGATTCTTTGAGGCTACCGGAATAATGCAAGCTCTGGAGTTTTAGGATGCGTTTATGACATTCTGGTAAATATTATGTCAAAATTATCTGGATTGTTGTGTTTCAAAAGCATCCATCCTTATGTTTATTGACTACATAAAGGATGGTCCAAGGCCCTTTCAGGAGACAGTCAGAAAACAAGCTACGGTGCGATGAGACATGTTAAGAGAAAATGGGGCTCATGGGACCATGTGCATGTGGTGGGAGAGGCTTCAAGGGAGGCTGCTCAGGGCCTTTAACTTTCAAGATCCTTACCAATGCCCTAAAAATTCCTCAATGCCTGTAATTAAATACTGGACTTGGATGGTCATTCATATTTCTAGTGACTTTTGCCTATCTGGTAAATTTTATGCATTTTGGATAGCATCTCCCTTATGTCATAGTTTGTCTCCCTGCCTTCACATTCTACTACTTGCTTTCATTTAGCTTTTCCTCCTGGCTCTTTACATGTTTTTTTTCCCCTTTCTCTGCTCTCTCCTTCCCTTTTATAAGATGATTCCCTCATGAACACTCAGCTGCTGCAATCTGTAGAAGAAGCACAGTGACTACTTCCAACATGTTATTTACTGTGAATGACATTTTCTACGTCTTCAATCACCCAGCATTTGTCTATTTTGGAATGTAGGGAATTTTTAGGTCATTGAGAACTTCTGGAATTGTAGGTAGCTTATCACATAATCTAAATATCATTTAGTTCCAACCCACCTGCTATGGGCAGGAACATCTCTACCTAGACCCGGCTGCTCAGGGTTCCATCTAACCTGGTCTTGAACACCTCCAGGGAGGAGGCAGCCACCACTTCCCTGGGCAACCTGTGCCAGTGACTCACCACAGAATCACAGAATTGTAGGGGTTGCAAGGGACCTCGAGAGATCATCGAGTCCAATGCCCCTGCCAAAGCAGGTTCCCCAGAGGAGGTTGCACAGGTAGGTGTCCAGACAGGTCTTGAATATCTCCAGAGAGATACTCTTGTATGTCACTGAAATGTGTCAACCAGTACCATTCATTCCATGGTCTCCAATGGGCTTTGGAAAAAGGTATGACTACTCCTAGCATATCCTGAAGATGATCTCATGCCTGTTATTTGCAGCTAAAGAAAATATGTAATAAAAATAAAGAGGTATTAATTATTATTAATACCTACTAGCCCTTAAACAAGGGCTGCTTTAATTTCTCCTATGAACAGGATTAGCTAAGACAACAGTGTACTAGATAGCACCATTTCTGCATGCAAACAATCCACCAAGTATAGGGGCCTGAGGAAAGAGAGAGATTTTAGATCCCTCCTCTTTGCATGAAAAGTGGTAAATAAAACTCCTTAACCTGAAACAATAGCTTTCCAAATGGTCACGGAACCACAGAATTCCAGGAAAGTCTGCCAGACAACCACCAAGTCACAACAATAGAGCCTTCCTAGGAAAAAATAGCAAGCAGGAGACTCAAAACCTGATTTTGATCTGGAAAGTCTTGTGAGTAAAATATCTCCAGATTTACGAAACTCTCAGACAAGAGGCGTTTGCCTCATTTCCTGCTGCTGTCTCAGATTCCCAGATTTTGCCTAAAACCAAACAAAAGAATGCTGTCCTTACACTTCCAGAACAGTTAGAGTGTGTGGAAACTAGGTGCTCCAGACCTTCGCCTGGGTTTGCCAGGTATTAATGGACTCGTTCTGATGTACGCTGTTGCCAGAACCAATTAGTAGGGTCTTCTATGTACTGGAAGTAGAATCCCCTCTCGTTAGACGTTCACTGCCTTATGGATCAAAGTGGTGAAAACAGAACTCGACTTGAGTTAGTCTACCTGTATATGGGAAGTCTGTACTCATATACCAATGAATCCTTCCAACTTCTTCCTAGCTGGATACACAGCTTTTCCTAACAAAAGAGCTTTTTTGTGTTTTCATACTGACATTTCCAATATTAAAAAACAATCTCGATGAGGGACATGTTTTGTTGCTATAAGCTTCTGTGCAGTAGAACTTCTGCCAGTACAGAAACGTTGGATGTTTTTCCACACCTCTGATATATATTCCTATAAATCACTCCAGTATTCAGACTGAGCTTGACCAGTATTATATTTTGTGCTTTCCATTAGTCTGAGTCAAGTGTAGGAATGAAAAAATATTCAAGTGGGCTCACTTGTAAGCCACAAATTTGGGGTGAATGCAAAGGATATGTAGAACTTGTGGTTAAACTGAATGATTAAACTGTTCCATGTGATAGATTACCAGAATACTGAATGTTCATGAAAAAGCTAAGTTCTCTTTCAGATTTATTCCTTTTGCATTATTAACGCATTACCACCTGTAAAAGGAAGGAGAAAAAAATATTTTGTCACTTGCAGTAGCCAATATGTTGATAAACATCTCCTGACATAAGAAATAATGACGCCTGCACTGGAACCACTCCTAAAAACAAAGCACTAGCTTAGGAGTCTATTCTCCATCATATGGAGAAGCTCTTTTTTAAGCAAAGCCGCATCTGTATAAGAGGTTAATCCATTCTTTCTTTGAAAAGACTGGTTTTTTGTCATTCCTGTGCTTCAGAAGCAGCAGTGCTTGGAAGCTCCCCCTTAGTGCTCAGGGTTTTACTCCTGTGCAAACACTGCAAGGGCCACATTTCAACTTTTGCCAAAATAAAGAGCTTTTGACCCTTCAGGAATCACTTTGTGGGAAACTTGAGTGCCCATAAAGACTGCTGTATATCACTAAATAAAAATAACATATTTTAAAATACATTTCATTTGTTATGTTCAATATGGATCTGGAATATGTCTACACTGGGAAAGGACTTTTTAAAGAAGATGGGTGAATGGTTATGCATATCCTAAAATAAAATTGTTTTAAAGTCAATGAATAAAATTTTTAAAAAAGTACTTAATTCCAAAGTTGTCAACAACAAGACTTAATCAGATATTAGTTTAGCAGTTTGGGGTTTTTCTCCTTTACTTCCATCACTTTATGTGGAAGTGGGAGAAGAAAGAAGTGTTAACAGAGAAAAATTTCCTTTGATTTGAAATGATAATTTCTGTTATTGTGTCAAAACCCAAATTTTTTTACAATAGTAATTTTAAAGAGTCAGAGTTATACATGTGTTGAACATTGGGTCGCCCATCAGTAGCAATGAATAGTTGACATGGGCCACATCCTCATTGTACGTGAGAGTATTTCCATGCCAACCTGCTGCCTCCACTTTTCCTAAAAATTGCCTTTCTCCAAGAGTTCTTACCGAGGTGTGTGACAGAATATCTGATAGTCCTATGGAACAGCCCCACTGATGCACTGCACAGACTCAAGACCAGGCAACAGGTCCCAGTGACCAACTGGTGAACCTTCAGACACCATCAGTGGGTCTGCGCAGGAAGGAGTGTCATTTCTTCACTTCTATCTCCTGATGCCCCATGTCCCCTTGACACGGTGTTAAGCTGAGATATAATTATACTAGAGGTGTGGCTACTAAATGTGATATTATAATTTAGCAGGTCTTACACTTCATAGGCTCTTTCTTAGCATTCAATAATTAATCTTCCTTGCTCTGACTACGTCAGTTTATCTCTGTGTTGCAGTTGGTGAGACTGAAACATGGAGATAAATGTCTTGCTTGCAGCCCAGAGCAGAGACAGTAGCTATCAAGTAGCTACTTAATGAGAAAGTCTGTCTTCTGTTTTTCACAGTTTAATTGTGGCCGTTACACTTAGAGGAATCCAATTTTTGGCAGCCTGGACTAGAAGAGCTGGAAACAGCCCACGGGTGGGGAACATCCTCGTCCTGTCCCTGCTCTGATGACTTTTTGCTGCTTGGTCTTGCTCAGGCCTCTTGCTACAGCTCTGTTTCATGGCTGTTAATCAGATATTCTGACAACATAAATTCCTAGTGGCATGTTAAGGATTCCAAGCCTTGTTTTGCCTTTAGTATAAACTCTCAGCTTTAGGTGATTAACCTGTTGTTATAGTAAGCGTGATATAAGGATGACTGACGCAAAGTTTATGGGAGAGAAAGCTGTTCTCTCTGTCATAACAATAGATGGAGAAAACAGGGAAGATTTAGGCCCATGACTCTTAGGCAGACATTGTGATACTAAATTAAAGACCTTCCATTTTACGTAGCCCAGAGGCTGATTCTCAGACAGCCAAATCAGGTAATGTGACAGCTGCAGTTGGCACTTTTTAAACATAAAAGCATGTTCTTTCTTCACAAGCTATAAGACTGTTAGTTACTCCAAAACATTTGTTCAAAACTCTGCATTTAAAGTCTTGTTATGTAAGATAGCTGCTGAAGAGCTCTTACAGCATTCTCCACAGATAAGATTCAGACTTGTCCCATAATAGTTACTCTTATCACCTCTCAGCATATGTACTTCTTGTGAGGGTATCTGGAGCCAGAAGAGAAAGTAAAAGTTTTTGGTGTTGTGAACTTCTCGCATGAACTACACCTTAGAATCACAATTCTGTAGATGTAACTTCAGCATACACCAAAAAAAACCCAAAAAAACAAAAGAAACAAAACTCGGGGCAGCAATCTAAAAAATAAGTTTATGAAAATGCAGTCAGAGAATGGAGAAAAATGCAATTGGACACGCTGAATCTCAGTGAATGTCACACTGTATTTACTGCACCTGTATATGGGAAACTCATATTTAGAAAAACCTCATTCTTTCCAGTGAAAGGAACAGTTAAGTGAAGTGTCCCAAGCTCTCACTGGAGTCTGTGTTGAGAAACATGGTTATCCAGGTACCATTTAAACTCACCTCCTATTTCTTCTATTCCACATCATTAGGCAAGAAGAATCTTTTGAAATCCTTTATGAAAATATTAAGTTTAACGAATACCCCACAATAGCCAAGCTGGATGCATGGTGCTCCAGGGTGGCACTAGATGATGCAGAAGCTCTCTTACAGCTTCATGTTAAGACACCATAATTGGATATCCACAGCACAAAAGCTGGCTCTTTGAGGAGGGAGATCTTTCAGAATTCTCTAATAATAAATAATACCTCTTTAAATATTTATTGTCTGTGGTGGTTTGACCCTGGCTGAAGGCCAGGCTCCCACCAAAGTTACTCTATCACTCCCCTCTTAGATGGACAGGGGAGAAAATATGTGTTGAGAGGCTTTGGAGTCGAGATAAGTGCAGGGAGAGATCATTCTGCAATTAGCGTCACGGGCAAAACAGACTCAACACAGAAGAAAGGCAGGAAAACTCTCTAATCTTTTGCACTATGCTACACACACAGAGAAACCAGAGTCACATAATGAGAAGTACAAAGAGCTCTTAAAACATCACCCCTCGCCCCTCCCTTTTTTGCAGACTTCACCTTATTCATGATTTTCTCCCTCCCAAGATGGCACAGGAGAAAGGGGGAGGGGGAAATAGGGAATAGAGGCTTCAGTCTTCGGTCAGTTCATCATGAGTTATTTTCCTTCTTGGGGGTTATTCCTTATTTCTCACACTCTTTCCCTGTGCCAATGTGGGATCCCACCCATGGGAGACAGCCCTCCATGACCTTCTTCACATGAGTCCTCTCCCATGGGGCCTCAGCTCTTCACCAACTGCCCCAGTGTGGGTCACTTTTATAAACTCATAAAATGTCTCTCAGTCCCAGACTGCTGGCCCCAGCCTGGTCCCCCACAGAGTCACAAGCACCCACAGCAAACCTGCTCCTGTGTGGGCCTCAGTCTCTCTCGCTCTCTCTCTCTGCCTCTTAGCTCTCTCTGCTGGCTGCAGGTTCTGTCAGGGACTTGCTCCAATGTAGGTCACAGATTTTTCCATATTCCTCCACCTGCTCCATGGTGGGATCTTGCCTGGCCCAGGTACCTCTCCATGGGCTACAAGTGGGGTCTCTTTGTCCTCCATGTGATGCGGGAGGACACCCACTTCACCATGGTATCCTCCACAGGCTGCAGGGAATTTTCTCTCTCAGTGCCTCCTCCTCCCCCCCTTCAGTGACCTTGGTGTCTGCATAGTTTCTCACATCTTCTTACTCCTTTCTCTGGTGTCAAAATGTGGCTGTTTGCATTTTTCTCTCTCTAAAATGTGATTCACAGAGGTCTGTGACTGGCACTGATTGGCCCGTCTGGCCTTGATCACAACAGGGTTTGGGAATTTGCTCTTGGGAGCCCAGCAGGGATTTACTTGTAGGACCTTAAGAAACGTTCTAGCCGCTTCTGAAAGAAGCCACGGGTCAAACCCACCACACGTCCCAGAGGCAGAGGGTGAGAAAAGAAAGTGTGTGCATAGAGGATGTTTTAACTTGGTTGTAAGCAGAAATTAAATCTTGGAAAATATCACAGAAAACAACTGAGAGTTTTACCAACATTATGTATATTTCTGTAAGAGAAATGAGGTTATATAGAATATTATTTTATAAGGAAAACCGATTTCTCAGGAAATTTCACCCGTCTTTGGTTTAAATTACACTTTCTACAAACATCATTGTGATTGTAGGAGCCTTGCTTAGCGGCACACATTCATGATGTTGAATCTGAGCTTCATGCAGGTAGAAAATCACAACTACTGAAATTAGTTATCAATATCCTGAAAACTACATATTGCCTTAATTTGTTGATATAGATTCCTCTATTATCATAGTAATTTGACCTACAGAGTCAGGATGAAACCATGTGGAGGGAAGAAAGTGCTGCTAAAGTGTTTCTATATGTAGTGATTCTTTATTCATCCAGTATTAGCTACAAAATTCTGTGCAAGCAGCTCTTAAAATCAGGCCAGGGAGGCTGAGAACTTAATTTCTAATAAGAGCAGGAGCCCTTTGTACAGGCACAAAATGAGAAACCAGTGCTACTGGATGTCTGGGTATGGTTCACCCTCTTGTGGTTTTTAACCAGAATTGCAGTCCTATGGGGAAAATTACTGGTCTAAAATAGGAAGGGATGTTGGTAAGTGAGATCAGTCTGCCTCAGGGCTGGTATCCGGACTCAAGATCTATAGAAAACAGCACCCATCTTGAGAAGCAGCTGGAGGTCTGGTGGGACACCCTAGGAAACGTTCGTACCTCACCAAGATGTGTCACAGGAAGGAGCTTCTCTTTTCGGTGAGAACTTCTGCGGGAAGATGGCTTCTGTAGAAGGTTGGGAGGAGGCACATCTAAGGCCTTCAGCTTAACTTAATTCTCTTGGTGACATCCTAAAGGTGTGCTCTGGTAGGATTTGGCACTAAGATGGTTCTTAGAAAGTTCTGAGGAAAATCAGATATTTTGATGGTGATTCCTGGGGACTCGGATCTACTGCTTTTTTTTTTTTTTCTTTAGGCAGTATTTTTTTTCTGCATGCTGCAATATGAATTCTAAGCAAGTGTGGGACTTAGTTACTCATAAACAGGATGGGAAGGGATATATACACACATCTCTCTTTGTATGAATACTTTATAAAAAAATCATATTTCTTCACTGTTGGTGCCATATTATAAAAATTATCAATTGTCACATGAATACACAGATGTGTCAGAAGCCTTGTGTTTAGGTGACAGAGTAGAGAATGTCAGATTCTTTGTGTACCTCCTGTGTTGGCTGTACAAAAAAATGCAACACTTCTTGCCATGTTTTTTTTTTTCCTAGCCTCATCTCCACTCACATGATGTATCATAGAGCCTTGAAATAGCCATAAGGAATTTTCCAAATGTAAAAATTGAATTATAAATAATTTCAGTGCCGAGCTGTGTTTGTGAACTGGTGGTAAATCATGTATTTATTTAGCAGGAACATATTCCATTGATAATCAAAGAAAAGGTAACAGAAGAAAGTTAAGTAGCATTTAATGTATTCTGCAAAAAAACCTACAGTGTTTTAAAGTGTGTTTCCCATTAAAAAGAAACCAATCAGTGGAAGATCCACTGCAAGGAAAACCACAAAGTAACATATTAGTAGCTTAAGCACAGTTCCTACAAAGTCTAAAGTAACATCAGAGGTTATTCTGAGCTACCAGACTTACTTAGGACTGAAGTAATGGTGAGAATTCAGGAAAAAAGTTACCTATAGGTCAATCTGAGCTCATGCACTGAGAATGAACACACTTCCCAGTGAGTTCTACTCTTACTCTTTCCTATTAAGTCTCACAGCATCTGTAATGCCATCCAGCAGGACATTACATGATTTGACTGGAACATTTACAGCTAGCAGGGCACTTCACCTTCACCAGTGAATGGTTACAGCTAAACAAGGTTTTCAGATTTTTGCAGTTTCCAGAGTTGTCTTGAAACTTGCAAGGATTGGCTAAAATACAAGAGAGAGAAAGAAAAACATGAAATATTAATTGAAAAACAAGTCACAGTCTGATACTTCTGCATTTTCTAGAAATTTTTAATTTTTACATCTACATTATGGTCTTTGTACATTTGTTCTGCTGCTAAAATGGATTGAATATTATAGAAGAGGGAATTCAGGCAGAAAGGTGACATATTACAGTTCCCATCTATATGTATGCTTTGACTTGCTCCTCAGGGAAATCTGCAGAAATCCAGGGGCCTGTGCAGATCTTCACATCCATAGGGATATGTGAAGCCTGACTCTGCTCATGCCCTTAATACGCATATACATCAAGACATTTTGTCGTGAGCTTTTTCCAGAAGAGGGCAGCAGAAGATTGACAGTCTGATAATGAAATTATTGCTCAATAGCAACACAATTCACCCATTGTTACAGGATGGTAGAGGTTGGAAGGAACCTCTGGAGATCATCTGGTTCAACCATCCATCTCAAGATTGTGCCTGTTACGATGGGATATTTTACGATGGCTGTTTTTTTGGGGAGTGATGAAAGGGGCAGTTTTAGGATCTTTGTCCAGATTAGCAAGAAGTAACTATGCAAAAGTACAATGCTATAAAGGAACAACATGATTATCTGAAGTAATGTAATGTTTCTTGTAAGGAGAATGCATTCACTTACTGCAAAGCCCTCTGTCACAGTGGCCAGGACAGTCTGCACATTTTGGTCCGCTTTTGTAAGGTGTAGCTATTTGCATCGCATGATTTCCTCTAGAATTTCAGAGAATTAAAACACAAAACAAGATCAAAGTATGGCTCTGAGACATTAACATGAGTTACTTATCACAAGGAAAGACATCCAGAAGTTTTGGGATTAATTTATTTTTCACAGAAAATCATGTTTTCGTTTCAAATATTTATAAAATAAAAGAACTTTGATTTTAAATAGACTATCATGGAATAGCAGACTGGTTTGGGTTGGAAGGAACCTCAAAACCCATCTAGTTCCAACCCCCTGCCATGGGTAGGGACACCTTCTACTAGCCCAGGTTGCCCAAGGCCCCATCCAACCTGGCCTTGAACCCTGCCAGGGATCCAGGGGCAGCCACAGCTTCTCTGGGAATCCTGTCCCAGGGCCTCACCATTGTCACTGTAAATTTTTTTTTCCTTATATCTAATATAAACCTGCAGGTCTTTAATTTAAAGCCATTGCCCCTTGCCCTATTACTACCTGCCCTTTTAAAAAGTACTAAGAGTGACGTTAAGGTTTAGAGTAAGAAAATTGATAATTTATTTGCATTTGTATTGCAATATCCATTAAAAATATTTTTATGTTCTTTCTAGATTTGCTTTTCTAATGTCTTTCAAGTGATTGTGGCTTAAAAGGGAAATAACCTCAACAGATGCCTTCTGATATTCAGTTCCTTCATATGTGCTCTTTACCTCTGTGAACATTCATTTACTGTTGGTTTTCACTTTGCATATGATTTAGTCTTTTGCAGTTAAAGTTATAAGTGATTTGTGCATGATGCCTGATTCTGACAGTGTTTGTTCATATAGAACTTTGTTCATATGCTAAATTTTCTCTAAAATCTTGGTTAAATGTGAAATAGAATAGATGTTATTATTTAACCTGATGTTAAATCCACAACCCATATTGTTGTTCTCAAACTTAGAAGTGGTTAAAATAAACTGTAATAATTTTATCCTACATATGACTAATGGACCACGGGAGTTTGTGAAAACATATCAATAATTATCACATATTAAATTATTAAATTGGCAGTACATACGGAGGGCAATATTGGCAAACATAGAAGTAGTTAAACTTGCTCCTAGGACAGTAGGCAACTGCACATCCAATCTGATAACTGTTGTACCAGATTAGCTGTAAAAAAAAAATAAATGCATTATTTCAGAGTCATGTTTTTTTGAGTTCTTGACAAGGAGCTCACAACATAACAGCCAGAAAATATTTTGTTTCATTTTGGCTATATAGCTTTTAAGTTTACAGTTTAGCCGTCAGAAAGTATAAACAGAAAAATGAGTTAACCATGTCCTCCTGCTTCCAAATTTTTTTGAACATGCTTTCTGTCAGGACACTAAAACTTAAATTCATATATTTTCATCAGAGGTATTTTGATTTGACGTTTCTTAATCAGGTATTTAAATTCCTATATAGAAAATTTTATTTCTAAATTAAGGGTAGTGATTTTTTTTTTCCGTTACAGAACAATGTTTGTCTTTTGGATACTTCTGCCAAAATACTGGTTTAATTGCCCCAGAATTAGATGGAGAGATTTTTTATTTATCATTCATCTTTGGTTCAGAGTGTGAATGATAGATAACGATTTGATGATATTGTCATTTTTTTCCAAGAATAAATGTCTCCCAGCTCCCTTAAATAAATGCATGCCTGTAATTCTAGCCTTTTATCAAGTTCCCATTTGTTTCAGTTCTCCATACCTGAGTATAGCTCTCGATATTGACATTTTTCGCAGTTGCTCCATATCCATACTTGAAATTGGAGGACTGGCCGTACCAGACTTGAATTGCATCAGCCCATGTTCGTGGGTAAGATGATAGCAATACGTTCTCACCGCAGGTGGCACCTCAAGTAGAAGTAAAGTGTGTTTTATAACTTAGGACAGAAGCAAGCTGTGGGGTGGGAAGTAGGACAAAGGGATTGTGGCTGCATCCTAAAAAACCCTCTACTGTGCCAATGTATTTGCCCTGTGATTTTAAGAAGATGGTACAATGATCGTATGAAAGCTGCAAGAAATGTTACTCTGATTTTTGGGAGCTTTCAGTCACAGGTACTTGACTACAACATGTTACACAAAAACATCTGTAGTTAGTCATACCAAAGGTCACCTATGGCCCTGTCTTATCTCCAGTAGGAGCCAAAGGTGGACATTTCAAGAGAGGTGCAATTATAGGGCACGTATATAACATCCCTTGCTCTCAGGTGCCAAAAATTTGTCTTTGAGGATATTTATCTAACAAAAATGTTGGGTTTGTTTTTAACAATCTTAAAAAGGCATTCTACGACAGATTAAAAGATATCCTTGTTTATAGTCTACATGCACAGCATTCATCTGAAAATCATCATCATCCCTTCAGCTTAGTCTCCATATCTGTCATGTACCATTAATGACTCTCTGATCTCTTGGACTGATTTTCATCCCACACTTATTTGCCCATTTCTGAGCGTTTTGAGCAGCTTTCTCACTCCACACCTGAAAGACACAAAGGAAGAAGCATACAGGTCAGTGCAGACCATGAGAAGAAAAAAAAAAAGGGGAGTGACATCAGCAGTGTGCACTGAATTCTCTCCTAGTCCTCAACTGAAAGCAGAGGATTTGTGCTAGTTTACTGTGGCATGGGCGCCAGATTTCTTCAGCTCTTCAAGGTTGCAGAGCAGGTTAGTCTACATGGTCTCACACAGTCCTGATATCCAGATGTTCCTTATTAATAGGAATTTTATAACATACTCATAATTTCTTGTGGCTTTGTGGTATAAAACTGATATCCAGCCCAGGTGCAGCTGAGACATAGTTACATAAAGCAGCTGGACTTCGAACCTGGGGAATGCTTGCAAGCCTTACTGTGCAGACTTCTTAAAGCACCAAGCAGTTCATTTAGTTATGGTATAGAGATGACAGGGAATGTCAAGGGTGACAGGAATGGGAGCAGTGATGGACAAAGCAAATGCAACTGATGAAAAATGGCTGTGTACATCTAGGTCTTTTTTGACCCCCTGACCTCTAAGGTTATCCTTATCCCACAAGATGAAAGATCCATAATCTAAGAGCCATTGCTGCATTTTTAACCATATCCCCAGTTTAAATCCTTTCCCTGTAAAGGGTTCCAATCTATTTCAATGAGTAAACTTAATGCAAGAACTTGTGATTCACTGTGCAGTCTATGTTAATGTAGATTTGACAGTGATAAATAAGTGTGGTAGGGACAAACCTACAATTCATGGCTCTTGTAGACAGATAACCCTAGGCACAGAAGGGCTTCTATGTTGCTTAACTGAGTTTTTCTACGTGGAGAAACTAAGATGTTCGATTTGAGATAGGCTTTGAGAGCACTTATGTCCTGTCCTGAGACCTTTGCAATGATATTACAAATTCTTGTAGTGTCAAGGTGGGCAAAACCAAGCACTAAACCTGCAGAAAAAAAAAGGAATAAAATTCTGACTTCATCTTAGTCCCAGATCACCTCTCGTGCCCTCCCTGTTCACCCACGCTGTGGGTTTTTTAGAAGGCTACAATTTTCTGCTAGTGATGTAGAAAGCAGGCTAGTTGCAATGCAGAGCTTACCATCTTCAGCATGTTAGTGGCTGAGGGAATTACAGATCTCCGTATTTCATTGTGATGGTCAAGGATCAGTTTTTGGTTTTGAAACTTAAACTGAGGAAATGAGGGGATGTCAATTTGTTTAAACTGAAAACCCTGGAAAACAATAACAATGAAAGTTCCAGTTATCACTGGTGTAATAAGCAAGATAAAGCATGAGCTTCTTATCAAAATAAAGCTTCTTGGAAATTCCCAACTTCTTTCTTGGTTCTCCTTTNCTCATTTCAACTGCACTATTCATTAGGGAATGTGATCTTAATGAAATTTATTAATAGGAATTCTACCTTCAGATATGTCCACGCCAAACATGGAGAAAGTTCTGCTCTGGAACCAAGTCTGAAGACTGGCTTTGACCTCTTGTGTGCACTGAACAAGTCCCTAGCTCTTGTCTGTTGTAAGCTTTGGAGGTATGCAAAGCTGAATCAGAACTTAGGATTCTTTACAGACCATCTTTTGAAATACCTGGAGTCAAGAAAGCTATCAATAATTTAGATTATCTCTTATATAGTGAATTCTTGCAGATAAAAATAGTTGCAATGCTTATGTTGGAATTTTCAGACTAGAACATCCCTGAGGGAAAGATTCTTCCCCACTTAGTATTTAAAATGAGACATCTCAGTCTAAGCTAGACACTTTCACTCTGTCATTACCGGAGAGAATAGAAGTGGCTTATCCCACAAAATCTGAACTCCCTTTCAGGACTTGAAGAAACATTTTCTACAAGAACCTCTTTCTCCTTCCTTTGCTTGTAGAGGAGCCTAACAGAGACCTGGACAACTACTACTTTGAGGTTTAAGTCAGATGTGTTCCACCATTGGTATGATGGTTTCTTTTTGTAGTCACTGATACATCTTATTTAATTTTAGATATTTTTACCATAGATGTAAATATTTAAAAGTCATCTCAGTTTGCCTTTATGGTCAATGAGAAAAGTATGAAATGAAAGATACTAAATTCTTAAATGTCCAGGTAATATGAAACACATGGCTTTGCCTTCAATTCTAGGTTTTAAAGTCTGTAGACAGTGGCTTTAAATGTGGCACCTAATGCTGTTTGAAACACCCAGAGAGCACCACCTAGTCTCAGACTGTTGCTCAAAAAAGTTCTAGATGTTTGTACAGATGCCCACGAATGGCTCAGATACACTGAAGAGTCTCAAGCTGCACTAAGACTTCTGTTAGTGCAACTGAACCTACCCCAAGAGTTGTCATATATCTTGTTCAACTTAAGACCTTTTCAGTGGTAGAAATAGCATCTCAGACATTTACTTCAGGCAGCTGTTATCCTCAGATAAAGGGAGAAAGAAACTTAGGACGTAGCTCACCTGAGATTTACTGAAAAAGAGATGTTTGGTATCCCTGAAAGTACTTATTTCTTTTCATTCATTAATAAGCAGACCCTGATAAATAGATCTGCATAGTAGATTTACACAGTAGGTTATATATCTCTAAGGAGAGGAGTGAAGACTAGTTTTCTGATACTTAGCTAAACTATTATAGAGTAGCTTCAGTTCATATATTTTTTAATATATTTTTACAATTATGCCTGTGAAGAGAAAAACTTTTTGATAGGCAGAAAAAATATTTTAATTAAAAAAAACCCTTAAAGTACATCTTTGTTGAGTTATGTTAACATGTTAACAATAATTTCATCCCTGGATTGGAAAGCTGTAGAGGTCACTAGGCAGTACTACATCATGTCAGATATCTATACAATGTGCTCAAATATGTCTCTTTTGCATAGATGGATGTTCTTACCTGTCCATCAGATTGGTGCAGCAAGGCAGCCAGGAAAACAACTGCAGTTAGAAGATCCATTTCTACAAATAAAAAGCAAAAAACCAAAATCCCAAATCCATTAATCTCTGTTGCAGAAAGTTTGTGGTGTGAGTGAGATACAAAACTGTTGCAAGGCCAAGCCATAACACAGAAGATGATACAATTACATGTGCTGAAACTGTGCAGATGAGTATATATGATGGTGCATGGGCACTGAGTACAGAGAAAAGACTCCACCTTGCCTAGAAGCAGTGACCATAAGTAGCATGAAGTTGCATAAAGTTGCAACCTTCTTGTAATGGATAGACAAAACCCCTCTTGGCTTGTTTATTCGTTATCTTGAATTTGCAGCATTTCCTTCATCTTTGACTCCTTGTATAAAAACAAAAAGCCGATTAATTTGTTCAGTAGGGTCACATCATTATCCTGCTGTAGCAAGTATCATCCATATTGGAAACTGGTTCTTTGGAGTGGAGCACTGAATGTAAAAAGTTGTCTCCTTTTTCTTCCTTTCTCCTTGTTTCCTCGTTAAATCAGCATCATAATCATAGAATACCAGACTGATTCGAGTTGTTAAGGGACCTTAAGGGTTATCTTGTTCCAGCCTCCCTGTCATGGGCAGGGACACCCTTCGCTAGCCCAGGGTGCCCAAAGTCTTATCCAAACAGGCCTTGAACACTGCCAAGGAGGGGGCATCCCCAACCTCTTTGGTAAACCTGTCCCACTGCCTCACCACCCTCATAATGAAGAATTTTTTTCCTTATATCTAAATATAAATCTCCCCTCTTTAAATTAATTGCTTTTTGTCCTATCTCTACACTCCCTGATAAACTATCTCTCTCCATATTTCCTGTAGCCTTTAGGTTCTTGAAGGCTGCTGTAAGGTCTCCCCTGAGCTACAGGAACTGTAGCATAGATTCACATCTCAAAGAATTAACAAGTTATCAGAGCCCTGGAAAAACAATTTATATTTTATTCTTCTTTCACTGCTAGAATGAATATTTCTTCCTGCCTGAGCAATGACTTGGAAGAGATGGCATTAATAGCAATATTCGTATGCAGTACATTGCTTAACACCTGAAATTGTCTCTAGATTTTTTATCTGATCTTCTTCTCATTGGTTGAGTTTATGTTACTGAGGTCAGTGGATTTACTGGCTGTGTAGTCCTGTGTGAGTCAGCCTACATCTGTGCTGTCAGAAACTGCTGTTAAGGAAAACAATTACAATCTTAGAATTAATAAGGATGGTGGTTCAGAAAGGGTGTTAGTTTTCTTCTCATATGTTTTGGTGTGACTCTTCCTTTTGTAAGTAGTGCAGTAGCTCTGATATCTGCATGTTCACTGAAGAGAAGCTTGTATACGTTGTGGTCAATAACTAGGGGCACAAGCAGGCCCACTTATAACCCTCATCTGGGGCTAATTTTCCAAATTCAACACTGGGCAGAGGGCCTGCCAGAAAACTGGAAAATATGAAGTATTTTAACCACCTTTCCTTTGTGTGAGAGCCCTCCTATGTTCCCATTTTATGAGTATTCCACGCCAGCTTGCAGTTGGAGTATTCCAGCATACACATATCAGTGTATAGTGCCGTGGTAAAGGGCTTGGTGTTGAGACTGACTTCCTCTGAGTTTAGATACTAATAACTACAGGCACAGTCAGACACATTCATTATTTTAACAGCACAGAAAAGACTTTCCACTAAGACTGGAGATCAATCAACCAGAGAATATGAATCTACTGTGTGCACCAGTCAGCACTGGAACAGGCTCCCCGGGGAAGTGTCCCAGCACCCAGCTTGGCTGAGGTCAAGCAGCATCTGGACGATGCACTCAGTCCCCTGCTCTGACTTGTCTGGCCCTGTGTGGAGCCAGGAGCTGGATCAATTATACTTATGGGTCCCTTCCAACTCAGGAGATTCTGTGTCTCTATTCTAAGACACTTGCACTCAAACAAAAGATCTTAAGGGTAATATTCACAGCAGTGTTCATGAAGTTTTCATGAATATGGCACAACTCCGTATATCAGCCAGTGGCAATCAAGCCACAGTTGGAACAAGTTAAGTTCATTATTTTTTTTAGATGCCCAGTTATACAAAATTTCAACCTTCCTTTAAGGAAATTAAAACAAAGAAGAAAAATGAAAATGATTATCTTTTTACTTGCATTGTAGCAACAAGACAAAGTTGTCTGAGTTCAGACCAAAAGCTCCATACACTGTTGATTTTTTCTATGCAATGTGCTGTTTAATTTGATGAGCTCACATAGTAACAAGCTTGATGTATTCATGCCCAAACTGATACTAATAAAAATGGTAGCACAGCACAGCCATGCAGAAGGGGTTGGAATGAGATGATTTCTGCGGTCCTTTCCAACCCAAAGCATTCTGTGTTTCTATGATTCTAATAATGTATCGTTCTTCATAGTTACATTATGATGACATTGTGCCTCAGCTAACAAATCTTTACTAGGTCTATCCAGCCTAGGAAAACTATGAAAACACAAAGAGAACATGATATGGTGACTACAATGCTCCTACTTCAGATAGGTTACAGCTAGATTGATCCATTTCATGACATAAATCAACAAGACATATCCTGTCACACTGAACACTGCATGCCATTAATCCATTCAGTCCTTAGCTTGTTTTCCCATGATCACATAAGGAAATCACTCGTATTAATGAAGAATAAATTCTCGAGCTGAAGGGGTATCTTTAGCCACTGTGGAGTTGCCTTGCCCTTACATTCAGAAGTAAGATCTTACTGAAACTCCCCACATAAGTACTGCAACAGAAAATATAAAATATTTCTACTACCAAAATTAAACTTGGTAAAAATACTGCTGCACATCTTCAATTGCCAAACTGTACAATCAAATCAGTCCTTTGAAATAAATGTACATATTCAAAGTGAAAAATGACAGTTCCCAGATATGATTATCCTTCCATGTTAATAGCATTTACTCCACTAAATCAATTCTATGCCTCTGAAAAGACAAATGCTAGTAATGTACTTTTAGGTTACTCTGCTTGAATGGGAAATTTCATGCAAATTTGACTTAATGTAAAATAAAAATAAATCTATACCTAAAAAGCTAGAAACAAAGTTCTATTTAAAAAATGCAGTACAGGTTGGTTTTTATTTTGTTTAGTCCTGGTGTTGCACTCCTCAGCAGAGCCTTTTTCTTGTCAGCTGATAAATCTTTCAGGGTATAGCAGCTTTTCAAGTTAGTAAGATAGGAAGTATTTGTCTTTTCACATACTTTGATGAAAGTTTGTTTTACCTTTTCTGATTTCACATATTAAACATTCATTTTATAAAACAATTTGTACTCTGCATTAGGAAGAAGCAATCAGATTACTGTATAGCATAGGGTGTAACAGACATTTTAATAGCACATGTACATGAAAGCTTGTTTAGATAGGTGACATTTTTAGATGGCAAAATTCTGAGTTCAGCTGTGCTGTAACATCCCAAAACTCAAGTGAAATAAATTAAACATAAAAATAATTAAAAGGAAAATAAAAAAGCATTTCCCATCATCTATCCCCCTCCACAAAATGGATTACTGTATGTTTACATTTGAAGAATTAAACAAGTCAAAGTGTTACCTTTTGATCTAAAGAGACATGGGAATTCGACTTCACTGAGGCCTTTTCTCACCCACACAGGTGGAAGGTGTGCTTTATAGCACAAGATATAATTTATTTTTAAATTCCTCTGGGATTACTATAAGCAGACACTTCCTTTTAATTATCTTGTTTAGTACAACTTAAATATCAACTATATTAGCCTTGGTAACAAAGTGCCCAATCTATACTGACCAAGTGGCTGGATGGAAAAGATCTCTAACACTGAAATTAAATTCTACATACATTACCTTTGTCCAGCCAGAATCCTTCTGTATGTTAGGGAGGGGGCAGAGGTAAGAGGCTCTCCTCAGTCTAGGGTGCACATATATATATATGCTTTCCCTTCTCTTTCCTTGTCAATATTTATCGCCAGTGAATGACATCATGACCCATTTTAGAAGAATTTTTCTTAAGGAACAGGTGACTGAAAACTAACCAATACAATTGCATTGTTCTGGCTTTACTTGCCTGTCTCCAGGAAAGACGGGCCTTTTTTTTTTTTTTTCCCCAAAATCCTGTCTTTTTGCAGCACTTTGACTTGGCCAAAATACTTTCAACGTGATCAGAAATCTTCAGTACTGATGTGTTCACAAAATTAAAATGCAAGTTTAGGGATGGTTGCTTTACTATTGTCTTTTCTGGTTCTGGCAAAAGAGTGGAATAAACATTTAGAGGCAGAGAGATCAGTCAGCAGCTCCAAGGCCGTACACAGAGTGACCTGCACACTGGGCACCAGAGTGATGTTTTCTTCCAAGGAGCTAAATAAAACTTATGTTGCATAACTCACCAATGCCAGAAGGCTGAGGCACTAGACATTATTCTGTGCACAATTCACCCTCTGTGTTGCTCAAGAGTAACCTACTCACAGAATGGCTACAGAGGTATATATCTTCCCTCTGCAGTCTGAAGAGATGTGTGGCTATGTGTTTGCTTTTTTGCTCCAGAGCAGCATCACTCAGCCCTCCTTCCCTTTTGCAGAATCTTTGCTTCCAGCCATTGATAAGGTAATATCACAGAGTCAGCTTTGACAGGTCCTCAATGCTCAGCTCTGTTTAAACACAACATGTCTTGTTTCCTTCTGTGCTACCTGTTAGCTTCTGCACATCTCATTCTTTCCTTGTACATCCCTTCCTCACCTGTGCTTTGCTGTGATGCCTTACACACCAAGCACCATTTCCATTATGCTGGGTTCAGATTGCTGTCCCCAGTAAAACTCAATATTGTTTCTGTGCGTTTTTTTCTCTTTTCAATAGTATTTCTGCAGCTAGATGCTGTTGCCAGCATTTTAATAGAGGATTATAATTCCTTTCTAACACAGCTGCTTTTGTTCTTTATTTGTATAGCGGGCAGCTTTACGGGAAGTTTCTTGTGATAAGGTCTCTCATATCCTTCCATGTTCTGAGATAAGGGCAAGGGTGATTTTTTTATCTGAAATGCTTGTGACAACTTTGATGAGACCAGGGTTATCATCATCAGAGAGCCTCATAAACTGCCTACCATAGTTATTAAGACTGCATCTCTATGTACTCTGAGGGGAGAAGGTGTAGCATCCCCAGATACTCGATGATCTGGAACCTAGTTCCAATATTTTACTTCATCCATTGTACTCAGCAATTTTTATTAATTTGCTACAGTCACCTGAGCTTTATTTGTATTGGTAAAATGAAATAATGTTACTGCAAGCATTTCTTTAAAGCATGCCACACCTGTTTAAATAGTAAAATCCATTTGTTCTATAAAGAATGTCTGTCAGATATGCTGCAATTCATGGTCTATGGGTAAAATAATTGGGAAGAAAACAAAGATTAACAAAACTGACATCCGGGGCCATGGTACAAAGAGCAATTTAGTGTATCAATTCCCACTTCCTCATGTGGATTACCTGAAAGGGTGGAGTAATTTAATTAAAAAAAAAAAGGTAAAAATTAATGACACAGTGTCCTGAAAATCTATTTGCTTTTAAAAGACAAAATTTATGGAAGGTTCTTAAACAAAAACCCTAACGATCTGATTGAGAAATTTGACTGTGGATGTTCTTCTTCAAATCCTTATAAGAACCTGAACTACAAGAGTTGGATCTGAGCCCAAGCAATGGAGGCAAAGTTTCAGTTACTTCAATTCTTTGGTTCCAGTAAAGTTAATGACAGCTTAACTAGTGCCTGTACTTAAAACTCATTCTGTTTGACGTGTTTCAGGTTTGGCCCATATATTCTTAGCTGTACAAAACACGTTACACACCTGATTGTTTTAGCTAACTTTATGTTGCAAAAGAGAACATTATTTATTTCTTCCACACAACCCAACTCACGTTTCATCTCAGATTATTATTACTAAGGACATAACCAACAGTTCATTTTGATGGGGGTAGATGGCAAAAAAAAGGTAGCCCAGGCAAAGGTAAAGCACAAAAATGCAGAAGTTATGAGTCTTTTTGAAGGCTGTTGGATTGCCAGGGTTCAGATACTGAGCTTAGACGACTTGAAAGTTGGAAATTGTGACAACAGCACCTTTATAGTACCACACCGTTGGTTTTGAAATGGAGGAGGTGTGTGTTCAGCCAGCTCGGAGAGAAGGTAGTGCAATTCCATCCTCCTCAGAGAGACATGCCATTCAATGTCTGCCTGCAAAGATGCTCACCATGCTTTTCTCTGCCATTTTTTCAGTCCAAGCTGATCTACTGATTAGATTGCTGCCTACTGAGGTACACAGAAGGCCAGCTGCATCAAGAGAAGCGTGGCCAGCAGTTCAAGGGAGGTGATTCTCCCCCTCTACTCACCTGGAGTACTGTGTCCAGTGCTGGAACCCCCAACACAAGAAGGACATGGACCAGTTGGAGAGA
>VXBZ01001615.1:0-14473 GCA_013399135.1 Heliornis fulica | reverse complement strand
ATTCTATGATTCTATGATTCTATGATTTCATCTTCACTGGTGAGGGATGAAGAGCAGCTGAGAAAAACCCAAACCATTGCCTAGTAGCCAGATTTGAAAAAAAGACTTCTCGATACTGAGATTGTTCTGGTCTTGTCCTTCTTGTCCTTGAGCTTTGTATGCCTATATACAGAATATAATGTGACTGATTTCTAAGTTTAAAAACAACTGTGAATAAATATTATTTCTCTCTGTCCAGTAGCAAGTGTTGATTTAAGCTAACACATACCTATCTGACTGTGGTTACCTGAGGCACTGTTGTTTCAATAACTACTCACTTCTGTCACAGAAAAATTGCCATCAATATATTTGATATTTTAATATATTGTTATATAGCTTACAAAATGGGAAGGCTTTCTAAATTTTCTCATCTCTGGCTTTAAAATTTGGCTTTCACAACTTATAAACAGTTGATTACTAATACATTCTTCCTTAGAGAAACAAACACCCTAGAAACAGGACACAGAAGATGAAAAGATAGAGTAGAGGTTTTTATCTTTTTTTCTTTTTTTCAAGGATAATGATCTCTTGACAACTTATAAAATAAAAGTTAAATCATCAGCATGATCACGTTAGTCATTCCCACAACCTGCAAGCAGTAACCAGGTTAAATCCTTTACTTTCCAATACAATTTTGATTTGTTTGATAAAACATGTTAGTCAGATTCTTAGTTAGGAATTATCTTTTTTTTAAAAAAAGAATGATGATTTTACAACTGAACTCAGAATCCCTTGCATATTGTTATTAAAAAATAATTTCTAATTTTTTTTTCTTAGTAAAAAATGAACCTGTCTTATTTGGCTAATCTGTCATTTCTTAAAACAATCACATTAGGACATTTACACTGAGTATGTGTAAATCTGTGAGTTTTATTGAAAAAAATTTCCTCTCTTCTGGTGACTAATGTCAGAACCCGAGGGAACAGCTTGAAGCTGTGACAGGAGAGGTTTACGTTAGGAAGAGGCTGTTTACTGGGAGGGTGGTTGGGCACTGGAACAGGAAGCGGTCACAGCACCCAGCTTGGCTGAGGTCAAGAAGTGTCTGGACAATGCACTCAGTCCCATGCTCTGACTTTGCTGTCCCTCAGTAGAGGCAGGAGTTGGAATTGATCCTTAAGACTCAACTTATCCTTCCAACTCAGAATAGTCCACAATTTTATGATTCTAAGAAATTTTGACTACAAAATTTTAAGTGGGATTCACTTCCCTTACAATGGCTCTCAAGAAGTTAAGCATCTACTCCAAACTCATTGTCTAAACTCTTAGTAAGCAAAGGATAAGGCAGGCGTAACCAATAGTTTATTCTTTCCATCGGAGGTCAGGGATCCCAGGTACATGTGTTGAATTAAAAGCATATGAAGTAGGAGCTAAGCACAATAACTAGTATTGCCTCCTTGTCCTTTCTACATGCTTCTCCTTTGTGGGATGCCTCTAGATGTTTTGAGCACAGGGATATAATTTTTTTCTAAACTCTTCTGCTTTTGCAAAGGTTCAGATCTCCCAAGCAAATGGGACAGCACTGACTGCAACACACAAATAGTAGTCATTGCAGCCAACCTACTCCTGGCACTGCAGCTAAGTTATGAAAGTATTCATCCTGAAGCAAAAAATATAGGTCTAGCTCTTCCAGAAGGTATTTCCCTATTAAAGGAGTTCAACTTTTTGCCATGGTCAGATGATTCAGTGATTGCAGTAAGTAGTCTCCTTTCCTGAAACTGTGAAGCTTGACTCCACCACCTATGTGACTATTTGTAACCAAGGAAAATACCCCCAAAATTTAAGTGAACCAATGCAAACTGTGCAGAAGCATTGTACAATTGAATAATTATATAATTATCATCCAGAAACTTTGAGGGGCCTGTTTCTTCTTTTCTGCCCTTAAAACAGGATCTGTTTTAAATAGGCTGTACCTGAAAAATGTTTTTATAAATGGTTCTTAAATGTTTGCACAAAGAGAATTGATTGTTTCCTTGGGTAATGAAATTTGTAATTCCTAATCTTACCATTCAAAAACTGCACGTATGAAACTGCAGAAGGAATCTGGATTGGGGGGGAAATTCTCATGGATTCCAAAATGGATTAGCAGATGTTTCAATTACTAAAATCATAGGTTTTTCATATCAAAGCTCAATATGTAGAATCATGGAATCATTAAGGTTTGAAAAGACCTCCAAGACCATCTAATCCAACCGTCCCCTACCACTTATATTACTTACTAAACCATGTCCCTAAGTACTAAGTACCTCATCCAACCTTTCCTTAAACACCCTGAGGGACTCCACCACATCCCTGGTCAACCTGTTCCAGTGCCTGACCACTCTTTCTGAGAAGAAATTTCTCCTCATTTCTAACCTGAACCTCCCCTGGTGCAACTTGCAGCCATTCCCTTTTGTCCTGTTGCTGGCTACCTGAGAGAAGAGGCTGACCCCCAGACCACCACAACCTCCTTTCAGGTAGTTGTACAGAGAAATGAGGTCTCCCCTGCCCCTCCTCTTCTCCAGACTAAACAGTCCCAGTTCCCTCAGCAACACCTCATCAAACTTGTGTTCCAGACCCTTCACCAACTTCATTGCTCTAAATGTACATGTTCATGCTCTTTTCAATCTTCTCTGTTGAAATGTGTCAGAGCTGAGCAATGTAAAAATGTAGTACTGTTCTTTGTTAACTGTATACAGATTGGCATTTTGACTATAGTTTACATGCAGTAATTCATTAGAAAAAATTTCTAGATCTCTAATGTTGGACATCAAGGATCTGGCTCCAGAAACCTGGACTAAAATGCATTCCAATTCCTGGGACAACACAATAGTGAAAACACTTGCGTTTAAGTGGGTCTTTGTCATCTGTCTTTCCTGTAAATAACTAAAAAACACTTATAAAGTCACCCTTAGGAAGTAACGTGTCTAATGCATATAAAATATTAGATTAGAATAAGAGAAACTATCAGATACTGGTCAATGAAACAGATAAGCTACATCCCTTCAATCCCATTTCTCCCATAAAACAAATAAACCAATGCCTGAAGTAAGTGAATGTTAATGAGAATATGGAAGGACACAAAGATCTGAAGTTTTTCATTAACGCCTTTTTGATTGCTGCATGTATTTTCTGGGAAAAGATGTTTCTCCAATCTAACAATAGTGATGGCAATGCGAAGATTTTTGTTGTGAATTCTTTAAAAACGTGTCAGCCCTCAATTATAAGGATATATATAAGCATAAATAAGCATTTTAGCCTTTTCATGCACTTGAGGTAGGATCAGAGGTATTGTAGATAGAAAGAAGCTTCATCTTCTTGATGCGGTGTCAAGTTCATAAAATATAACTTGAATTTAAGACTGAAAAGTGTGTTAAAATGTAGAAGAAATAGGAAAATCTTGTAAGTCAGTGAGTCCCGAGTGGACAATTCTACTGGACTTGTTGGAGTAAACAAAGGAGAAATGTTTGGATCAGTGAAAAGAAGTCTTAAGATAATGTCCATTTAAAATCACCATGTCCTAGCATGAAGACACATTTGGAAATTATATTGGTGATTAATTGCAGTTTCAGTCAAAATAAGTACTGAATTAGGTGCATTTGTGTCACAGCCAAAATTAGAATCATAGAATTGTAGAATGTTCTGGGCTGAAAGGGACATTAAAGATCATCTAGTTCCACTCCCCCTGCCATGGGCAGGGACACCTCTCACTAGACCAGGCTGCTCAAGGCTCCATCCAACCTGATCTTGAACACCTCCAGAGAGGGGAAAGCCACAACTTCCCTGACCAACCTGTGTCAGTGACTCACCATCCTCATAGTAAAGAATTTATTCCTATTGTGCAATCTCAATCTACCCCCTTCCAGTTTAAAACCATTCCCCTTAATCCTATCACTACATGCCCTTCTAAAAACCCTCCCCAACTTTCTTGTAGGCCCCTTCAGGTATTGGAAGGCTTCTATAAGATCTCAGAGCCTTCTCTTCTCCAGGCTGAGCAACCCCAGCTCTCTCAGCCTGTCTTCATAGGAGAGATGCTCCAACCCTCTCATCATCTTCATGGCCCTCCTCTGGACCTGTTTCAACAGTTCCATGTCCTTCCTATGACGAGGGCTCCAGAACTGCACACAGTACTACAGGCAGGGTCTCACAAGAATGTAGCAGAGGGGGAGAATCACATCCCCCAACCTGATGGCCATGCTTGTGTGGATGCATCCCAGGATACGGTTGGCCTTCTTGGCTGCAAGCACGCATTGTCAGCTTATGTCAAGCTACTCATCCACCAGCACTGCCAAGTTCTTCTCTGGGCTGTTTCCTATCTCATCATCTCCTAGCCTGTACTGGAGACAAGGATTTCCCCAAACCAGGTGCAGGACTTTGCACTTGGCCTTGTTGAACTTCATGAGGGACCCAGCCCACTTCTCCAGCTTGTCCAGGTCCCTCTGGATGACATCCCATCCTTCTGGTGTGTCAGCTGCAACACTCAACTTGGTGTCATCAGCAAGATTGTTTATGGAGTAGTATCTCACCGTTTTTTGTAAGAGTATCAAGCTCATAACACTCTAAAATGGGAAATTACTTGATGTAAGATGAATCTGACCTACATAACTGGAGTTCATATTACATATCCATTCACAGCATGTCTTGACTGAGAGGGCTTTCTACACACCTTGACAAAGCTGAGCTGTTCCACCATCTGACATGCAGGAACCACAGAGCTAGATGGAAAATCAGGCAAGAGAGAGTATGCAATTGCATGAAAAAGATCCTGAGAAAAAGCACTGCAAAAGGAGGCATATATTTCTGTTTTCTGCATCTTGTAATGTTTCTTCCTTTTTTAGAGACATGATCTGATTGAAAATGTACACACAGTCCAGGAAGCAGAACCTGGAACACTCTGTTCTGTAATGAACTGCAGAAAAGTAATTGGTAAGGAAAAAAAATATTTCCTGGCTGAAACTGATACACGTCTTTTGCAGGTTTCTGCTATTGGAAAGTACCCAGTTATTCACGCCGGTATCAGCGATATCTGAGCACACGTGCTTACGTTAGTGCTTTTCTGTGTTCAAGGTGGGGAAAAGCAAATACATAACATTTCTTCATAAATAATTAATAGACTCTTTTGAAAGAGGTCATATAATATAGTTGTGTCTAACTAAAAGAGGGTATCTGAATTGTAAGCTTCTACACTTCAGCAAGTTAAACCAACAGAGGGAAGGAGATCTAGGTTAGTGGAGACCTAAGTCTAAATGCAGCAGCTTACAGAGAGGCACTTGGCACCATTTCATATAAAACAACATGTCCCAGGCACCCTTGCACAGCTAAAGAAGTTAGAAAGGATGCATGGAAGACCTGCACCCTTCCAAATTGTAGCTGAAGCCCTGGCATGTTACCCAGGGGCATTTCAGGAAGAGTATCTTTGGAGAATATTAGTATCAGTACAACTGCAGAGCACCAGGAGACATCAGTTTTTTAGTAGCAGCAGTAGATGTGGATTTGCAGAGGCTGCAGTTGTGTGCCAGGAGGAAGTGGGCAGGGTAAGAAAAATAGGGCTAATGGCTCATAAAACCCAAAGCATAAGGGATGAGGTGCTACACAAACAGTGCAGCAATATCTGGGGACAATTGTTGCAGGCTGATGATCCTCCAAGCTAAGCAGTTGAATGTGTTTGCCAGACAAATATCAAAACTGTAGCGTAGAAGGGGAGAACATGGCATCTGGAAGTCAACCTAGGGCTGAAAAAAAAAGTCTTATGTTGTAAGCAACAGATCCTTCACATCCTACCTCCAAAGATGAGGAAGATGTAGAAGACAGCAAAGATGAGGTATTGAGAATATGTTAGTTTTTAATGTCAGCTTGGGTTGTGAAGGATGACATTCACTGATCCTTGGAAGAGAGCCAAGAGAGAAAGAAAAGGTTATTTTTATTTATTTCAAATTAATTTCTACCTCTCGATCCTTGGTTGAGCTGCAGGAAAAAAAAAAGGCATCATAAGACTAACAAGAGTAATCATTTTTCCAGGATAAAATGTGTTGTTTCGAAAGTCTGAACCATAATTTTAAATTTGACTCTCTTAAAGACGCTCTTCTGTGGTTTATTTCATTTTTACAGTTTAACACCGCAACTAACAAGTGAGGGTATTGCCTGATTACAGATCTCTGTGCTCTTTTCCTGTGCTTCCCACTCGTGTTTCTCTTGAGAATACTTTATTTGAAAAATAACTTCCAGACTCTTTAAGCACTGGAAAAGTGCTCATAATCTCATAAAAGATCTCATAATCTTGAGGAAACAATGCACTGGATGCAAAACACAATGTGTAAGACTGGCTTTTAGGGTCACTTAAGAGCAGCTGTGGGAGCCCCATGATGGTGATTTTTTCAGCCTTCTTGATCCAAGTGCAATTAAACTTCTAACACTGTCATATAAAGGTGAAATCTCTCTGCTACAGAGTCTTGTTGATTTTCTTCTCTTTTATGTTATTTGTTCCATCACTTTTAAAGGATTGCTGCTTTATGATGGAGAAATACTGATTTATAGATCATCTCTTTTTGGAACTATGAGTTACAGTGTACAGGCCACCCAGAGCTTTGTCTTTATTGTTATATTGCATGTTGTGTTTTATTCTGATCATGTCTATTTGGTTAATCCTTTCCACTCAATAAAAAAGGAAGAAAATAGCTCAATTTGCATCATGCTAGCTTTTTTCTGAACATTATTAGTCTCACAATCACTTTGAGAAACTGAGGAAGGTCTTGATATATTGTGTGAGCCAAATGTAACCTCACCAAAATTCCAATTACCTGAGATAAAGTGTTGCCCTAAATGGAGAAATGCTGTTACTGGGATTATTGCAGTGCTAAATTTCTAGTAGTAAAAAAAAAAACCCCAAAACCCAAACCCCCAAAATTTCAAATATCTTCAAGAAAGAAGCCACTTTCTTGCTAACTGCAGTGATATATAAGTTACCATGCAAATTATTTAACCTAGTATGAGGCTGAACTCACACATCCCTGTTCTATAAAACTGTGCTAATAATTTTTAAAAAAAATGCAGTATAGGTATGTACCAAGTCATCTCTGTACTAATATTTACTAATATTGTATTAATATTTACATAATGATACATTATAAATTGCTTTGAAATAATAGTACATCAAGTCAGGACTTACTGATGGTGAACAGAGTGAAATAATTAACTTATAGATCTTACTAAGAGGAAGGTAGTTAACACATCCCAGGACAAAACATGGCTTTTTATGTTTCATCCATTCAAAGCTTGCTATCCTCCAATTCACATTCATACCATTTGTTATTCTGTTATCTCAGCTTTTACTAGCCCAGGTAACATTTCCAACTTATTAGTCTCTTCTCTGAATTCTAGTCCCATGCACAAAGTGGAACTTAATTTAACTAAGTTCAGTTATAAATACAATATTTGGAATTGAACTCCATGTTCAGCTGCACAAGTAAAAAATTAAAATCACACAGCACAATAGCCCCCAGGGCCCTTGCCTGAAATCAATTTTACATGTCAAAGTGACATGTGAATTGAAACTTTTCTGAGTTTCAACTGTGTGTTTCCTACGTGGAGATTGCAATCTAAACCATATTTTCTATTTTTTTAAACAAGTAATGATATATAAATCAATATAATAAGTCATATTAAAGTAAATCTTGTCTATTGCTTTCAGTTTAATCATTTTGCCAGTTATCCATCTGTTACAGCTGAGGGTTGATACTTGGACACTTGAGATATAACTTTTATAAATGGATCAAGGAATTTATTGATTAGTGAATACACTTTGAATTAATAAAACAAAGCAGCCATCAATATCAATCAGTAATCTAAACCCCAATAATAATCTATAATGCAATTCACAAAAAAAAAAAGAGCTACCAATATTAATTTATACAGCTATGCAGGCACTTATGTGCAACTATGAGGCTAGTAATGCAGGCAGAATCACAGAAGGAAAGGATCTCAAAGCCCACCTGATTCCAACCCCCTGCCATGGCCAGGGACACCCTCTTCTAGCTCAGGGTGCCCAAAGCCCCATCCAGCCTGGCCTTGAACCCTGCCTGGGATCCAGGGGCAGTCACAGCTTCTCTGTAAAACCTCTGTCAGGGCCTCACCACCCTCACAATGAAGGATTTTCTCCTTATATCAAATATAAAACTGCCTTCTTTTAGATTAAACCTCTTCCCCCTTGTCCTATCACTACATGCTCTGATAAACAGTCCCACTGAAGCTTTCCTGTAATCCCTTTTGGTACTGAAAGTCTGCCATAATGTTTCCCTGGAGTCTTCTCCAGGCCAAACAAGACCAACTCTCTCAGCATGTCTCCATAGAATAGGTGCTCCAGCCTTCTGATCTCTTTGTGGCCTCCTCTGGACTTGCTCCAACAACTCTGGTCCTGGGGACCTCAGAGCAGGATGCAGTACTGTAGGTGGAGTCTTACAAGAGCAGAGTAGAGGGAGGGGAGGTGGGGAATTCTCTCCCTCAGCTGCTGATTTTGATGCAGCTTAGGACATGGTTGGCTTTCCAGGCTGCAGAGGTGCATCGCCAGCTCATGTTGAACTTGACACCAATCAACACACCCAAGTCCTTCTCTTCAGAGCTGCTTCTCAATCTATTCTCTGCCTAGCCTGTAGTTGTGCTTGGGATTTCCCTGACCTTTGTGCAGAACCTTGCTCTTGGCCTTATTGAATGTCATGCAGGTTGCATGCAACCACCTCTCCAGCCTCTCAAGGTCCCTCTGGATGGCATCTCTTCCCTCCAACATGTCAATGGCAACACACAGCTTGGTGTCATCTGCAAACTTGCTGAGGGTGCACTCAATCCCACTGTCCTTTTCACCAACAAAGATGCTGAACAGTGCCGGTCCTAGTACTGTCCCCTGAGGTAGGTGAGGAACACCCCTTCTCAAACTCCCCTCAAATAAGCAGTCCTTTCCTAATTATAGTTTCTCCTTGTAAGGGTGGTCTGGCTCAGAGTCCTGCAACAGGTCTTGGTGATGTGCAGTGCACCAGGCGACTCATGGGAGGTTGTAAAAGCCACTCAGCCTTGGATTGTCATGAGGTCCCATCTCCGCAGAGACAACTCATGGGAGTTGTGCAGACATCTCAAACCCGAGTTGTCCTGTAAGCTGAGACTAAACAGGGCAATGCTGCATCTCTCAAAGAGCCGAAACCGGAGTCTTGAATTCCCTTCAACAATGTGCCCCGAGTCCCATCAAACCACCATTCAGCTGCTTGAAGGTAAGAGGAAGAGGAGCCTGAGGGTCCCCATTTGGCTTCAATGGGCCCAGACAATACAAAGAGGTGCGAAAGATGGGGTGTAAGATAAGGGGCACACGGCTGATGTCAGACACGGGAGGTGGCATCGCCCACTCGGGCACAGTCCCTGACCTGGAGAGGGGTGAGTGAATATTCGAGATGCTCCAAGTGTGTAGTGTCAGGTGAGTGACTGACCCACGGGTGGTGTTTGGGAGCTGTGATGGTGTGTTCGTGAATCTGCTGCCGTTGTTATCTTGAGTCTTGTGAGCTGCCTGCGGGCGGTAATTGTGAAGTTTGGGACTCTGCTGTGGATCACAATACCGCATGTCGCGATTCAGTTGTGTTAAATGATTTTTTTTTTTTAATTTGAAATTTATTTAAAACCTTGCAGTTGAGTGTCTTTCCACACACCCCTTTGATCCTAGAATTGTTTCTACTGTATCCAAAACCTGGCATTTCTGATAGTATTCGCTAGGCAATCTTGTCCTTATATGGTATTACTGATACGGTAGGCGTGGGTATATATAATAATGAATAAAAACCACATCAGTCTTTTTCTTGTTCATACTAGTTGTATTTACTTTACCATAATCTACTTTAGCCACGGTTCTTCTGCCTAGGTCCAGTTGAACATAAGCAGGTTCTTATCTTATGTGCCAGCAGTTTGCATACCAGAGCAGCACAGTAACCTCTTTCACATTTCTGCTTTGTGTACGTAAAGGTTCCCTTTTAAGGACATAGCTACCATGAGGCCTCTTCATCTTGCAGGCCTGCTTGATGGAAAGTTTGAATAGCAGATGTGTTTTGTTATCAGAAAATCCTTTATGGATTTATGCACTGCTTTTTCAGGAATTTGATCCAGAGTTTCTCCCTGGATCAAACCAGGTCAATGATTCAAATGCTGCTTTAGTTCCTTTTTTTTAGGCAGATGTTTACTATTCATCTTCACAAAGCTCTAAATTACTTCTTCCATCAGGTGATTGCCTCTATGAAGCTGCTTGTTTATGGTTCAAAGATTTATTCAATTAATTCCTTAAGTATCAGTGGTGAATTTAATCCAACTTGAATACATTGCTATCTTTAATCTTGCAGTTGGGTTTGTCCTGTCTTCTATTGTAGTGAAGGCAGTTTACATAGAGATTTATTGTATTTCCCTTGGGTATGACTAGGTGTTTAAATTTCACTACATGGGTCATCCCCATATATGCGCATCTTTAAGAGACAAATAGAAAAAAGATTTTGCATAGTGACATTCTCATATGACAGATCTGCAGATTACAGTGTCACGGACTTTTGTCTTGCTTGTCCTTTGCTCTGTGGAAAGCAAACACTCGGTCAGTGAAGTACCACTCCCGTAGAGCCAAAGAATGTTTACCAGGAAACTTTCTGTTTGCCAAAGTAGTTTTTCTTTAGTATTCCATGTTGTACAACCAGGGCATTTTTTTTTCTTCATCTATTCCTAGAATACTTTTAGTGCCAAGCAACAAATCACAAGCTCTTTTCAGCTTATCAAATAAACAAATTAATGTATATTTACCTTAAAAGAACGTCATCATCTGAAGGCCTGAGTTTAAAAGCAAATTACAAATCCTTTTCCTGATTTTCGTTCTTAAATCTATTTCTTTGTCCTGTACACCTGAGTAGTCTGGGAAAACATGGAAAACCATGCATAGTGACAACTACTGGTGAAATGTGTGGACCATGTTGAGGGTCAGGTAGGTTGGTGGTAGGTTGAAGGTTCAATTTCTCTGGTGTTTGATTGGTCACCTCTTATGTTATGACCTCCCTCTTGGGTGCATTTGCTCTGGCATCTTTAATCAGGCACAAACTCTTCAAGCAAGAGAGCTATACAATTGCTTTATATTATTTGTATCACATTCAAAAGTGGTTCTGGTCTGACAAACTTTGAGGGTAAGAGCCTCACAACTGTGCAGAATCTTTGCTTGCAGAGCAGGCACTGAGGGGGCTGGTTGGCACCCCAGCTCCTTGGAGAGCATCCACGGTGGTGCTGAGATATCAATTTCCACCAGCTCTGCACACACTGATGTCTCTGATGCTTCATCCAAAAGATTGCTGATTCCAAACTACCTCCTGGCCTGCTTCCCTGGCTTTTTTTCTCTTTTTCTTTCTTTTTTTTTTTTTCTCTTTGTTTAAGGCTTGATACATTTCCACCTTGATGTTTTCCTTTTTGAATCATTGAGCTAGTAACAACCCAATCTCAACTCTGTTGAGAACCTTCCTCTGTCTATTTTTGTTTTGTTGTCATTCTGCAAATTTTGACTCTGCTCTTGCCCTGCAGTAGGATTCAAGGGCCTCATTTGGGCCATGGACATCAGGAGTGCAGGCAGCTGAACGCTAGCCTGTGTCTGGAGGGAGCTCAGAGCTGTAAAATTCAAAGCTCAAACTCTTTGCACATACATTTGTATGTGTACTTTTCTACTGCAAGCCTGCTGAGAAATTTTGATTCAGTGACATCCAGTGGTGATAACTTTGACAGATGAATGACACTTTATATACTGGTTTGCTCTTGCTGTCACCTCCATGTTTGCAGCAGGAATGTTTGCATTAATGAGGGTGAGGGTGCTCAGCTGGCTGTCAAAACTGTGCATCAAGTCAAGCTATGCAAGGACAGTTAAGCCAGCTGAAGTGTCTTGTGAAGCAGAGGAGATGGTTTATACAGTCAGAGATGGTTTATATATATATACCTCTACAGTCCAAATATTTTTTGAGGTTTGCCTCTTATTTTGCCCTCATGCAAAACAAAGAGGTAAATGAGAGGGGACATCACATCATTGGCACCTAACATTTGGTGAGCCATCCCAGACTCTTATCTTCAGAGAGAGGCTTTTCTGCAGAGCACCATGGGGCAGAAAATCAGAGATCCTTGCCTAACCCATCCCATAGAGGACATAGTGCAGACATCTATGAGAAATGCTTCTGCTCAGCATAGTGAATCCACCAGAATGAATTCAGAGAGCACTTGCACTAAGCAGAGATTTTGCCTTGTCGCATAGGAGGGGATACATTACCCCAGGGCAGCCGGCATAGAGAAACACTTTGCAATCACAGCTTCCCCTCCAGCCCACAGGAATAACTAAACACATGGTCCCAGGCTTTTAGCATGGAGAAAGCAAAGGTTACCAAACACATGTTGAATATTCCCACTAAAAAGCGGTTTGAGACAGTAGTTTTCCTGTGAGCACAGTGTCCTGTTGCCCTCTAATGGAGAGCAGAGTGGGGTAGTCAGACATGCTCTGCACACACAGTAATTTGCTGAGCACTCACTGGGATGGTTTATCTGGGGATACAACTGCATGGGTGTCATGACAGAGGCTTTCCCAAGTCTCGAAAGTTATTATCTGAATCCAATACATTTGGTCAGTGTATGATATCTGATTGCTGCTTCAAATCTCTGCCCATCAACATGCTGATAGATAGGCTTTATACTAACACAGATTTATTATATTAATACAGATCAGCTCTCAGTAAGGATGGGTGTATCACTATCAAACAGTTTCATGCAACCAAAATTACAGTCTTGGCTTGCACTGGTTTAATTTTTTCGTGAGGTTCTGAAAACATCTCTAGAAGCCCCTGGAGATTTGTCATTTTAATTTGAAGTACCCAGCTTAATATTTTTTCCATATAGAAGAAACTCTTCATTTTTCTTTTAAGGCCTGCAACCAAATGGTGAGCAATGAAAAGTAACTTATGCTTCACTTTGAAGGTATTTGCTTAAGTAAAAAAATAAAGTTGGAAGCAACTTTTAAAAGTCCAGATGCAGAATGCAACAACAGACCTAAAGCATGCTGGACAGATGTTTGCCTAAACTGGATTTGCCTCTGTTGAGTGTAGTCTTTGCTGAATTGGCTCTGGGAGCCAATTATCTCCTCACCCTCTCTCAAGAGATCTCAGAGTAAATAATAAAATAACATAAAATCAAACTTCAAATAAATAACTATACATTAATGAAAACTAGTGGAGTTGCAGTCATTCATGTATTACAATATGATAAACTGTATGATATTTTCTTTCTCACTCATTATCCATGTAACCTTATATAAATATGAGAGAAGAATTAAGATTTCAGATTATGTTCCTTCAGAGACAAAATTTCAAACATTTTTTTGGTATAAGGGAATGGAAATCTCCGCATGAAACTGTGCTCAGTGCCAGTAAAGAGAGACCTGTCACAAAATATTTGTTTTATAGTTTTATCACCAATTAAAATTTTTCTTCCTCTTTGGAAGTTGATTAGATATCATTAACACTACATGGTGTTGATAATACAGTTATATTATTCTGTACAAACAGGGATTGGTTCATAGCTGGAAAAGAGTTCTGGAGAAAAATCTGGACTCATTTATTTCTTCTGAATATTCTTATCTTTTAGTTCTTGTTATATTATTTACTATAAACATCATAAAAGTTGCATAAAACATGATGCCCACAGTTTCCACTTATACTTATTTATCCACTATTTATAACATAAAATCCACTTATATGATAAAACATATATGCCCACTTTGACAGTTAAGATTCACTGTCACCTGCCTTCCTGTTCTTCTCTCTGAAGGTGAAGGGTGTGAAATTTTCCCATACCAACTGTCTCCCTCGGCATCCTAGCCCCAGTGAAAGCTCTGCTGTAACCTCCTTGAGTCTTGTCAGTGAGCAAGGAAGCTGTCAGAACCCTGAGGTTAAAGAGAAACAGTGATTTTTGTCTTGGTGATGTAGCTCTTTCAGCTGTACTTTCTGTGCTGTAGCACAGTCCTAGTGAGTCCAAGTTTGAATAGATGAAACTGAAGATGGAAATGACACCAGTGGCTCATACCAAAAGTCAGCCTAGCTGCACTCTTTCTGCAGGAAAGGCAAAAATCAAACTCTTAGGAAGAATTGAAGGGCAGGGTAAAGATAGGATGCTTTCCAGATTATATCCCAGCTTCTGCTGAATTCCTTGAATTAGAGGCAATGCATTTGTATTTAATACCTTTCACAGCTTTTTCTTTCATCTACTGGCCTATCTATTTTTAACTACAAAATGTTTCAAAATCACAGTGCAATAAATTTTAAGAAGAAAATTTCATACAAGTAAAACAAGGAAAACTATTTGAATATCATGCTGCAGGTGGTATTATCATCTACAGAAAGGCAGGTACCAAGCCCTTACGGAATCACAGAATCACAGA
>VXBZ01001614.1:6803-58019 GCA_013399135.1 Heliornis fulica | reverse complement strand
CACAAAGATGATCAAGGGGCTGGAGCACCTTTCCTACGAGGACAGGCTGAGAGAGTTGGGGCTGTTCAGCCTGGAGAAGAGGAGGCTCCGGGGAGACCTTCTAGCGCTCTGCCAGGACCTCAAGGGGGCCTACAAGAAAGATGGGGAGAGGCTGTTCAGTAGGGCCTGTTGTGACAGGACAAGGGGTGATGGTTTCAAAATAGAGGGAGGGAGATTTAGATTGGATATTAGGAAAAAGTTCTTTGCTGTGAGAGTGGTGGAGCACTGGAACAGGTTGCCCAGGGAGGTGGTGGATGCCCCTGGATCCCTGGAGACGTTCAAGGCCAGGTTGGATGAGGCCCTGAGCAACCTGATCTAGTTGGGGGTGTCCCTGCTTCTTGCAGGGGGTTGGACTGGATGACCTCTGGGAGTCCCTTCCAACTCTAATCATTCAATGATTCTGTCACTGCAAGGACCCCACTCTGGGTGCTTTGTTCTTCTAAAGGTCTTGCAACTGCTAAAGCTCCTCCTTTTAAAAAGAAACAATGAAACTTGATATTTGTTTCTGTAATCACTGAATTCTTTTATCTTTATCTATGAAGGTGCCATGTGAGTGCAGGTGGCAAGTGTTTTGGAGCGGTGGCATTTGCCTCTTTGTGTGTGTGGTGCCCTGTGCTGAGACAGCTGCAGGAAACATCAGCTGTGCTTCCTGGAGGGCACTGCAAAATACTCTGATTTGTAGCTTTATGCCAGAAAATGGCTTTTTTTGTGGGTGCTCATTTCTCTTTTTAGCTACTCCTCGTGTCTCAGCTGCTGTTTTACAGCCTAATGCCTTCAGACCGTTCAGCAGTGGGGAGTGGGCTTCATTAAGTGTTTTAAAATGGCACTTTTTTGGGTAGCAACTCTGACTTTTATGGCTTAATGTTTTGAAGAGTTTAAGGTTTATTGATTCAATTGATGGATAAATAGAATAAGCGCAAGTGGTGCTGATTTGCATTGGTATTTAAAAAATCCATTTTCTAAAGTAAATGCAATATAAATGTTATTTTTTATTTTTTTTTTTGCCCCTGATGCTCTACTAGTGTAAAACTAATTTTTGAGTACATTAGGAGCACACTGTGTTTTTTTTCAAGTGCAGTTAAGCAATCATGATCGTGCTGTGCTCTTTCCCAGTGCATTTAGGAGATGATGATGGTGAGTAGGGGAAGATTTTCTGCAAAATTCCTTGCCAACCTGTTACCTGCACAGCCATGGGAATGGGTGTTTCTGTGCTCCTTCCTAAGCTGGGCCTGAAATTATGGACATAAATAGATTGTTTCTGCTCTGACATCACAGCAACTGCATTTTGCATGTTCCCTCCTCAGTCATCACTGAGTTTAGTGCTCTTAGGGAGTGTGTGTGTGGTTTTATTGTCAACACAGAATCCCAGACTGGTTTGGGTTGGAAGGGACCTCAAAGCCCATCTAATCCCACCCCCCTGCCATGGCCTGGGACACCTTCACCAGAGCAGGTTGCACAAAGCCCCATCCAACCTGGCCTTGAACACCTCCAGGGATGGGGCTTCCACAGCCTCTCTGGGCACCCTGTGCCAGGGCCTCCCCACCCTCAGAGGGAAGAATTTCTCCCTGAAGTCTGATCTCCCCCTGCCCTCTTTCAGCTTGAAGCTGTTGTCCCTTGTGCTGTCCCTGCCCTCCCTGGGGAACAGCCCCTCCCCCACTGTCCTGTAGGACCCCTTCAAGTATTGGGAGGCCACAATTAGGTCTCCCTGGAGCCTTCTCTTCTCCAGGCTGAACAAGCCCAAGTCTCCCACCCTGGCTTCACAGCAGAGGTGCTCCAGCCCCTGATCATGTTTATGGCTCCTCTGTCAACAGCTCCATGTCTTCCCTGCCCTGGGGACCCCAGAGCTGGATGCAGCACTGTGAGGGGAGGGAACCTGTGTTCCAAGGTTTGTCCAGGAGACTGAGATGTAGACTGCCACGTTTACTGTTCTTGTAATCCATGGATAACAGGGCTGTTCAGAAAAGAAACCACTAATTCCTGTCAGGAATGTGCACTATATGGGATGTATTCTGCGTGCTGACATCTTAACATCCTCTGTGCTTGGACAGGTTGCGAGGAGCAGTCCAGTAATTAATATCCAGGGAGGTCTGATGGCCTTGGAGCAGTCAGTGACTCATCATCCTTTCCCTGCTGTGTGGATGGTGCTGTAGGTGACTTAGAAAACACAGTGCTCGGAAGTCTCTCTCTTTGGATACACCCTTTGGGTGGGGAGAAGGAAGGGGAGAGAAGAGAGAATGTTTTTCTTCTGCCTTGTAGTTGTGAAGATGTTTTAAAAGGGTTTTTTTTCCCCATCCAGTACTATCTCTGTGTCCTTAGATGCTTTGTCTCTGCCCACCTTCATGAAAAGGTGCCTCATGTAGGACAGTTAATTCTGTGCTACTGATCTTACACTGATGCATAGGCTTAAATCAACAAACTAATTTCACTTTGAGTCATTTATTGGCAGTAATTATTGCAGCTAAAGATTTTTGGGATGAAAGTGTGATTAAGCTCTTCATTTTTAAAAAAAAATCTGACTGATTCTTACTGTGACAATGTTTGGGACCCTGTAAGACAGAAACAGCAGTACTCTTTTCTCTGTAGCTGGTTAACTTGAATTGTTTCAGAAAATGCAGTGACTCCACTGTGTTTAATCTTGAGCAAAATGTCATTTGTTGGGTTAGAGCTCTGAAGTATTTACAGCCCAAATAAGGGAGAAGCAAGGTCTAAAATCCTGCATGGAGGCAGCTTTTGTGAGTCAGTTTTTCAGATGCTGTATTCATAACTTATCAGTTAGGTGTGTGAAGGCTCCAAGGCATCAGGTTTGGTGAAGAGCTTGGTGCAAGGATCAGACAGTGGGAAAGTGGAGGAGAGAGGAGAGGACATGTGACTGTGAGTAACCAAAGTGAGTAGGTAGCCAGAGTTCAGATGACACCACACAAAGAATTACAGGACACAAACATGTTGGCTCCTGGAGGTGAGTGCAACAAGGAAACAGTGCTGTGCAGGAGTAAGGAGTGTTTGGATGTTGAAGGCTTGTCCTTGCTTCTCTGAGTAGTAAAATAGATTGTATTTCAGTTTGGTGGTAGCAAAGCATGTAGCATGGGAACACAAAGTGGTAGAAATAAGCAATGTTTAAGTGGAAGCCTCTCATCTTATTTGTTGTGCTATTTTAGGTGGAGGTAGCACTGGGATGGAGGAAAGTGATACAAGTGATGCAGCTTTGTCAGGAAGCCTAAATCAGGCAGCTTTAAAATGGATGGCAGAAGATGGGAGGGAGAAGGACATGCAGCCCTGAAAACGTTCCTCCACATGTGGTATAGCTAACAGGGCCAGAGATTTTACTGTATCTATGTAATAATTGTACAGGGAAGGATGTTTGGGGGGTAAGTTTGCCATAGTGCTGCTTTTAATGCAGCTGTTTTATGGCCTGGTATCCATCTTGTAGGATGTCAGTCCTCTTTTCACTTAAGGGTGAAGAGGAAAGCATTCCTCGAGCCTCCAGAAGAGACAGATCAAAATCACATGAAAACATGGTCTGTGCTTGCAGTTTGTGTTTGCCAGAAATTTATTCTCAACAGATCCAACATTCAGGGTTTAAGTAATTGTTAGATTTAAATGTTAAAGTATTTTGTCGTCCTCTGATTCATTGTCTTGAGATACAGCAAAACAGAAATGTTACATAGATCCATTCCATGTGCCAAGCTGAAGGATTGGAAAAAGAGGGAAAACAGATGGAAATCCCCCCAGCTTGTTCCTTAGCCAGCTCCAGGGATGAGGATGCAAAGGGACAGACTGTGCTGCCTCCAGCCCCCCAGAGTCCCAACTCCAAAAGGCCTGAGGTGGCATCATGAGACATAGATCACCTTACCAAGCTGCTTGTCATGCCCCTAGAAGTGAGAACCATTTTTCTTCTGCTTGTTGGGCGTCATCAGGCTGAACATGCTCATAAATCTGACCTCAATATAACTGTTGGATTATTATCTTCCTGCTTTTTTCCAAGGGGAGCTACTTTAAAGTGGAAGGAAAATGTTTTCTTTACCATTTCAGTATTGATAAAGAACTGGCTGTGTCTCAAGTTCAGTTTGGACACTTTGATAAATTAGCTTAAATTGTCAGGCCTGTAACAGCTTCCCACCAGGGCTTGTTCCCTGTGCTTGGGTGACCTTTGCATACCTAGGAGTTCATGGTGATGGGAAGCACCCTGCCTGTTCTCAGAGCTCTACTATTAGTATTACAGGTATTTGTAAAAACAAGTGACTTCTCACCACTCCTACTGTTAGTAAAAAACCCACAAAGTAGATGTGGGTTAAGAGCCTAAATAAGAGGCTCTTGTCTCAAAATAAGAGCCTGACAGTTGGAACTAGGTGATCTTTGGGGTCCCTTCCAGCCCAAACCAGTCTGTGATTCTGTGATTCTATGAACTGTATAACAGAGCACTTCCCAGATTCCATAACCTTGGAGAAAGTGGATTCAGAATCTGTGGGGGACTGGCTTTGGACCCCAGGTGGGATGTGCTGTAGTATCTATGTGGTACTTCAGGGTAACACAGCAAATGTTCTTTCCTGTGCAGCATGACCTGTTTGACCATTTGAAGGTGCTAAACAAGATGTAGAAAAGGCTCCAGAGAGACCTAATTATGGCCTCCCAATACTTAAAGGGGTCCTACAGGACAGTGGGGGAGGGGCTGTTCCCCAGGGAGGGCAGGGACAGCACAAGGGACAACGGCTTCAAGCTGAAAGAGGGCAGGGGGAGATCAGACTTCAGGGAGAAATTCTTCCCCCTGAGGGTGGGGAGGCCCTGGCACAGGGTGCCCAGAGAGGCTGTGGAAGCCCCATCCCTGGAGGTGTTCAAGGCCAGGTTGGATGGGGCTTTGGGCAGCCTGGGCTGGTGAAGGTGTCCCAGCCCATGGCAGGGGGGTGGGACTAGGTCAGGTTCCTTCCTGCCCAAAGCATTCTGTGCTAATAAAACCCAAAGTGATTAAATATACAACAGAAACCACACAATATATAAGGTGGATAATAGTGGGATCACTGGAACTTAGAGCAAATGGCTTTATTTGCACCCTGATTTCTTTGCACTTGGCTGTGGCATGGTGAGTATTCATAGTTTCTGGGAGGAGATGTTTTTATTTAAGCACAGAAAAATGGAGTTGTAAAGCCTTAAATCAGCAAGGCATGCTTTCAAATGGGAACTGACCCTTGCCTTTGTGAAAACAATTGTAAATGTCTTGGCAGGCAGTGTGCTGAAGGAGATGGTGAGTAGGCAGAAATATTTTGCCAGCTCCAGGTAATTTAGTTGGAATATTCTGAGCTGTCTGCAGGCAGCAGAATCGGGATGTGAAATAAGGCGGGGGGGGGGGGGGGATGGACAGAGTCTATTTTTGCTGAGTGTTTTAGGTGTTTGTTAACTAAATGGGTTTTATAGAATCATAGAGTGGCTGGAGTTGGAAGGGACTCCCAGAGGTCATCCAGTCCAACCCCCCTGCAAGAAGCAGGGACACCCCCAACTAGATCAGGTTGCTCAGGGCCTCATCCAACCTGGCCTTGAACGTCTCCAGGGATGGGGCATCCACCACCTCTCTGGGCAACCTGTTCCAGTGCTCCACCACTCTCACAGCAAAGAACTTTTTCCTAATATCCAATCTAAATCTCCCTCCCTCTATTTTGAAACCATCACCCCTTGTCCTGTCACAACAGGCCCTACTGAACAGCCTCTCCCCATCTTTCTTGGAGGCCCCTTGAGGTCCTGGCAGAGCGCTAGAAGGTCTCCCCGGAGCCTCCTCTTCTCCAGGCTGAACAGCCCCAACTCTCTCAGCCTGTCCTCGTAGGAAAGGTGCTCCAGCCCCTTTATCATCTTTGTGGCCTCCTCTGGCCCCTCTCCAACTGGTCCATGTCCTTCTCATGTTGGGGTTTCCAGCACTGGACACAGTGCTCCAGGGGAGGTCTCCCGAGGGCAGAGTAGAGGGGGAGAATCCCCTCCCTTGACCTGCTGGCCATGTTATGTGAAGCTGTAGTAATCTTTTAGCAGTCACTAGTGCAAATTCATTAACAGCATGTGTGCTCCTGACTGCTTTTGTTCTCTTGGGCACCTCTTGGAGGCTGGGCTGAGCCCTCTGTGCCATGAACACAGGTTTGTGTTGTCTCTCCCTGCTGGGCACAGCACCTGTAACGGTCTGGGCAGCTACCCTGTGCCCATCCCCAAGAGCTGCTGCCTTCTGCAAGCAGCTCAGTGACTTCATGTGCATGGTAAGTTTGCCTCTCAGCTTGCTCCCTGAAGGCTGTCCAAAAAAAAAAAGGGATGGGAGTGGATTGCTGCCTGCAGATTAAGCCCCAAATTTGCTCTGGAAAGGCCGTGGGAAAGACAACTACTGGGAACAGAGCGTGAGTTATCACTGTGGACAGCAGATGATGTATAGGCTGGCAGTTGGGGCACCAGCATCAAAGCAGGTTCTCTTGGCAACATGTTTTTGTCAAGATGGTCTCTTGCAGATTTGCATAGGAGCGCTCGTTCCAGAGGATTTTTGGAGGCTGGTGCCTGGCTTGTAAAATTCTAGCAGACAGTCCATTGCAGCTATTTGCTCTTTCACATGCTGGCTTTCATTAAAATTCTTGCAGAAGGAGAAGTTGGTGTTGGTAGAAAGGAGGAGAGTGACAACATGTTTCTCTTGGCAGTGGTGTGAGGTGTTCCAGAGTAATTGCGGAACAGGGATGCGAATAAAAACTGCCCGGTGTTTGCTGAGCAGCCAGAAGGATTTCAGTGGCACTGTGGGGTCTTGGGAAGGAGCAGGGGGTGACAGCTGATGCTCTAACACCTCCTGGGGTTTCCCAGGGCTGTGACACTGAGCAGTGCAAAGAGAATGTAGGAAGCCCAGTGAAATAACCCCCTTTGGTGATTTTTGTGCTGACCTTGGCTGTGGGCATCTCTCCATCTCAAGTTTAGGTCTGCAGCTAGAAAGAGTGTTTGTTTTATCCTTTCCAGGTCAGTGGTAGATGTTGGTGCTACACCACAGACCTATTGAATGGTCAGAGGAGGTTCCCCATGTTTGCAATTTCAGGAATTTGAGGTTTTGGAAACCTCTGAAACTACAGCAGAGCGACAACAGAGGTTGGTTTGTTGGTTTTTCCTGAAATGGCCCTTCACACTGATGGTGATCCAGCACCAACAGCTACTCCAGAGGACAGACACTGCCATTTGCCTTCCTAGCTCATGAACATTCCATGCTTTGTGTCTTGGTGAAAGCACAGGAAGGTGGATTTTCCTGTAGTGGATGCCTGAGGATTGCTTGGCTCTGATCTCTACACCAGTGGCTGTTGTGGGAGTTGTGCTGTGCTTATGTGTTTCTGTTGGGCAGGGGAGCAAAAATAAGCAGTCTGGAGGTGTCTGGTGTGTATTGGTGGAGGCCAGGTACAGTACATCATAACAATCCTGTTTAACATCCTTTCTACTTTAATTATTACATGTGACCACTCTGTAGGGCTAAATATGTTTGAGTTACTCGGAGTGTAAGGAAGTGAGGTGCTTGGATCTATCACTCTTTGTAGTGTGTTCTTTGCTGTGTGAGTAGCTGCACGCTGTATTAACGTGCCTCCTGTGTGTATCTCTTGATCCACCTCTCTCTTAAAGAAGTTCCTCTGTCCTGTCAGTTTTGTGGAGCAGTTTTAGGTACTTTTCTCTCAAATACTTCAGGCTGGTGCTTCTGGAATAAGCGGTTTTGCACGAGCATCTCGGTGTTCTTTGTGCTGCTCTATGTGGTTGTGTGGTCAGCTGGCTCAGGGGGCAGCTCAGGATGGAATGAAGTCTTTTTTTGTTTGTTGGACACTTCCACTAACAGATCACCTTGCAGCTGCCTAGAGTCAAGGAAAAAGGCTGCTCCAGCCCTTGGAAAATTCTGTGGGCACAGGGAGAAGTTTCATTCGCTACTGCTGGGGGCTTCTGTTGACTGAAAGTGTGTGAAATTCCATGTATGCCTCAAGCAGTTTGGATTTCCAGCTTCAGGGAAAGCCTTGCTTTTTATTTAAGAGAAAAGACAGGAACCTCCTCCCATTATGGTGGTGGTGGGAGGGTCAGTTCCTCCTTATTCTTGTCCCCTGTGGTTTTAAGGCCAGCGCTGGTGGCCAGAATTTTCACAGACTTCAAAATATTGTCTGAGATTTTGTTGACTTCCATAATTTAGCTATCATTAATTTGGCTTAGTTTTTTAGATTATTTGTTCTTATAGTCTATATACTGAATTGAGCCTGTATTGTATAAGTGAATTTGTTTTTCTAGCCAATATATTTAAAATATAACACCGTGTACAGCCCAGAACCTTGAAAGTTGGCTGTTGGAAATGTCTTCTCTGCTGTAGAGCTAACCATCATCTTCTCTTACAGGGCAATCACTTTGATCAGTATGAAGAAGGGCACCTGGAGATAGAACAAGCATCTCTAGACAAGCCTATAGAATCGGTAAGACACATACTTAGCAGCACTGTCAACCCACCAAAAATTAGGCCATGATCGGATGGTACTTGATGTGAATGCAGTCAAATTTGATAGGAGTGGGCTGCTTTTTGTCAGCACAGGGTTGGTTGTTTTCTTTTTGTGGTAAATTGCATGCTGAGATTAAGTGGGCCTGGGATTTAATCTCTAAGTAGTTCTCTTAAAGCTATAGGTGATTTTAAATTTTTGTCCAGCATGATACTTCTGAAACTGTTCAGAAATTAAGCATTCATTTGTAGGTGTTTATTTTGGTTTTACACCTTTGGTCAAAGAATCAGTTTAATTCATGTGTGAACTTCATGCAGTAGTGTAGCAGAATGCATCTTGATCCTGTCCTAGTGTATATTTTTGGGACAGTACTGGTGTGTTAACCCTTAGAATGACACCTGGCAGTACATACACACGGATGCATAGCAGACCTGCCCCGTGCATCTGAAACTGTGCTGTGGGTTTTCTTGGAGTCAGGAGTGGAGAGTGCAGCCATAACATAAGGAAAAGTTAAGTTTTGTTCTACCTTTTTTAAGCTTTTTGGAGCTTTTAGTTTTTTTCTCTTTGCAAAGCATCTTCTAGTCTTAGGCACAGTAGCTTGCTCAGCCTAAACCAGACCCAAGTTTGGCACTGTGGTTGAAATGAGCCTCATTTGCAGTTTCAGTATGAGAGCAAGAAAACTTGCAGTGAATAATCAAGGGCCACTTAGTGATATTCAGATTAATAATAGATTTTTGTTAAGTTCTCAAGTATTTCTTTTCCCTGTTTACAATTTAAGTTCTCTGTTAAAAGTTTCTTCACGTTAGACAGCTCTTAGAAGAAATCAGTGCTAGCAAAAGACCAGTATATATGTCATTGGTGTGTAGGTTGGTGTTGTGTGTGTTTGTGTGCTTGTTAGATGTTTACCAGAAATTTACACAACTTGGGGTGTTCGACATTTTTCTTCCGCAGCAGTTGGCCCATATTAGCTAAGCAGCCATGATCTGGTTTGTATTGCACGGTCTGCCTTTTTTAATTTCTTCTCTAGGGTTTCCTTTCCCCCTTCTTATTTCTGTTCTTCTGGTCCAGTGAACACTGCATATAGTACCTACTGTCTTAATGTGCTGGCATGATGCTAGATTTAGGCATGGCAGTAATTGATGACGCATGAGATAATGCTGCAGAGATGGGAATTTGTATTCAATGTTCTCCTGAATACTTCAATCTTACCTTGTGATATGGGGATTTTAATTAAAATGCCAAGCTTGCTTCCTTATGTAAATGTGACGAGAGATGTTTGTTGGTAGCTTACTCTGTGCCACGCTGGAAATTAGCATTTCAAACTAATTTAAATACTACTTGCAGACTAGACTGGTTATCAGGTTTCTAAAAGTGTTTTCCCAAACAGAAGTGGTCCCAGATTCCATCCCTCTGGTGTTCTCAAGGGAGCAGTGCCCACAGAAGCTGGGATGTGTGAACGAGAGCCCTGACCCAGTGCTGCCGGCGCAGAGGCTCGCGGTGCAGCTTGGGTTGTCTGGGTTGCAGTTGGATCAATGTTCAACTGCAGCAGAAAGATTCAAATCAACTAGGAATTTATTTTATTCACAAATATACACCTCACAAGCCAAATGCTGGGACATTGTCAATATTTCCAACTTCTTGGAAGATTTCAATATATGCAGTTCAGCCTTATGGTTAAATTTGAAAGCAGTTTGGTGGGGAGAAGTGACTTGCCACTTTGGGAGGAGAGCTAAAACCTCCAGCTGTGCTGACTTTAAACTCTAGTTTGCTTCATTCTTCTGTTGTCTGTAAGAAGAGAAGCATTGGAGGGGTAAGACCCCTACCCCAGGACATGAAACTCTTGGAAGAGTCATCCCAGAGCTGAGTGTGTGTTCTGCATTGGCACAGCAGCTGTGCTCTGTCAGAGCGCACTCGAGCTTCACTTGCCAGGTCTTCAATCCAAAAGCTGGGACTTTTTTTGGTCTCATGAACAACCCTGGTGGCAGAAACAAACCCATCACTTTTAAGGTTAATCATTGTTTTTTAGAGTACATTGTTGGTTCTTAAAGAGAACCTGTAGCTGGGAAGCATAAATAATTTTGTCAAGTTTCTGTTGAAAATTATTTTCTTTTCACCCTCTGTGTGCTTTTTAAATTGGCAAGTTCTACATGCTGGAAGAAGGAAGAATTGTCACAGGTAGTGGTGTACCTCTCCTGCAACGTTTTTCATGAGGCAAGAGGTGTTCAGACTGCTTTTTGTGCTGTCTGCTCACCTAGAAGTGGATAACATCCTTCAACTGCAATTGAGAGGGAGGGTGTAAGACCAAGCATATCATTTGCATATACCACACATCTAAATATTTGCAATATTAGCATTTATTCACAAATTATTTTATAATTCCCAACCAGTTCTCTGTTAACAATTCAACTGACCTTTAAAAAGGAATCTGCTCGGAGTAATGAGTAAGAGCCGATGCTTCACATTATGGAAATAGTTTGGATGACAAATGCCTCTGTTTATAACAGTAGCAGATCAAATCACTTCCCAGTTAAAATGTTTTTAAAATTTGGTTATTCTTTAGACTGAAGAAAGCATTAAGTAATAGGAAAACACTTTCAAGACTCAAGGTAGCTTGCATTTGGAAATCCAGGGGGCAGGGGGTTGTGCTTGAAGCATATGTTTGAAATCACCACTGAAGCGAGATCCATCTCTGCAGCATTATCTGTTGAGAGGTGCTGACTGTACTGCTACAGCATGCAACTCAAAGGTGGCTGGAAAAATAGGTTTGGGAGTCTACAGATCATTACAATGTTGAAATGTGTCCTCAATTAGCCTGCTAGTATTTCTTTGTTCCTGCTTTGTACAGCTTGTTTAGGCCAAAGATGTCTGGACTGAAACATGCGACTATAACCAAAGTACATTTATGGAAACCAGAGCTGACACGAGCTAGTGAGTGTACACAGCCTAAATGAGAAGCCAGCTATTTTCCATTACTAAATTGAAGAAAATATTTCATATCAATGGACTCCTCATAGCTGCAAATACTGATATTCCACCCCCCCGACCCCATACCCCAAGTAACTTTGTTTTTGTTCTGGTTTGAAAGACGCTGCAAGTATGCTGGTGGAACCACTGGTGTCCTTGAAAAATCAGAGCACTTAACCCTTTAAAATTCAAGAAGCTGCATGCATCTGCTTTAAAATATGCACCAAGTTCAGGTGGTCAATGGGAAGTCTGAAAGCATTGCAGCTTTAACGGAATCCAGATTTCCTTCACGTTAATTCCTTAGCTCTACTTGTTTACTGAACCTTGTTGCTGTGAATTTATTGGTTTCTTTGTCCCAGCAGTACAGATCAATAGGAGATAGTGATATTCCCTTGGAGCCTACCCCAGGCACAGCCCTTCCCATGCAGGCAGATGCAGAGTGTGAGGGAGTTGAACCAAGCTGTTGCAGGTTGGAGGCGAGACTGCGTATCCCCACTTAACCTGGAGCTTGTTAGCTTGTCCTTGTCATAACTAACAAATGTCCTTACCCCCCTCCCCAATTCTGCTCAGTTACACAAGGGGTTTCCTTGAACTACACGAGGTTTCAGGCTTCAGGGGGTAGTTGTTGGATGATCACAGGCTATTGTAGATGACTGGATGAGCTGAAGCTGGGTTTTGTCGCACTGTGTATCTGTACAGATCTGTGGACTCCACTAGTTCCAAAGTGTAATTCCATGAGGCTGCTGATTTGACATTTAGCAGTAGCCATCTGTGGACAGCGCTATAAATAATGTGCTTCTTGAAGCTGAATGGTGTAGCATTACTATTTGGCTTTTCTCTCTAGTCTTCATTGTGTCATCTGTAGTGAGCTATAGGTTTTGTTTTGGGAATCTTTTCAACCTCTTGTTTGCATGGGTTCACCCAGTAGCATCCGATCCTTGCTTATAGATTCCTTGATACACAGTCAGCACAGCTTACAATCCACTCAAGAGACGTATGGTTCTTGCTGATGTCACCATGGGAACACGATATATGGGGTGGGGATCCTATGGGAAAACCTGTTCTAGGCAAAAGGAGCCTTTGGGTTTATCTGTAACGCAGCTCAGCCAACCGGCTGCGGATTATATCCCACACCCAGCATCCTCGAGCGACACCTTTCACTTCTCGTACACATCTTCTCATTGTGTCCATTTATTTCTTTATTTTTACTGGCCAGGACCTTTGTTGAGAATTTGTGCTGAGAATATCCTGATTAGGGGTCGCTGATACCCGTGGGAAGCGGTCGAGGTCATCTTGTCAGGGCACAGGGGGTTGGGGACACCAGTTCCAGCTGCTGGAGGTCACTTTGGATGAGACTTTCCAAAGTAGTTCAGCCAACTCCCGTTGGTGAAGTCAAGACCTTTACATTTCCTTTTGGAAAAGCTGCACTTCAGCTGTAACACAAAGTTCCCCATCTGTAAATAGAAAGGATCACTCCTGAATAGCTCCAGAGCATCAAGAGTAATCCCTGGAGGTGCAAATTGTTCCATCAGATGCCTGCTGAGCCACCATGTCCCACACTGAGCATCCTGCACTCGTGTCCAGTGCTGTATCTGTGGCCATTTTCCCAGACACATAGCACTGCTCTTGTGAGTAGTTAGGATGGCAAATGAGAACTCACTTGCTCACCCAAACACCTCATGGGAGGCTTATTTTGGCTGCCTCAGTAATAGTTATTGTGGCTGTAACATAAGGAGCTCCAAGTGTAAGGACGTGAGGAGGCTCATGCCAGACCTGCTGAGAGATGGGAAGATTTCTTTGTTGGGCTGTTGGTGGTTTTGTGGATCACTGCAACTCCTGTGGGAGAATTGCTACAGTGTGAGGATAATTTACTGAAAAGAAATGACAGTACCTGACACTGACAGGAAGTTTGGTTTACAAAAAGCCATTTTTTTTAATGTGAAAGAGTCCACACTTTTACAGACCTTTCACTTTAAAATGCAATTTAAAGAAAAAACCCAACAAGCTACCAGCTGTTGCAGCATTTGCTGCCTCATGTCAAACTTTGGTCCTGCTAGCCCCTGCTAGCCCCCAGGCTTCAGGGCTTTGCAGCAGGGCTCTCATGTGGGAGCCTAGCAAGCCTGGCCCTCCATAATTTAATTTTTGGGGCAGTGTTTATGTTGAAGAGCTGTCCTGCCAGTCTGTGCCTGTGATGGCAAGCTGAAGTGAAGGAAGAAGAAGATGCTAGACATGAGCAGACAAATTGCTAGCTCCCAGCTCAGATATTCACAGAATGTTAGTATTTAAATATTAAACTCTTTGGGTTGTTCCCCTGTTCATCAAATTGGAAGATGTTCCATTACAATCCAGTAATATTTAAAATTAGGATGTAGTTTCACTGCTGAAGCAGACTGGGGGCAGGACACCACCCCCATCCTGGGAACTGAGGCAGGGTGATATTCAGGTGTAATTCCAATTTATGTCAAGCAACTCTCAACCATCCTCTTGAGTGGTTTTGTAAAAGTGGTGCTAATGTGTATAACCCTCCTAAATTTTTCTTTTTTCCCTTTAACATTTGTTTACCCCTTCACTGTGTCAGTCACAACACACCGCTCTTGAATCTCCCAGCTGGTCTTGACTTGTTGAATTTATTTTATGCTTTCACTCTTCTTTAATAAATACATTACTTGCAAGCAGTGAATTGAAAACAAAGCAAAAGAAAAACTACCATTAGTGATTGGACAGTTTCTTACTTTGTGTTACATTTAACTGTTCTTTTGACAGCCCAGTTTTTAAAGCCAGGTTCGTATGGAAATGCTTTCACTCCACTTGCACTGCTTTTGGAAATAGCATACTGCTTCATCTGTCTGTTTATTTTAGTGCATTCATAACACAGCACAGTCAGCACAATGTCTCATCTCCACGTAGCCAAAGATTGCAAAGTGCTCCTTGTCCTCTCCTTTGAAAATGCAGCCATTTTTGTCAGCACACACTATTAAAATCGGATTCAATAATCCTTTGTCAGACTTGTTGGGATGCAAACAGTGGAACGATTAGTGCCTTATCCACAAAAACCTTTGAACTTTGGGCCCCTTGTGCAGGGAGGACTCTGCGGTCGTTGCGGCCGTTGCAGAAACCGGCCGCGGCAGGTTTGTTTGCAGGTAAGTTTCCCCTGTGCTTCCAGAGACCCTGGGGTTTGTAGCTGGAATCCAGATTGGTTCAATTTACCTTATTTTTAATTTTATTTTTTTTTAATTTGAAGCTTTTGTAACCAGACTTCTTTTATTTATATTTTTAGGAGCCCTAATTATCTCCTGCTAGTGTGGTAAACATACATGCTCTTGCCCTGAAAAATACAGTGAGACAAAAACTCTTGCTTTACTGCTATATCAGGAAAAAACATCATAAATTTGTATAGAATCTGAGGCAAGATGTATCCACTCAGCCAGTATCTTTGGGAAGATTGTGTCTTTCCAGTTGATCCCCAGAGTTTTGCAAACTGTGTGGTCGTTTTCAGTGTGGAGCAAGTGAGCAAAGTGCTGCTACCCTGCTGGCAGCTGGGTTATTTAAAATAACCTGCAGCATAGATAGATATTTTCCTTTTAAGATGCCATTTACCACTCAACATTAGGGACTCAGGCTTTTTATAATCTCAGATATTGCCTTAGGACATTTAATTTTCAGCAAATACCTACTGTGATCACAGTGATCACTGTGATTAGAAGGGCCACATGGTCCTAACAAGGAGTCCTTGCAGGAGTTGTTGCTTGGTCACCCCTAGTAAATGCATACACTGGTGAGTAAGGGTAAACTATCAGTGTTAGATGGCTACAAGGGTGCTGTTAAGACTCCTTTGGAGGAAGAAGTCTCACCTAAACCCATGATGAACTCTGCACAGAGCCCTGCTCACCCCTCTTTTCAAAAGCTGACACTTAATTGCTGCATCAGTCCTCTTCCACTTATTCCAAAATAGCTGGGTTTTTTTAGGAAGATGAGACATTATGCTTATTGTTTCCCCTACATGCACTAATGGTTCCTTGCTGTTAACTTATTGCTAGGCCTGTTTCATTCTAACATCTTAGTATTTTTGTTAGTTTACATGTGAAATGCATCACCCAGTCTGTGCTTGAGCTCATTTTATTTAAATTATTATTTTTTTTGTTTTGTTTTTTTGTTTTGTTTTACTAACCTCACTGTTTTTTCAGTTTAATATTGGCTGCATGCTAGTTTATATATATATATACATATATAAAAAAAAAAACCCAATCAAGTCTAGCCTGGATTTTGCTATGATTGTGTTTTGGTTTCTAGTGGTGGGGCAGTCTTGCACTTACAACTTACTCAGTATTATAAAAGCCTGACACACAAACAAAATGACTAAACACATTGTAGATTTTCTTTAAAAAACAAAAATCTTAAGTGGTGCTGTCTAGGTGATGGATATGATTGTATAAATAGCTTGATTTTATGCTTTTTACTGTCAATTTTTATTGGTAAACTTTTGTTTTCTCCCACATTGCTCTTTTATTTTTTTCATTTATTTTTATTATTATTTTAAATGTGATGCACAAAAGTTGCCCAGCACACCATCAGAAAGTGAACATCCCCAATACCTTGTCCCCCCCCCCCAGAAAAATTCCAGCCAGCAATTTTTGACATTTGTCTTTCCCTTTTATCAGGCGTATATTGCCTTTTCAGTAGCATTTTTTTTGCATGCATATATATATGTAGAAAATCTCTTGCTCATCACATGTTTAAATGTCAGTGGGAAGGGAAGAATATATTATTGGAATATTTTTGGTTTGTTTTCTCTGTTCTGTCTGTCAGGATAATATTGGACACCGCTTACTCCAGAAACATGGGTGGAAGCTGGGCCAGGGATTGGGAAAGTCACTGCAGGGTAAGTCCAGTAGCTTGTGTCTGAATCGTTCCACTCCAGCTTCAGTCTTTAACAAAGTTATTTCTGCTTTTTGTTCCTAGATTAGATTTTCTTTCCATTATTAATATATTCAAACAAATGCACTGTTGAGTTTCATATTTAGCAGTTTGCAAGTGGAAGCTGCTGCCTCACTTACCGGTACAGGTTAGACATGATGTGTGTGTGTCGTGTACGTGTAAGAACCACCGTGTTGGGCCTTTTTGGAGGGAGGTGAATTAACTGCCTATTTACTAACAGGTAGTTGTGCAGCTTCTAAACCTGTAATGATATCCTGCTGGCTGGATGCTTTGATATTAAAAGAATTAAGAATATAAGCTAGTGATGATCTGTGTGCATGATTCACAGTGGCGTCAGAAGCCATTAGAAGGCGAGTAAAAGGGCCCACTGAAGACTGAAAGTGGTGGCAGAGGTTCTCATGGATGGGAGAGGCTCACTTCTAGTTTCTCCAGAGGGCATTCACAGGTTTGACTTACTTCTCCTACCCAAAGTCGAGGAGACTTGCTAAACCCCTGGCAAACAGACCACTGTCTGTTTGCCAGGGGTTTAGGAAGCCTCCTCGAGACACTGTAGTGCCAGTTGAATGTACCTAGTCTTCATTCTGGAGCTGTAATTATTCCTTGACACTAATCCCCATGATTTACATGGAGCCCATGCTGCCCAGTTCATGTGGTGGCTTTAGCCCTTCCCCTGCCAGTCGTTCCCGTTCTCCCCGTTGGTTCCTCCTGCGAGCTGCCTGTGATAACACCTGTGTGTCTGCTGTGATACCAGGAGTGAGGTGCTCTGTATTTACAGCAGCCACAAGGTCATGTGTGCAGGCAGCTTCTGTAGAAACCTCTTGAAGTGTGTGAAATTCAAGCAAACCCTGAGTTCCTCCGAGTAACTTCCTCATATTCCCATACCCTTAGTCTGAAGACCTGGGAGCTTGTAATTGGACTTCCATGGCCCTACAGTGAGCCGTTAGAGATGAGTGTTTCTGTGCTGTGGACTGTGGAGAGGTAATGAGTTCTCTGAACTCTGGGAATGCATATTAATCTTCTGGACTAAGGCACTCTAACTTCTCAGACAGGGCTGCGTTGGTGGTTAACGCTTCTCGCTTCCTCTAACACGGTTTCGTGTGGAATCCTCTGGTCAATGCATGGCACTCTCGCAGTCTTCTCGTGCCCCGTGCTGGTGCCAGAGCTCAGGACGTGGTTGTAGTTGTCTCTTGGGCTTCTGCTTTGGCATGGCGTTCACTGGATGTGTAATTTGGTCTGGTCTTGTCTTCTGGGTGCCTCGTTTTGCTCTGTGCATCACCGGTGTGGAAACACGGAGACTTTGAAAGAAGCTGAAGCCCTGTCCCAGCACCCCCTGGGTTCAGAAGCACAGCCCTGGGGGGCCTTGTGCTGGGAGGTGTTGCAGGCACTGACAGGGTGAACTGCACATGACTCTACAGTCTTGAATTGGGGGGTGGTGGCACTGTGCCCTGGGGAGGAGCGTGCCAGGGATGTGCCCTCAGGCTTCTTCAGCCACTTGCATCCTGATACTAGGCCAGACTTAGATTTTTCCCTTTTGTACCATGGGGGTACCTGTATCTGTTGTGGATTAATACTGTGAGAGTGGTGGAGCACTGGAACAGGTTGCCCAGGGAGATGGTGGATGCCCCTGGATCCCTGGAGACGTTCAAGGCCAGGTTGGATGAGGCCCTGAGCAACCTGATCTAGTTGGGGGTGTCCCTGCTTCTTGCAGGGGGTTGGACTAGATGACCTCTGGGAGTCCCTTCCAACTCTAATCATTCTATGATTTTATGATTGAAGCTCCAGTGATTTAAACTGCCTGGAAGCTCCAGGCAGATCATGGGTATGGGACTGGGAAGGTTTTCCTGTGCTTCCTGTGTTTTAATAGAAATGTGGGAGTAAAAATAGCCCATCAGGTTTACCCCAGGGAGGTGCTGAAGCCTTCCTAACGCGAGCGTGCAGGAGCTGTGTGGTGCCTTTCGCCTTGCGGAAGGAGAGCAGCGCCCTGTCCCTCAGACAGACAGACAGACAGCCAGACAGCCTGTCCAGCTGAGGATGTGGAGGAGTGTTGTCCTTCCAGTTCTGCCTGATGTCAAGGGCGCTGCCTCTTTAGCAATTGGGAACTGGAGCCTCTGCCTGCTGCCCATGGCATTGACAGTGATCATGGTGGGAGTGTTTAATTCATTATCCAGTGACCTCTTGATGTGAATCTTAGTCTCAAAATCCAAATATAAACTGCCAGGAAGGAAACATTTGCATGCAGTTTTAGTTGTGTTCTAAGAGTTCAAGGAGTGAAGTCATTTGCTGTGTGCTGGGGATGGAAGAGCAAAACAAAGTTCTTCCCTTCTTTTCCACTCCCTTCCCGCTCAGAAAAGGCTGAGAGGGATTTCTGAAGAGATGTGGGAATGGTGAATGCAGAGCATCTCTGAGGTTAACTCTACTTGCTTTGGGCTGTGCAAGATCTTAAACTGTGTAGAGGTACAGGAGTAGTAGAACTGCTTGGAGTGGTCTTTAGCTGTGGGTGCAGGATCTGACCTGTGGAAGGCCTTTGCAACAAACCCTCCAAATCCCAAGTTTTGAGTTACTGGTGTGGGATTGGTAGGGCATTCATCATCTTTCCATGCAGTTGACTTTAACTTAAAAAGAAGTTGATGAATTTGGTGTGCTTATTTTTATGTAGCTTTTAATTCTCGATGTTGATCTAAACCAGGGCTCGCTCTGGAGTCTCACTGAATCTAAAAGTTAAGCTATGTTCACTTGTCAGTCAGAAATGCTGCTTTCTTCTGGTAAGGCCATTGCATTGTTGAATAACTTCATGCTGCAGGGTTGTGCTGCTGTGATAGCTCCTTTGAGTTAGCCCTGGCAGACAGACTCTAGCAGTGAGAGCACTGAACTGTCTCTCTGGATGGCAGCTGGGATACCCTGAAGCTCACACCTGGCTGTAGGTGCCTGTACAAAATCTGCTGTTGTAGCACAACCTGTGGGGTTATTCTCTGCAGGATCCCAGTAGCAGAGTGCTGGTGTGCTTACTGGGGAGCTGCCTAGTCGAGCATCTCTTGTTCACCATCATAGCTGGTGGAAGAGCAGAGCCACTTGGATAAGTGAGCAAGTAACCCATGTCCCTGATGACATTGCTGTCACAGGAGAGGCTGTGTTCTGACTGGAATGTGTCTGCATTGGTTATTTTAGCAGAGTATCAGACAGGGATGGTGCTGTCATCTCTGGCCATACCAGTGCGAGAATACTGGTTCAGAGAAGCTCATCATGAATTCAGCAGTCAGTCCTCTCCTCTCCCAATCTATTTTACATTTTTTCCCACAAACAACTTGTGTTATATTTGGAAAATATGCTTCAAGTTGCTAACGGCCAGCAGAGATGAAAAAGCAGGATGGGGTTTCCAGTTGACAGGAATCTTTTATAATCTGGAAATTATGGCTTGGGGAGACACTTTTCTACTGAGATAGAGCACAGCCATCACACAAATGGGAATGGGTTGCCCAGGGGAGTTGTGGAAGCCCCATCCCTGGAGGTGTTCAAGGCCAGGTTGGATGGGGCTTTGGGCAGCCTGGGCTGGTGAAGGTGTCCCTGCTCATGGCAGGGGTTTGGAATTAGATGATCTTTGAGGTTCCTTCCAGCACAAACCAGTCTGTGGTTCTGCTGAGTGAGGAGATGGAGGTTGTAGACAGTTTTGGAGTGGAACACATGCAGTAGTAATTCTGTAGTCTGATGGAAAAAATCACCCCAGCAAACTAGGAGAAGATGTGGTTAAAGATTTGCCTGACCTTCACATGCAGACCTGTACTAAATGAGATGGAGAATTGTGAAGAAATCAGAGGAGGTGCATAAGAGCCAGAAGGGATATGAGAGCTGATTGAAATAGTGAATTCACATACTCTAACAATTCCTCTTATTCTAAGTATTTCATATTAAGGTAGGGTATTATTATGAAAAGCACAGTGAGATTGACATGCAGAAGTGATACAATTTTATTCATACATTTGAAAATACTTTTATAAACACTTCACACTTTCCCTGGTTTCACACTTCTTTTCATATTAAAAAAAATCCCCTGAAAACTTCTGTTTTCTCTTGGATTTGTGTGTTTAGTATGACTTTATAGTACTAAAGAGGTATAGGTGCAAGAATAAAACCATTAATTTAATTTAATTAAACTAGGGAAAACAGAAGTAAATATCCTTAGGAAAGACGAAGGTTATTCACTTGCTTTGCCAGAAAACATGGGAATAGGTGACTCAATTTGATGTACTCAGAAACAGGGTAACCTGTAGGACATGTAGAGTTGAGGAGTTGTAGACAAAGGTTTAGGTGACTTTCTGGGATGAGGTTGGGATGGCAGTGTGTGTGGTGGAGATGAACAAGGGCAGGGTAGACCTGATAGCCAAGACAGGCTTTAAAGGCTACTTAGTGCCCCTGTCACTGGTATTGCTGAGTTAATTCACACCATCCTCCTGTTCTCAGCATCATCCTGCTGAGGATGGAGGGGAGGAGGTGGGTGGCTCTGAAGGGATGGCTTACTGCAAAGTGAGGCAATTTGGAGAGTGCAGACTCATTGGTTAGGAAGGTTTGTTGCATGTTTTCTGCTCACCCAGAAGGCATCCTCAGGAAGCATTGACCAGCTTTGGTGGACAGGTCTAGCTCATACTTCACTAGTCACTCCATGAGTGGGTGCTGGGCAGTAGCTAATTATTCATCACACTTTTCTAGATTTGCCTCTTGAAAGTCTGCTCTTAATGAAGTGTTTGACAGACACTTTGAAACTGCTCCAACACCTGCACAAAGCAGTTAAGCTTCCCTGTACCACCAGCTATCTCCCTTCATGCTCTGTATGTAATTAATGTGTCCATTGAAGAGCATTGATTTAATGCACGTTCCCACAGTATTCCCAAGACTGGGATTATCCAGGTTTCTTGTGGAGAGGTGAATTGGAATCTAGTATTTTGCTACAGCAACAGGTGGCATGGCTTTGTCACAGTGGAGCTACCAGTAAGTATTTGTGGTGTTGAGTCAGTTTCACTGATGTGGGGAGTTCCTGTACAACTGGAATTGAGCCGTGAAGCTTTAGGTGGGTTTTCCCCTCGATTCTCTGTAGGGCACTAATGCAGCTCTCATGTCATGATTATCTTGATGGCAGATGTTACTTGGTGTGAAAGTTGAGTTTCAAGGTGGGTGGCAATGCCTTGTGGGATGGTGGTTTGTGCTGGCACTTGGGCTCCCTCAGTTTTTTTGGGAAATCAAAGCGGTGAGTGGATGTGTTCAGGAAAGGGAGCTCCCTTCTGGGGTGGGGAGTTGAAGTAGGAGCAGCTTTACCTGCAGCCTTTGGTCCAAAACCGTGGCCTTCTGTCCCCTGATTCCTGGCCCTATCCAGAAATAAGTTCCTTGTTGTTTCCTTACGTTTTTAGCAAAGTTTTGGCATCATTTCAGTGTGAGAGGTGGGGTTGAATCTTCCTGGAGAGCAGCAATACTGCAATGCTGTGGTGGGAGGCAGGGTGCCTGCAGTCAGAGCCATGTTCAGGGTTGTGGGAACTTGTGGTGGTGTCCCATAAAGCCATGAATCCCTTCCTGTGTGCTTGTTCTCTCCTCTTTGGGCTAAAACCACTAAACCCTTTGGGAATTGTCCAGTCAGCTCTATTCCTGTTGATCTGGGTGTGGTGCCAGCTCACAGTATAAATTATCCTGGTGACACAGAGCAGCAGGTACCAGCGTGCAGAACAGAACTTTTAATTTTATCTTTTCACAGGGATATAAATTGTCTAACTAGGTAGCAGTCAGGTACATAAAATTTGTTAGAAAATGCTCGAATTCAGTTCCTCCAACTGTATTTTTGTTGCATGATTTTCAGTTAAAAAGTGGATTGCTGCTCTGACTTGCAAATTCTGTGGCGATAAATATAGTTATCACTCCCTCCCCCTTCTGCTATACTACGATGCAGCTCGTATTTGGCATGTTCCTGACTAAATCTGTTCAGACAAGCTCTTGCTTTCCCTCTTGGTGTAAAGGATGAGTAGAATAAAAGAAGAGAACTGCCTGAAAGAAATGCTGGAAGATGTCCAGAGAGGAGGAGAGCTTGCGGGTGGAGAAGTGATCCTGTGGCTCTCCACAGGCAGAAAAAAATCCATTCTCTGGCAGCTCTTGTGATAAGAAGCTCAGGAAGAGCCGCTGTTCCAAGACTCTGCATCACCCATGGTCACCTGTTTTCTGGATGCTGGGTTTGTCAGCCATGTGGGGAGGGATAAAGGGAGGTTTGACCACTTGAGCAACTGAGATCGGTCACAAATGTGATCCCTTGGCAGCTGCAGCCTGGAGAAATACGCTCAGGGTTTGAATTCCAGAGGTCTTGAATCCTGGCTCTGTCACCAGTTCGCCAAATGGCTTACAGCTAATATATGAATATGTTTTTCCATTTGTTAAATCCTCTGAGCTCACCAAGGCAGACAGAGTAGATGTTTGTGAGGCCTTGGGAACACAGAACAATGAGCATCTGAGAAAAACACCACGAGGAAATGAGGAATGCTTTATTTCTTTATGGGCTATGAAGCTTCATAACAAATACAAGACAATATGGAAGATAAAGATAAAAATGTTAAATGCTGCCTTTATTTGTTCATTATGGAACAGTTTGGCAGTCTTACCCAAGAAATACACGTGAACACAATCTTATCTTCTTGTATCTTACCATGTCCTCATGGGAACTGGAATTCTGGCATAGACTGATGTTTCCAGGCATGTGTTTGCAACATAAATCATTGCAATTGTTTCAAGACAAACGTTTTCAAGTGAAGTTAGCTTTGAAAAACCTGTGTAATGTGGCTTTGAAAGCCTGCTATCATCCCACCAATCTTCATTACTGTGTTGAAATCCACAGACCACAGACCTAGAGGAAGGTTTGCTTAATGCCTCTGTCTCTTTGGAGGAAGCAGATGTCCCCTCATTTGCATCTGAAAACGCAAGATCCTTCTGTTACAGGGTTACTCTGAGTTACTTGAGTGTGTAACACACACAGCCTATCCTCCCTCTTGCATTGTAGCTTTAAATCAGACAGGGCTCTTCAGCCCTCTCCACTTACTGAGGTGGAGACAGGCAGCAACTCCTAGCAGTGATTTCTGAATCAGAGTGAACGTTCTTGCTCTAACATCATCAGTGTTGTTCTTTGATCATCTTCTGGGTTAGGGCTGTGTGCTGGCCCAGAGCTGGTTGTGCTCACTCTTGCAGAAGTTCAGAGAGCTCTGCTGGGTTTTGTGCCAGTGTCACCCTTGGCCTGTGTGTCTTAAGAAGTTCTGAGCTGTCTGAAGTTTTTCTGTGTGATTTGGGTCGATGCAGCTTGTCTTTCACTTGCCATTTCTCTCCTGCTTTGTAAGGAGTCAGTTCACAGTGCAGTTTTTGTCTGCTTGGAAGATAATTTCCCCTCTCTGGGACTTGATGCTTGTCACTGAGGATGACAGACATTGCAGACTTTGTTTCAATCTCTTGATTTTTGTGATTCCTTCCAGAAATCTGACATAAACAGGATGAGCTCACAGGTTTCATTCCCAGAGGAGACCAGGGTAAAAGGTTGCCCTTCTCTGCTGCTTGCAGCAATCAGAACAAGCTTGACAATGTAGCTTCACTTCCAGCCAGCAAGGAGTGCCACAGAGCATGCCAAGGCTTGCTCACCCCTAAGTGTGATTTTGTTTCCTCATCTCTGCCCTTTTGATGCACTGAAGGAGGACTCTGAATTGCCAGTGTGACAGCTGTTGGGCTGTCGAAACATGCCATAGACCCCAGACAGTTTTGAGACCTTGTGAAATCCCAGTAGCTGCCATGTGTTGCTGTGGGTGCTGGTGGCTGACTCCAGGCACCTCTTCACCTTCCCCAGCCCTGGTGGGGTTGGTACTGGGGGTGACTGAACAGACTGACCAGATGTGGTCATGAAACTCCCCATTGCTGCCTTCACTTAACTGTGTTTCTAACTGCTGGGGCAGTCCCTCTCCAGGAGTAATTAAAACCCTCTAGAAGGCTGTCTCTTAGGTCACTTTGTTGTCACTTGTAGCACAAAGATTGAAGTAAGAATGAGCAAATAAGTGACAATCCTCTGTGCTCAGTGAGATCATGTCCTGTTGCTTGTATCCTCCTGAGACAGTTGATGAAGTTCTGCTCCGATCAGGAGTGTGGCATCAGTCCCTTGAGATTCTGGCCCACAAAGCTTGTACCTGGGAGGATTTCTGTTAGGGTGGCACACTGTGCTGGGGTGGCCTCACCTTGAGCTCTGGGGGCAGTTTGGGTGTCACAGGACAAGAAGGACATGAAACTGTTGGAGAGTGTCCAGAGGAAGCAACGAGGATGGGGAAGGGTCTGGAGGGGAAGTCTGATGAGGAGAGGCTGAAGGCCCTGGGGTTGTTGAGCCTGGAGAAGAGGAGGCTGAGGGGAGACCTCATGGGGTCTGTGGCTTCCTGCCGAGGGGCAGCGAAGGGGCAGGCGCCCATCTCCTCTCTGTGGGGACCAGGGACAGAACCCGAGGGAACAGCATGAAGCTGTGCCAGGGGAGGGTCAGGCTGGGTGTCAGGAAGAGGCTCTTTCCTGAGAGGGGGTTGGGCACTGGGACAGGCTCCCCAGGGCAGTGGTCCCAGCCCCCAGCTGGGCTGAGGTCAAGCAGCGTCTGGACGATGCTCTCAGTGCCCTGCTCTGACTGGGCTGGTCCTGTGTGGAGCCAGGACTTGGACTCCATGGGCCTGATGGGTCCCTCCCAGCTCAGGAGAGTCTGGGATCCTCTGTCAACACTGTGAGCAGCATGAGGGCTCTTCTGTCTCTCTGTGTGCTGTGCAGAAGGGGTGTGCTGAGATACATGTGGTTGAATCCCGCCAACACATCCCTTTGGGGGTCTCTCTCTTCAATGGAGCATTTTATCTCTTTAAACAGACCTTCAGGAGTTCTTGTATCGGTTGCACGCATGATCCTGCTCAGAGCAGGAGCTCTCAATCTGCAGTTGTCAGTGAAAACAGTTTTCTGTTTTGTCTGTTTAAAAAAATAAAATCAGTGTGCAGTGGTGCTGCTGTCCCCAGTGTTTGCAGACAGGCTCAGGTGACAGGTCCATCTGGTGCCCCGTCCTGCTCCCACGGCAGAGCGGCACCGACCCCGTGCCCAGAGGTGGACACAGAACGACCAGGTCTGATGCTAAAGCCCTGAAGGGTTAGCATTAACTCCCTCCCCCACCGCCAAAATTGGTTAATTTGTAATGTTGCTAATGAAGTATTTGCTCGTAGCTAATAATTGTGTGCAGTTAAGCAGAGTGGGTCTGGGGGAGCCTGCCCTCAAGGTCTGCTGCCCATGTGCTGGTGGCAGGGCTCTGGGCAGGGGCTCTAGCAGGGAGGGTGGATGTCAGGGTGTGTTCAGCAATGAGCAGCGTTTTAGAAGCTGGGAGGAAAAGTCTCCCCATTGTTTTGGGAAGAGGAGAGCAAACCAAGTCTATCTGGGCAGTTTTGAGATCTCATTTCTGAATTAGAGAGCTACAAGCTTAATTTACTTTAAGAGATTACTTTCAGGTGTCACTTGCAAAAGCTGTTTGTTTTTCCCATCCTTTTAGAGGTTTATCCAGAGGGTTTTTCCTCTTGGGTGGAAGCAGTTCAGACAATAACCCTCTCAGCTTTGGGGTTTGTAGCCTGTGTAGTCTGACCAGTCTGTAAAGGAAGGTATTTGTGACCTGGTTCAGAAAGAAAATGCATTTTCTGAGGTGTAGGGGGTCAGGGCACAGCCTCTGCTTGGTGTTCTGTGAGGTTTAATGTATGGGGTCAGCTGTTGGTGTGGCAGTGCTTGTAACCTGTCCAATGGCATGAAGTGTGGGAATTGGTCTCCTTCCTCAAAACTCTGCTGCTTTCCCACTCGAGTATGTTGGTGTACCCAAACCAGGTTGGCAGGGACACTAAACATGGGAGTCCCAGAACACCCAAGCCCTACGTTTACGTGCTGGTGAAGATCCCTTTGTCGTGCACAGTAGCTCTGGAATAAATATTCTTCAGGAAGTTCTTGAAAAGGCAAAGAACTTAAAGAGCTTAACTGACAAAGTCCCATTTTCCCCTTTGGCTGTTGTCCATCTTCCACCCAGCCTGCTTGGCAGTCGGTGGGGTGAGCAGTGACCCCTTGGCAACACACAGCCCCTCTCTTTCCAGCAGCCCTAGTGGCTTTCCCAGGACACAGAGTGAGGCTCCCGCAGCGCTGGTGACCCACCACCGGGTGCTTTGCTCAGCAGCTCTGCACAGGGCTGTGGTTTCAGTGCTGGGATGGGCAGGGATGCCTGTGGCCTCCATATGTGCTTGGACTTGGCACTTGCCAGCTGGGTGTCAGGCTGGGCAGCTGTGCCAGGTGGCTGCCCTGGTGTTTTGTTGGAAATGAAACGATGGTGAAGCTTAAAACAAAGGGATTGCTTTTTATATTGGATGGACTCCTCTTACCTGAAAGTGAAGGTCCTTTTGACCCTGAAATATTTGTAGTTGCCTTGAGATCCCAGTTTGTTTCCTTTTTAAAATGCCTGCTGAGGTGTGCCTCAGTGCCTGTCTTAAACTGGGCTGTCACTGGGAGCTCAGCCTCCTCCAACACCCACATTTCTCAGGTTGCCAGCACAGCTCTGAAAGCAAATACCTGCTCCAAATCCGCGCTCCTTGATTCCACAGGGCGAAGCATGGTGATGGGGTGGAGGGGTGAGGAAGAAGCCTCCTATTACTATTATTTTTATTTTTTTTTTAACCCATCCTACCTGCCTACTACAAACGGCCTATTTTCTGCCCCTAATGGTTTCTGCCTAACAAATGGTGTTTCTTTTTTACAGCGTTATGATCCTGGACTTGTTGTGGTGATGGTAAACTTAGCAGTGGTAATTTTTTATTTTCAGACTGAATTACTCCTTTTGTCATCAGTGCACCAATATGTTAGGCTTACTTTCTCTGTTGTAGCCATCATCCTTCTGCTTGGTCTTTCATTTTCCTTTCCTTTCCTTTCTTTATGCACACTTGTCTGATCCTTGTTCATTAAAGGGTATTGCTAAGAAGGGATGTTTCTGTTTGTGTTAGAACTGCCAAAATCAGTTTAAACATAAATTTCTAATACTGTCCAAACTTGATTTATTTTTTTTTCCCCCCAACACAATGGGCACTAGCACTTGCTACTGCAATTTCCAAATAGATTTTTGAAAAAAAAAGAAAACCCAACCAAAACCCAAAACTTTGACTGCCTTAGAAGGCAAAAGTACTGATGTATTGTTTGTATGCAGGGGTTTACCAAGGCAATGGGACTGCATGGAAAGATCTCGATTGCTGGAGAAACAAAAGAAAAACAAACAAACAAACAAAAAAAAAACCCAACCCAAAACAAACCAAAAAAGCTTGGGAAAAAAATCAAATTGCTGGTACTTGCTGCCAGCCATTCCATTTGGGTTCACCGCTTACCAGTAAATCCCTGGCTCTGAGACATTATGAAAGTGATATTGCACTTAGGAAGTCATTTTTATAACCTGTCTTTGATTTGGTCCTTTTGCTAAAAATTGCAGTCACTGCTTAACTTTATTATACCATTGGGCATAAGAGAAATGGTTTCAAATGGAAAACACTTAAAAATACTAAAATTATTCAAAATACTGTTTTGGATCGGTGTGATAATTATTTTTGGACTCTGTTTTATGCCTGTCAAACTCACAGGCATTTAAATGAAAACATAAAGCAATTATTAACAATGAAACAGACTTGTTTCTGAAAGCAAAACCACATTCCTCTGTACTTTAAGAATCTGAAAGACACAAGTCTGACTGGAGTAAGTTCCCTTCGAGGACTCTGCGATCCAGATGCTGTCGCTTTTGCAGGAGTTTGAGGGAGCTGATGCTGGAGATAAGCTGATGCCCTCAGAGGTTTTTCTGAGGCTTTAACCCATTGTGCATGTGATGGACTATTTTTGGCATGATTAAAACCTGTAGATCTTGGAGCCCAAAGGTATAATATATGTGTATGTGTGTATAACAAAACAGTTGTTTACACCAAAACAAGAACAATAATAAGGGAAGTAAACATTCTGTTTTTTCACTCAAGGTATGCACTGGATAAGGTAAGTACTTTTTCAGTGGGCTTACATCACAACCAACAGCGCCAGTTGTGATGTAAAAATAAATAATAATACAAAAAAAACAAACAAAAAAAAAAAGCTGTGGTAGTAAAGTGCTTGTCTGCCCCATTTTGCTTTGTTTGGCTGGTTATGAGTGGATTAAAGATGTTTTTGTTTTTTGTTTTTTTGTTTTTTGTTTTTTTAAATTAAATCTCCAGCATAGTTTGATTAGTTCAAAGTCAATTTTCTTCGCAACTAGTCCTTTTCACAGCTTACAGATGACCCAGCCAGTGCTAGAACACCTCTCTGCGGGAGCTGGGGGAGCAGGTGCTCGACCACCCGGCCCGGACCGGGCGGTCGTTTGGGATGAAAGAAGTTTGGTTTCTGTGCCATGCTTTTGTCAGCTTGCCTTACCCTTGGGAAGGGACCAAAGCTGGCGGGGGGGAGGCTTCCACATCTTTTCCAGGAAAGTCCTAATCAATTATTAATGTGGCAGAGCAGTAAAATGTATTTAATATTGGGCTTGCATCAGAAGATGAGTCTGTATTGCCAGATGTGGAAGCGTTGAGAAGGCTCATTGCTCAAGCCCTGTTAACAGCCCTGCCCTAGGACTTGTCATGGCTGAACATTAACCTTGGGAATATTTAATGTGCCCAGTTAATGTTCAGAAAAATCCCATTTATCTCAGTACTTGGGGTGCATCTAACTGGGAGCAGGCCGGAGCTGAGGCGCAGGTTTGGCTGTAAGCTGTGAGAATGGCTTGTGTTTGGTTCACTGTAGCTTTCTGGTCTCTGCACTCCAAGGCAAGATCTCTAACCACCCAAACCCAATGTGTAAAGTGAGCTGTGATGCTGGACTGGCTGCTGATCATCTCTCTGTGTGTTCCTCTTACAGGGAGGACAGATCCCATCCCTATCGTCGTCAAGTACGATGTCATGGGCATGGGGCGGATGGAAATGGAGGTAAGCTCACCCACCTCCTGCCTGCACCCTCTCACTTCTTGCATGGCTCTTAGGGAGATGGGGGAGAAGACATTTACAAGTGAGAATTTTTGAGTCAAAGGTAAAGAAAAACTTGCTTTAAGACCAACACAATAAGAATATTTCTCAAATATATGAACTGTTTGCCCATGGGTACCTGGGCTTTCAGTTTGCAAATAATAATAAACAGCTTTGCATGTGGGTTACACTGTGTGATGAGAAAAAGTCAAGTGCAATATGCAAAGAATCTGTTTCAGACCTCATCTTTTCTTTTAAATGATGCATTCTGGCAGTCTTGGTAGTGCAAAGGATGGGACAAACTGAATTTTATTTTTATTTTTTTTTTTAAAAAAAAAGCTTGACTACGCCGAAGATGCCACTGAGCGGAGGCGTGTACTGGAGGTGGAGAAAGAAGACACCGAGGAGCTGAGGCAGAAGTACAAGGTACTGAAATGGGGGTGTTAACATCAAAGTTCCTGTGGGCTGAGTTTCTCTCATTAGGCTGTGGTCACGGTAGTAGGAATTAAGTGTTCCTGGGTTTTGGTGGTGTTCATTGTATTTATATTTTAACAAACTGGTTATTCACTTCCTGGTATTAATCTTGGTGTTTGTTTAGCTGCTTAAGAGCTACAGGATAGCGGCAGGGCTTTGGTCCTCATCTGGAAAGAACAGTCCCAGGATAAGCAAACCACTTCCTTCCCCAGACCCAGGGCTGCCAGGTTTTTCTGGTGAACCTCCCATGTTTATCAGTGCAAGATCTGCAGGTGGAAGTGTTAGATGAGCAGCTGTCACCTGAGAGTGAAGTGGATATTCTGTTGTTACTGAGCAAGCAGTGGGTAGGATGCTCATACCTAAATCCTGCAGTCTTTGGAAAGGTATGTCATGGTTCTGGTTTGGAGATGTTGATGGGCTGTATCTCCTTGGAAGAATTTCTCAGGCAGCATTAATAAAAAAATAGTATGTTCTGCATTTCCATAGAGTTTACAAAACCTGCAGGGCTTTTTGTAAGCCAAAGACTTATTTTAATGGTAAAAATGGACCATCACGTTGGCATTGAGCATGATGGGTTGGAGCACACTTGGGTTGGCTGTGGCAGAGTTCTCTATAGTTATGTGGTCTCTGCTAGTCCTTTAATCCACTCTTCCACTTGCCAGATGTAAAGTACATGAAGTCTTAGGAAAGCCTGCTTGTTTAATTGTTCTGAGATTTGAGAAGTACCAGGGTTGAAGAGGAGCCCTAGACATTAAAGTGCCAGTTTTGCATAAATTTTAATTCTATGAGGAATAATGGAAAAGTAGTCTAAATTCCATTAAAATTAAACATAATCATGGCAAATGTAAAATTCCATTTCACTGGTTTAACAGCCAATACCACAGGCACTTTATTCAGCTACAAAAATTTATAGCCTCCTTTCCTGATTCCCTCCTGCCTCCAAAGTTGAGTCCTTGATTTGCCTGGTAAGTGAATTGCTGATATATTCACTTAAAAGTAAACCCCATTATAATTACTTTTAAAGCTAATTATTACTTTGTAGTTGAATGCAGTTAATGATCTCTTCTGGCACACTTTAAAGTGAGGGATTTGAGGGTCTTGGGTGACAGCACGTTACCCACGAGCCAGCAGTGTGCCCAGGCAGCCAGGGGGGACAACCATCCCCTGGGGTGCATCCAGCACGGCACGGCCAGCGGGGCCAGGGAGGGGATTGTCCTGCTCTGCCCTGTGCTGAGGTGGCCTCACCTTGAGCTCTGGGGACAGTTTGGGTGTCACAGGACAAGAGGGACATGAAACTGTTGGAGAGTGTCCAGAGGAAGCAATGAGGCTGGGGAAGGGTCTGGAGGGGAAGTCTGACGAGGAGAGGCTGAAGGCCCTGGGGTTGTTGAGCCTGTAGAAGAGGAGGCTGAGGGGAGACCTCATGGGGTCTGTGGCTTCCTGCCGAGGGGCAGCGAAGGGGCAGGCGCCCATCTCCTCTCTGTGGGGACCAGGGACAGAACCCGAGGGAACAGCATGAAGCTGTGCCAGGGGAGGGTCAGGCTGGGTGTCAGGAAGAGGCTCTTTCCTGAGAGGGGGTTGGGCACTGGCACAGGCTCCCCAGGGAAGTGGTCCCAGCCCCCAGCTGGGCTGAGGTCAAGCAGCGTCTGGACGATGCTCTCAGTGCCCTGCTCTGACTGGGCTGGTCCTGTGTGGAGCCAGGAGTTGGACTCCATGGGCCTGATGGGTCCCTCTCAGCTCAGGAGATTCTGGGATTCTAACGTCCAAGTGTGCTCATGCAGCTGGTGCTGAGCAGTTCCTCTACATTAAGCTGCACATTCTCCTTGAAAATGCTTCTCCTTTCTGCTGTTTCTCATCCCCTGCTGGGCTGTGTGTGACTCTCACTACAAAGGGAAGGCTTATTTTTATTGTTGTCCGTCCTCCAGCAGCTCCTCCAGCAGCGTGCAGCCGAAAGCCTCTCTGCAGCAATCCCTCAGCTGCGATGCTGGAGACCTCTTCAGACAGCAGCAGCTGTCAAGGCCAAAGTATTTCTGCATGTCAGAGCAGTTGGTAGGAGCTCTGGTGTTTTGTCTGAGGTCTGCAGCGAGATCCATGGTGGGTGAAGTCCTTAGGTCCTGCAGTGTCCTGTCAGACCCGGTTCTGTTGCTCTCAGACTGGTTTTCTTCCTGTCCTTATTCAGCACACGCTTTATTTTTTCTCCCAGGAACTCCGTGGAGCAGTACCAGTCTCTCCCAACTCAGATGTGGTTTTATTAGCATGCTTTTTCGTTAGGCACTTGCAGAGATTTTCACAGATTAATACAGAAATGCAAGTGTGATATTTATTATTTCTCGTTGCTCGGCAGGAGTCCGTTATGTAATTGCCAGCTACGGCCGCGTCCTGATTAGCCATTCAGTGAGTCTCAAAGGAATTTCAGATAACTCTGCAACCAAGAAGCAAGCAAGAAATGTTCTTTAATTCCCTTTATTTGTGTAGAATCTGATCATTCAGATGGCTTTTTCCATTGTTTAGCCACAGGATGCTTGCAGGAAAAAAATAATCCAAACGCTGACACATGGTGCAGGAAGCTTGTTCAGGGTTCCAGGGGAACTTTAAATGTCATTGTTCTGTGGATCTCCTGCCACTCTGTTTTCATTTCTTGCCTTCCTGGGGACCTGCTTCAGGCTCAAACCTCTGGATAGTTTTGTTGATTTCTTTCTTTTCTTTTTAACAAGAGCCTCCAGTAATAGGTGGAAGCAGGAACTTGAAATAGATTTTTAATTTAGAAGGTGAATAGTGCTTTAAATTGAAAAGTAACCTTTTAGCTGTAGAAACTTCCATGTTCCCCCTCCCCTTGGATGTTGAAATTTTTTACATGAATTGTGCACTATAGAAAACACACACAGCAGGATTATTTTAATGTAATTTTGATGTGGTAACTTGGAGATAAACCATATTACTTTGAACAAGATCTTAAATAAACAGAAAAAAGCTTTCATAGCAAACACTTAAAGATATATTAGGTGCTCTTGCTAATATGACATTGTAAGAAGTTTGCATTGAAGGTGGAAGCCCTTAAATGCTTTTCTCAAATATTAAGATGTGTTTTCATGTGTAATTTCTCTTTATTCCATTTGAAATGCAAATGGTAAATAACTATATGGACTCTGCCCATGTCAGTGCAGTGTATGTTGTCAATACAGCATTTGTAGTGTCTGGCTTAGCATGTGTCAGCATAAATGCTTCCCTCTTGTTAAAGTAAATCTTCCCCAGCTTCCTTGTAGAGAGGGGTGATCTTTTATTCATCTTGCCCATGGGATTGTAGTTGAAGTGACCTGGTGAGAGGGAGAGCGGCAGATTCCTCGCAGGTCTGCGTCAGCTCGGGCTCTGCCCTGGGGATGGGGTGCAGAGCAGTACAGGCTCACTTCCAGGCACTCAGGCTTCAAACCATTACACCCACTGGAGGGACTGGGATTTCCAGAGTCCCAGAGCTCTTTTGCCACTGCCAATCCCAAAGCTGCTCCATTTCTTCATAGCAAAGGATGGGGGAATGTAGCTGTTGCCAGTTTAGACACCTCACTTTGCTTGGAGGTTTTGTTTTGCATCTATGCAAATGCTGGTGTATAGAAGGGGAAAAAATACCATCTAAGGTGATGTCCCTCTGCTCTTTTAATAACTGGTAACTCTCAGTACCCACTCCTGGTATAATCACTGCATTTCAGCTCAGCTTACAGACAGCATTGCCCCTGGGAAGACTTCTCTGACTGTAAAATTACCCTGAAGCGAAATAACCTCAACGATTTCTGACCTGTGCCTGCCCAGCCATGGATCTGTGTTCCTCCCTATTGAACAGCAGACAAACTGAGATCAAGCAGACATCTGTTAGCACTCAAAATGGAGGAAGTATCAGCACTGAAACTTCTCAGATTCTGTTCCAAAAGCAGCAATCTTCCTTGGTCTTCCTTGATTTTGTGTATCACGCAAGCAGGTGACTGACGGTTTGTTTTTGCGTTAGCACGAGGCTTTGAACGTCTCTTTTTATCTCAGACAGTCTAGCAGACTCTCCTCTTGTAGCCACAGAACTGCTGCAGTCAGGACTAGATTGATTTATTTTTTTTAAGCAGTCTGCTTTCAGCACAGATACCTGTGCTAATGAGAAGATTGGATTCTGTGTTAGGAAACGGAGTCAAGGCTGGATTGGTGGGACTGCAACGTTACCCATCATGCTGTTTCATTTGCAAGTTGGTCACCTTAATCCTCAGTGTACACTGAAGTTTCCTTGAGGAGTGTTTTTCTTCAAAGACTAATTCATCATCATCTGGTTTGTTTCACATGAGGTTTAACAGAAGCATTTTTGTTGTTCATTTTGCAGGATTATGTTGACAAGGAAAAGGCAATCGCCAAGGCTTTGGAAGACCTCAGAGCCAACTTCTACTGTGAACTGTGTGACAAGCAGTATCAAAAGCATCAAGAGTTTGACAACCACATAAACTCTTATGATCATGCTCACAAGCAGGTAAACAAGTGTTGGCAGCACACTTCACCAGCTTTCTGTTCTTTGCAGCAATCTTGTTTGTGGTTAATACTTTCAATTTCCCCAGTGTATGTTTTCCTGATAGCCCCAGACATAAGTGTTTTACATCACTGGTTAAGTCCTACGCCCAGCAGACATACAAAAACTGCAAATCAACAAACAAAAAACCCAACCCACTGTTGGCATCAAGGAGCCCAGTTCTGAATGACCCATGGGCAGCAGGACTGGGGCTGCTGCTGAACTGGGAAGGGTACGGGTGGGTATGGACGGCGCAGAGGTTGCATCAGCTTTTGAGATAGAACTTTGGAGACTGATGATATGTGTGCATTTTAATACTTGAGTCTGTGTTCTGTTACTGAAAACAGACTGGGGAATAAGGAATCATCTTATGAGAGACCTGGAGAGATCTTATGAGAGATATGGAGCATCTCTGCTATGAAGCCAGGCTGAGAGATTTGGGGTTGTTCAGCCTGGAGAAGAGAAGGCTCTGGGGAGATCTCATAGCAGCCTTCCAGTACCTGAAGGGGCTGACAAGAAATCTGGGGAGGGGCTTTTTAGAAGGGCATGTAGTGATAGGATGAGGGGGAATTGTTTTAAAATGGAAGGGGGTAGATTTAGATTGGATATTAGGAAGAAATTCTTCCCCCTGAGGGTGGGGAGGCCCTGGCACAGGGTGCTTAGAGAGGCTGTGGAAGCCCCATCCCTGGAGGTGTTCAAGGCCAGGTTGGATGGGGCTTTGGGCAGCCTGCTCTGGTGAGAGGTGTCCCTGCCCATGACAGGGGTTGGAACTTGATGATCTTTGAGGTCCCTTCCAGCCCAAACCATTCCACAATTCTATGAATTGTATAACTGAGCACTTTCCAGTAACCCTGGGAGAAGGTGAATTCAGAATCTGGGAACCTGGTTTTGGTCCCAAGGTGGGATGTGCTGTAGTATCTACGTGGTACTTCGTGCTGCACAGGAAATAATAAAGGTTTTTGTATTAACCTGTTTGCCCATTTGAAGCTGCTAAACGAGATGTAACTGTAGAGCAGACAGCAGTGTTGTGCTCATCTTGGGATGAAATTGCTCAAAGGAGGCTTTTTATATTCCTTGTCATAAATTCTAACAATCTAGTCATTAAAATGCTGATAACTTCTGGAGGGTGTGCAGTAGAGTACTAGATCTTGTAAAAGAGCAGTGAAGCATCAGCTTAAAACCACGAACATGGCATTACAGTTGTGATTATTTTTGTGGTGTGTATTAAGTGTGGGATGTGATCGTTCAGAGTAAATTCACCAGGGGAGTCTTAACGGGAAATCTCATGGCAGGGCAATTTCTGTGTGAGTACTGTGATGAGCTGAGGTTTAATAGAGCAGAAATGGATTTGTTTGCTTTGTACTGGGAAAGCAGGGTGCTTTGACTGGGCTGGTGGTGCAGATGTGCTACCTGATAGCAGTGTTCTTCCTCTGAGGTTTTCCATCAGCTTGGTTGAAACTTGAATGCAGTTACATGCATCTCTTTAGGAGGTGGAAGGACCTGTTTGTGTCACATTCTTGCAGTGTGGTGATGCAGTAAGATAATATCAGCTCCTGTTTCAAACCTGTGGGTGATTAATAGGGGACTGACATGAGGTGGCCAAGGCTGAGAGTTGTTTTCAGCATCTGAAGATGCTGCTGAGGAAACAAGCCACCCTTCACTGGTATGAATGGAGTCCTTGGGAGGGGTCCAAGAGGTGGCCTGAAATAAAAATGTCTCTGGAGCACACAGGGTGGAGTAATCTTCTCATTGGCAGAAAGAATTTGGGGGTGGTTTGGATCAGGTGATTATTTTTAAAGGAATTGATGTTCTTGGATAATTTCCATCCGTTGCAGTAACTTCAGGCAGGCTTAGGAGACAGTGAACCTTCAACCCCTTGTTACATCACCCAGCATTAATTTCCAGTTACCCAGGGATTTAAAGAAGCAATCATGCTTTGCTTAGGGAAAAAAACTGCTTGTCCAGCTTTGTCACAGTGAAATGTGTGTCACCCTGTTGGGTCAGTGTTCAGCAAGTGAACTTGAAACCACCTAGAAATAACGAAGGTAAATTTGCATAAGTAATGCTATCTCACTTCTGTTGTTTGTTACTGTCTGAGACTGGTTTATTTCTAACAGTCTGCTCTAAATTATAAGGTAGTTAAACAAACTGAACCAAACCCAGACCACTGCTGGGCTTTTCTTAACACATTTCACATCCATGTTTCACAGGTCTTTGGACAAGAAGGCAAGGGTACAAAAGGCTATCAAGTGGGTTTTTGAGGAATAGCTTACAAGAAGGCTAATCAGTAGGCTTTCTTGGAAAGATGAGACACTAGCCTAGATACTTAGAGGAAACTGGGCTGCTCTATATGATCTGCAGTGTTCTGTTGTCTCAGTGGTGGTTCTTGAGGCAGCAGTGCTTTGGTTTTGCCTGTTTCGTAGCTTGTTGAACAGATTACCATGGGATCGCTTTGCTTTCGAGTATTTTTAGTTACACATACCCACAACATTGAAGTGTTTGCTTATTCCTTCTGTGGCTCAGTGAGCATTAGGCTGTCCCTGTAAATAGCTGTTCCACCCTCAGATGGCTTTCTGCTCCCGAGTTATAAAGACACTGTCTTGTATTCCAGGAAGGAACTCAAGATTATTGCGAAACAGGGGCCATAGGTAAGTGTGTCGATCCCTCCCGGATTTTGGACCCACCACCAACTTGTCAACACCAAACAATTAAAGGGGAGGTTTTATTTATTGTCACTACTATTTCCTGCCTACTCTGGTTTTGTATAGCCTTTGGGTATGTCTGAATTGACCTCAGCAGTTTCTATCCAAAGGTGGCATTTCTAGATAAACTGGGAAAGGAATCCTAAATTCATTCTTGCAAACCATTGGCCTGTTGAAGTTATTTTAAACATCTTGCTGGAGGTGTGCAATGCTGTTCTCTAGCCTTTTTTTTTTCTTTTTAAATGGGTTGATACTTGAAACGAGAAGTGCAGATGTTTAAAAGATCAGTAATCCTATCTATCCACCAAATGGTTAGTCCCTCTCAAAGGAAGCCAGAGGGCTAAAAGCAACTTGAGTTCATATAGATGGCACTGCAAGAGGGAAAAATAAACTTAGTGCACATACAGGTTCTTCAGTGGGCAACTGGAAAAGGCTGTAACTAGATGTCTTTCATTCCCTGTAAAGCTACTGATATCTTTAATGGTTTTTTTTTTTAATTGTAGACTCTTCAGCATGGCAACTAGAGGGACTAGTAGCTTATGAGGGACCTCCCTCTGATCTTGTGGAGGCCTGAGTCTTGAGGGGTTAATAACAATTAACACATAAATGCAAAAGGTGGTGAATGTAGAAAGAAAATTTCTCCTGAGCTAGTAAAGAACCTGGATGGCCAAGGTGGACCCAGTGTGGTTTTGAGCAGATTTGTGTGTGTCATGTCCAGAGGCTTAAGACTTCCCATACTAAACACTGTGGATCTGGTGGGATGTGTCCTGCTGGCAGTACGTCCCAGTGGAGCTTTAATTCAGTTTTGGGTTTTGGTACCAAATAGAATGTTTTGTGTTAGATTTGCATGGAGATGAATGTGGGTCACCTGATCTGGGGTTGTACCCAGTTTGTGTATTCATATCAAATAAACTGAATCAGTATTGCCCCTCACTTGCAAAAACTGTTACAGTTAGAATTATCTTCCCTGTAAGTAATGTTTTCCTTTTACTCCACCCAAGAACTTACAGGATCTCCTGCCTGGTCACCTCTGTCCTGCTAGCGTGCCTGATGGAGGGTTGAGCTGTTTACTGAGTCACTGACCCAACAGAATCAGAGTATTCACCTTCTGAATTCGATGTGAGAAACAAACCTGTTCCTGTGTGAACTTTTGCCAGGCTAACTGTGAGAATGCTAACCACTACTGAACTGCAGGCTTTCATGTAGCTCTTGTCTGACTCTTTTTTTCTAGATGTGTTGTGTTTTGGAGGTGCAGGTGATTCATTCTGCATAGATTCCCTTTGTAAAAGGACACAGGCAATGTATTTCCATAAAGGTCTTTGGGAAAGAGAACTAAGGACTGAGAGTGTAGATCTGTGGTTCTCTTCGTGCCCTAATTATCTGGATCTTTGCTTTGCTGCCAAGGGGGAGGGATTTGTTCAAGCACAATGAAATTACCAACACAGGCAGAGCTGTGGTTGATGAGTGCTCTAAATCAACCCCCAAACTTTCTGGTTTGAGAACTGGGCTTGTGCTTTCCAAAAACTTGTATCTTCAAGCACAGCTTGAATGTAGAAGACTGAAGGGAAATCCCCAAGATACTTTGGAGGTTTTTCTACCCTAGAAATGCTTTAGCCTTAAAAAAAAAACCATGTTTTGTTTTTCTTAACCCACTTATAACTCATTTGCTGATGGCAAACAGGTGGAGGAAAGCACTGGTATATGGAGAATGTTCAATAAAGCAGGTCCCAGCTCAGCTGAGGTGATCACAAGCCGTGTTAGCCTTCCCATGGGCAGGCAGACTTGTGTGGATCAGCTCTCTGTGGTGCATCAGTGCCTGGTATATTGTCCTAAGCTGAAAATGAGGTGTCAGGGAAGGAATTAAGATAAACCTGCAGTTGTGTGGCACTTCCCCTCTGCTCTTTTTATTTCCTTTGCATGCAAAGAATGTTGATTACCAAAAATAAGCAGGGCTTGTGTTCTCACTTATATAAAATCATAAAGGCTGCCATCCTTGGAGCTTGTGTTGTGCTAATGGAGCAGTTCACTCCCAGAAGCTTTTGTGGCAAAGAATCGAGTGTACCAAGAGTTCAGGAAGCCAGAAATGTGCTGGCGTGTCATGAAAAGCACATTAGTACTTCATTGAACAGGGATTGGCAGAGAGGCTCTAGAACAATGGCAGGGGAGGAGTAGGCTCTAATGGGATTGTGCTGTCAGGAGCTGCCTCCTGTCTCAAGCCAAGGCAGAGATCTGGCTCTGTGTGTATCCACTCTGTCCCCCTCTCCTGAATATAAGGTTTGTTGGGAAGGGCTCAGATCTTCAGGTCTAGTAAAGCACTGCAGCTGAGTGCTTTTTTTTTTTTTATTCCAAGAATAATGCAATCTCTTTCTGCTCTGCAATTTTAGGTGGTGAATGCCTCTCAAGCAGGCCTCGCTTCAGCCAAATTGCCTGGCTTTGTCAGCTTAAATCGAGAAAATCTGTTTGCTGCTGGCAGTGTCACCGGCAAAGTCTCATGTGTGGTTGCCATAGCGTGTGCTGAGGGGTTCTTTCCTCTTATGGCAGTTTCTGAATCCTGATTGTCCCTCTTTTAGCCACCCTCACGTGGCTGGGATGTGCCACCTCCAGAGCCTTTAAACAAGGCAGGAGTGTGGCTCGTCAGGCTGAAGGGGACTGTGCAGTAGTGGCTTGTGTGCCACCCTGGCCCCTCCGGAGTGACGCTGTGCAGCGATGGGGAGATGGCCCATTGCCATAGCTCTCTTCATGCTGGAGTGCTGATTGCCTGTAAAACCTGGTCTTCAAGAGCTCCATTTGCACTCCATGGAAATGTAGAGGCTTCTTAGTAATTTTGTCAGAAACGAGGCTTGAAACCTAAAATACAATTCTTTGTTACAAAGCGGAGGTGGGTGGCAGCTATTAATAAAACCCCAGCTGAAGGAAGGCTGGGGGTAATGAAGTACTGCTTCTGGCATGCAGAAATTGGGGCAAACTACTCGAGTCCCAGTGATTTGTGTCCCTCTTTGCTGATCATTGGACTTCTGATGTGGCTGGAGTTCTAATCCAGCAGAATAGTATTTCTGGGCGTCACAGTCACCATCATCCTGCAGTTTGTAAATGTGGTGTCACTTAGGAAAGCATTCTGCTTCCTCAGAAAACACTGCCTGCCAGGAAAATAATGCTTTTTAATTTTTGAATCCTGTAATAGTGTGAAGTTAAATGTTTGGTTTAATGCAGGTTGGTGGCTCTGATCCTGTAGAAGAAATTACAGTGTTGCTGAGCACTATGGGAAGACTCAAAAGCTGGTTTCACCCCAAGATGATGGGTTCCCAGGTCTCCTATTCCCTTAGTAGGTGGGGAGTAGTTCCCTGAGAATGACTGAGTGGCTATTTAAATTCTTCCTTAAATTTCTTTGCTGGGTTGGGGGGGAAGGGGCAGTGTGATTCTCCTCCCACAGCTGCCCATCCTCTCCATACACCCACGTATGGTGTGGTCCAAATAGCAATTTAAAGATTTGGGGGGATCAGAATAACGAACACTTGCTGAAGGATTAAGTGGAAAATTCTTTAGTGTAAGCCTAGCTTAAATATTGATGTAGTTCAGATGCCTTTCTGGGAAGGCTGAGACCAGGAGTGTGCTGGAAGCATTTCACTGTGTTAATATACTCCTCTTCCCGCTGTGAAATGGTACTTCAGGCTTCCAGTCACTTCACCCCAGTTAGAGTTGGGGGAGGTGGGTAGGTGTAGCTGTAGTTAACTAATTATCCTCTGGTCTTGGTGTGGTGAAATTCCTGGGTTCTGCTGGGCACTTGGAAGAGCTAGCAAAGGGTTGTTCTGAAAAGCCCTGGCCGCTGTGAAGTTCTCAGCTGCACACAAGCGTAGAGGATGAGCAGCCTGGGTTCTGTTGTCCCTCCCTCCCCAGGTTGTGTTGGTGTAAGGTGACACTGTCCAGCCAGGTTTCTTGGAACTTAAGAAATCATTCCTGTGGATAGAATGCATCACTTCAGTGTTTTGTGTCCCCAGAGAGGTGGCAGTCGGGGACCTTTTCTGTCCTGTACGTACCCAGCAAGACCCTGCTTCCTTCTGGCCCCATGTGACAAAGCAGCTTGGCCTTGAGACCTCATCATCCTCTGTAAAATCAGACCAATTTTTCCCCGATTCAGGGAATAATAAACCCTGGGCAGCCTTGAAGCCACAGGTGGTGGCACAGGTAGCGGTGGTGTAGCTGGGTGTTGGCCTGGGGGTGTTTGGAGTCACTGTCCATGGGGTAGGTCGTTTGCTTCAGCTCTTCTAATTTACAAGCGGAGGTTTAGGGGAGCAGAGACATGCAAAGGTTGGAGGAAATGGGCATTTCATTATCTTTTCATTAAAATTGTCTGGTAATAAAGGCAGGATTGTGTTGTGGGCAGCTGCATCAACTGATACTGACCCTGTTTTACTTCCCAGGGAGGTGTTAAAGGCCATGTCAGGGCGGGATGTGGGGGGTGGAGGTGGGTTTCTAAACGCACCATTGCACCTTCCCCTCCGAAGTGAAAGGTCACAGTTCGTTTCTGTTGTAAATAGCTGGGTCATATTTTTTTCCAAATGGATGAGTGATCTAGAGACTTGGCATCAAACCCCAGTTAAATAGTTTTGTCAGCTGTTGGTGACTTTAAATTCCTGGAGCGTTTCAGATACGCTTTTTAAATCAGCATGAAAAAGCTGATGGCATTGCTGAGGCCATTTTTTCTTTATTTTTTTTCTCTCCCCTCTTGGAAAAAAAATTAAAAGATTACTATTCAACACTGAACATACACCACAAAACCCTTGAGCCCTTTACTTGTCCTGGTGAAAGTAGCTCTGTTGTTCCAGGGGGGATCATTGTTGTGCCCATGTATGTATGTGTTTGTCCCCCCCCCTTCCTGCTCCAAGCTCCCTGATCTCAGTCCTGTAGCTTCCTTGGCTCTGCTCCTTCTCTGTAGAATAGCTCACAGACACACCAGCAGCCTGTGTAGTAATGCTTGCTTTTTATTTTTATTTCTTTCTCTTCCACTCTTGTTATATTTTTACTTTCTTTTTTTTTTTTCTTTGTGATGTGACATTTTCAGCTGATGTATTGAAAGCAAACCCTTCTAATTTTGGAGTCCAGATCACAAGAGTGAGTTCCTTTCTACTAGTGTCTTTAGCTGTAATTTTTTTTTGTGTGTCCTCCCCTCTGATTTGGTAACAACCACATTTAGTAAATACGATTAGGTAAGAGAATCCTCTGTCTCGTCAAATCTTCCCCTTTTTCACAAAGCAATGTTCTTTTTACATTGGGCCAACTTAATTCCTCTAATCTGAATTTGGGATGGTTTTCACATCTGCTGTTTCTGTGTATACCACTGTGACTGCTCCATTAGAGAGTCAGAGTCAGCCAGCCAGAAGGTATATTTAGATCTCACCAACGATTTGTTTGAGGATTTTTCTGAAGTGACTGCTGCTGTGAGCGCTGTTGGTGTCTTGGGCCCTTCACAAAATGCCTGAAAAACAAGAAATTTTTCCAGAAGCTGGGTACCTGATGCTTTCTGGAATTGGGTGTTTTGAAAGGGCATCAAATTGCACACCAGAAAAAGAAAAATCATCCCTTTGGGTGGTAGAGGTCTGTCTTTGCTGCTTCCTGTGACTTAAACCTCTCCCTAGCGCTCTCAAAAGCACCTTGTGATTTATCCCATGTATTCAAAGGAAAACCAGCAGCCTCTTCTCATGCTTGGAGTCAGGGACTTTCAGAAAATGTTCTGAAGTCATGGGTATCTGATTTCTGTTGGGGTTGGATATCTGGATTTCCTCGGTGATATACTGATGTTTGAAATTCCTCGGGTTTGCTTCCTCACATGGTAAGGTTTCTGGGGGACTTGAGTGTTCCTGCCCTCTAAAACAAGGAACCCCCAAAGTCTGTGAAAGACTCCACTGCATTTTCATGCATTTTGTTTCTTGAGAGACCATCTCAGAACTACTGTCAGGAAAGCAAGTAACTGTTTGTGGTGTATGTTGTATTATTTATTTGCTTTACTGGAAAAATCTCCATGGGATGTTTGGCACCCTCTCCAATGTAATTTGTACATTGCTTTTGTAAGGTATAAAACCTGGGTAACTCTCACACCAGCTAATCCCTTGCTGTTCTTTGGCCTGTGCTATTAAGACTTGTGCCATGCACTGTTTGTCAAGTACATCTGCACCCTGCAAGAGCAGCAAATCAAACAGGTTCTGTTGTTTCTACACACACCCCCATCCCCCCCCAATTTGCTCATTGCTTTGATATCAGCTTTACTGTACATGCTAAAGAAAACCAGTAATGTTGATTGGAAATGCCTGTAGACAGACTTGAAGTCATTGCCCAGAGTGATCACCAGTTGTCTTTGCCATCCTCCCAGTGGCTGAGTGAAGTGTGCTCCGTTTGCTTGTTGAGCTGAGACGCTGCTGCTCCATCCTAGCTCAAGAAATGTTACTGGGGAAGGGCTTTACAGCGTATTTGCAGTGCTGCAGCAGAGAGATGCTCTTGGATGCTTAACCACAGACCCCTTTTATCTAACCTGTTCCTGCTTTCTTTTGCCTCAGAGGTTGAAAGATCTCAAGCAAAGGGAATTTGCTCGCAACGTTTCTTCGAGATCGCGGAAGGATGAGAGGAAGCAGGAGAAGGCCCTTCGGCGTCTGCATGAACTGGCTGAACAGAGGAGACAGCCTGAATGGTGAGTCTGGGTGATCCCCAAGCACCTTAGAGCATGTGTGTGGGGAGCTGCAGGCCTTTGCTGTGCTGGCACTCCTGCTCCTGTAATCCTGTGTGGGTTTTGAGGGCAGTGCTTCATGCTTAAGTTTGGCCTTGCTGTGGTTTTCATAGAATCATAGAATGATCAGGGTTAGAAGCAACTCCCAGAGGTCATCCAGTCCAACCCCTCTGCAAGAAGCAGGGACACCCCCAACTAGATCAGGTTGCTCAGGGCCTCTACTGTTTTGGTGTGAAACAGTAGCATCCCCAGTGCTTTATCCAGCAATACATTTTCTTCTGTTATTTGATACTATTAAATGGGTGTATGAAGTGATTTTACTGCACCTTTCTGGATGCAGGAGTGCTTGAAACATGTAAAAGACCTCTAGATGAGGCATAAACTGGCTGCAGAGGTATGCAAATGAGTCAGCTGTTCCTTGCTTTGTTCATACAGTGCTCCTGGAAGTGGACCCATGTTCAGAACCACCACGGTGGCTGTGGACGAGGAAGCTGGAGACGACGATGATTCTGCAGCCAACAGCAGCTCTTTCATCCAGCTGACTGGCCAAGCTTCAGAGATGTCTATGGACAGAGGTTTCCTAAGTGCTGGACAAGCGGGTGGCGCTGTTACACCAAGCCAGATGACCCTCCAGACAGCACAAGCAACCAGCTTTGGCATTAAGAGTACTTTGGGAACCCCGCTGCAGAAGATAGGTGTGTCGTTTTCCTTTGCCAAGAAGACTCCGGTAAAGCTCGAGACCATAGCTTCTGTTTTCAAGGACCACGTGGAAGAATCAGGTTCTGCAGATGGAGCAAAATCTGATGAGAGAGGGTCCTCAGATGCAGGGAGCCTGCAGAAATCTGGTGATGGCGAAAGCACAAATAATTCTGATGGGAAGGCGGAGGAAGATGACCAACATGACAAAGATGGCGGGTCTCTAGCCACTACGTTATCTAAACTAAAAAAGATGAGGCGTGAAGATGGACCAATGGCAGTTGAACCAGAATACTACCACTATATCCCCCCAGCCCACTGTAAAGTTAAGCCTAACTTTCAATTCCTGCTTTTCATGAAGTCTACTGAACAAATGGAAGCTGAAAATGTGAACAAAAAAACGGCGCATGAAGTGAAGAAGGGCGGTTCTCCGAAACCCAAACCCGGCAAGCACTCGGAGAAGGCTGCTGAGAGCACAGGGCAGCAGAAGGAGCAGAGCACTACTGAAACTGCAGCTCAGCAGAGCAAAACGGATCAAAAAGAAGTCCCAGAAAATGCGAGTCCCCAGGAGAACAAGCATCTTCCAGACAGCAACTTCCCTGAGCCAGATGCTGCTAAAGAAGCTGCTCAGCCTGTCCCAAGCTGCAAAGATGTTGCTGAAGGACCAAAGCATCCAACGGGCCCTTTTTTCCCTGTTCTAAGTAAAGATGAGAGCACAACTCTCCAGTGGCCTTCAGAGCTGCTCATATTTACCAAAGCAGAACCCTCTGTTTCGTACAGTTGTAACCCCCTGTATTTTGATTTCAAGCGCTCCTGTAACAAAGATGCTAAAGGTAAAGGGGCTGAGAAGTCTAAGGATCCAGGGGGTCTCTGTAAAGAAAACGTTCAGAGTGCAGAATCAGGTGAGATGAGCAAAGCCAAGGAGGGAGAAAGTGTAGCTAACAGCTCTGCTCTGAAAATGGAGAGCAAATCTCTGTCCTCCTGTGGCTCCCAGAACAAGCAGGAGTCCAGTTTGGGAAGCGTTAGTAAAGGAGAGGGAGAGGACGGTGGTAAAAGTGTAACTGGTAAGAGTAAATCTGGAAGGTCCCATAAACACAAAAAGAAAAAGAAGCACAAAAAGTCCAGCAAACACAAACGTAAACACAAGGAGGAAACTGATGAGAAGAGCCGGAAAACTGACCTGGGGGAGGAGAAACCCAGGAAACGGAGAAGACACAGGCGCAAAAAGGTCAAATCTTCCCTTTCCACCGAATCGGATCGGGTGCTAAAACCCGAACTGTCTGAAGACTGTGGCCATTTCCAGAAGAAGAAGTGGTGCTCTCAGGAGTCCCAGAGGAAGTCTCTGTCTGCTGAAGAAGGAAGCAGCATCAAAAAAGAGGACGGTGGTAACTCCTGCCCAGAGCACGGCACCAAAAAACACAAGGCTGACCCGCAGCAGCTGCCTGCTTTGAGGAGACGCTGTCTGGCCCCTTCCCTGGGCAGGGCCGGGCGCCGGAGCCGGCAGAGCAGCGGGGACTACGACAGCGACGAGGGCTCTCACCGGAAGCACTGCCGGCAGAAATCCCCGTCGCAGTACAGCGACGACTACGACTCCGGCAGTGACCACTCCAGGAGCCGCTCCAGGTCGGGGCGGAGACACTCTTCCCCCAGGTCCTACTCCACCAGCTCCGACGCCTCCTCCGAGCAGAGCCGCTACAGCCGTCGGAGGAGTTACTCGGACGACAGCTACAGCGATTACAGCGAGAGGTCGCGGTGTTCAAAGCGCTCCCACGACTCCGAGGAGGACTCTGACTACAACAGCTCCAATCACAGGTCCAAGCGGCGCAAGTATTCCTCGTCGGATGATGACTACAGTTCGAGTAGGAGCAGGTCCAGGAGCCGAAGCCGGAGCAGAACCCACCCTCGAGGCAGGTCAAGAACGAGGAGCCGGGGCAGAACACGCAGCAGCAGCTGCAGCCGCAGCCGGAGCAAGAGGCGAAGCCGAAGCGTGACGGGTCGCAGCTGGAAGCGCAGCCGCAGCTACAGCCGGGATCGCAGCCGCAGCACCAGAAGCCACTCGCAGAGATCCCTCTCGAGAAAGGGCTCCCGAGGCCACGAGAGCCCCCAGGAGAGGAGGTCAGGGAGGAGAGACTTCATCAGGTCTAAGATCTATCGCTCGCAGTCTCCTCACTATTTCCGGGCAGGCCGAAGCGAAGGCTCGGTGCTGAAGAAGGAGGATGGCAAAGGAGAGGACATGAAAGGGTCTGGCTCACTCTCCCAGAACAGCAGCACCTCTGGCACGGGGAGGGTCTCGGAAGGTGACTGCAGCCCCGAGGAGAGAAACTCTGTCACTGCCAAACTCCTACTGGAAAAGATTCAGTCCAGGAAGGTTGAGAAGAAACCCTGTGTCCCTGATGAGATGCTGGCAGGGGCAAACAAGGTGGGCTTAAAGCTCAAAGATCCCCCACAGGGCTACTTTGGCCCAAAGCTTCCCCCTTCCTTGGGCAACAAACCTGTTCTGCCCTTGATTGGGAAACTGCCAACCGTTCGAAAACCCAACGCCAAAAGATACGAAGACTCAGGCTTGGAGCGGGGCGAGGAGCAGGAGCTCTCGGATTCAGAGGAGGCTTCCCAAGGCATGGAGGATGCTCAGCTGGGTGGGCAGTCTCTCCTGGAAGAGGTGGTGATGGTAATTCAGGACAAAGCCCTGGATGAGCAGAAACGTGACGAAGCCGCCGTGGACATGCCGTCCATTCCTCTCGAAGCGCCAGCGCTCCCCGAGTGCTTCGGTTCTGGAGATCTGGTCATGCCACACAACTTCCTCTCAGACCCGAGCGACGGCGATGGGCTGGAACCTATGGATGGGGGCAACCAGCCGGTCCCAGTGGAAACCAGTATGATGCCCTTAGTTCCGGATGTCGAGCACTTTCCTGGCTACGTGCCTCAGAGCGGGGAGCCGAGCATCGAAGGCGATCGGGAGGGAGGAGAGGACTCCTCTCTCGCCCCGCTCGAGAGCCAGCCCATCACTTTTACCCCCGAAGAAATGGAGAAGTACAGCAAGCTGCAGCAGGCTGCTCAGCAGCACATCCAGCAGCAACTCCTGGCCAAGCAGGTCAAGGCCTTTCCCGCCTCGGCGGCCCTGGCACCGGCAGCACCCGCCCTCCAGCCCATCCACATTCAGCAGCCGGCAGCGGCGTCCGCCACCTCCATCACCACGGTGCAGCACGCCATCCTGCAGCACCACGCCGCCGCGGCCGCCGCCGCCATCGGCATTCACCCTCACCCCCATCCCCAGCCTCTCGCTCAGGTTCATCACATACCCCAGCCCCACCTGACCCCCATTTCCTTATCCCACTTGACCCACTCGATTATTCCAGGCCATCCCGCCACGTTTCTCGCCAGCCACCCCATCCACATCATCCCAGCATCAGCTATCCACCCGGGCCCCTTTACCTTTCACCCGGTTCCTCACGCTCTTTACCCGACTCTCCTCGCCCCGAGACCCGCTACCGCCGCGGCCGCCACGGCGTTGCATCTTCACCCTTTGCTGCACCCCATTTTCTCAGGACAGGACTTGCAGCACCCCCCCAGTCACGGCACATGAAGGACACTGCGAAGCACCCTTGGAGGAAGGAGAATATTTAGCGTTTGGGCAAAGGGGTTGGAGTTGATCCAGCTGGTAGGTGAGACCTGAGAATTTCCTTTCACGCTTTAGCGGCCGAAGAAGCCGAAGGCTCGAGGGCTGAGCAGCAGCAGGCAGTGGGTCAGTTTGTAAGTGATGTGTATATCTGCTACCAGGGACTCTCTCGTCCCCAACACCTCTGTGCACGTAGCAGCTCTCTCCTAGAAGATCCATTTCACACGTAGACCGGCGAGACACTTGGAAAGGTTCCCCCTCCCCTCCTCCCCCTGGATTCTTACACTTGGTCATCTTCCTTCTGCCGCCTTGTATATGATAAATGAGATTTCATACGCACTAATAGGTCTCTCAAATCCTTTTAATGAGGTCATCTAATTAAAATAGTCAGCATGATTGAATCTGGCTTGTAATCAGCGTTAAAACATTCAGTAAGTGACAGCTGGGGATGCTGGCGAGGGGACCGATGGAAGGGCCGTGCCACTGCCGCGGTGGCACCAGCCGTTAGGCATCACAGGAGATCCCTTCACACCCTGGTGCTGCATACCTGGAGGTTTGGGTTGGTTTGGGGTTTTTTTCCTCGGTGTGAGCAGCAAAGATGGAAGTAAGATCTTGTTTTGAAGCTGAAGAGAGGAGCTTGCACGTGTGCCCAGAGCTCCGTGCCCTCTCCATCCCGCATTAACACCCTCCTGCGTGAGGACGGCACCGTGACACCTCTGGATATCCCAGACTGGAGAGAGGTTGGGGGTGGGTGGGTGATTCCAGTCTGGGCTTCGAGCTTTTCTCCTGAGATAGCATGGGGGAGAGTGGGGGAAAAGAAATCACTCTGACTTCCATCTTCTGCAGTGTTGGGAGAGAAGGAAAATCCCGTTAGGAGTTGAAGCAATACGGAGGACGAGGGAGTGCCCGGGGTATATAAAGTGTGTTCTTTCCTCTGTAATACTGATGGTTTCCTTATTAATTTATAGGATTTTTTTTTAATGTAAAGAATTGCACTGAACTCTGTAAACAAAGATGCTGCTTTTTGTAGCTCATATGAGGAAGATAAAAAAAAAAAAAGGTTACATTTGTAGTATACCGCAATAATATTTTTTACAGCCGGTTCTTTTAGTGGTACTTGTTCTGGTGGCTTCTGTGTAAATATGTTTGCTGTAGGTGAAATGAGACACTTGTAAAGTTGAACTTTATAGTTTCAGCTAGATGCAAAATGCCTAAGCATGTATATTTTATCGAGCCCATGTATTTTTGAAGTTTTTATGTACTATAAAATGTAAAAAAAAAAAACCCCAAACCTCACCCTAATCATTCAGCATTCTGCAGGAGAAGGAAAAAAAGTGAGATTTGGACAAGGCCAAGTGTGTGGCTGACGTTGGAAGGGCGAGGGCCAGAGCATCCTGGGCGTGTAGGAGCGGACACTGGAGGGAGGCAGTCAGGGAGCATCAGGGATTTGGGTTGTGTGTGTCCCCCCCCAAGAACAAAGTACCCCATGTTTTGGTTTGGTTCCTCCCCACTCCAGGGTTTGTAGGTGCCAGCCTGACTGTGCCATGCAGCCTTGTGGGGAGGGCAGAGCCTTGTCATGGAGGCTGTTTGCCACCTCACACCCCGGGGGAGGTGGTTTAGGACTAATCCCTTGGTGCCGGCTCTGCCTGTGCTGTTCCGTGAGGAACTTGGGTGGTTTTCCCGGCATCATCCACTGGCTGTGGATAACACTAACCCTGGGAGGCTTCTCCAGCTCCTCCCCTCACACTGGGGTGAGATGCTGCCAGCCCCCTGAGCTGGTGACTTTGGGGTCCTCCTCCTTCACAGGGTGTGACGTGGGAGCAGGCAGGAAGGGGACACGGAGCGTGTCCCGTCCCAGAGTGCAGCACCGAGACCCGGGCGGGAGGGCAGGAGCTCACAGAGCCAGACCTCGGAGCTTCCTCACTCCTGCAGCGAGAAACTTTGCCTTTGAGCAGGTGGGACTGAACACAACGGTCAAACCCCCCTAAAGGGACTCAATTCCTCTGTAAATAATTAACAGGATCCAGTATTAATGTCTCAGTGCTGAGCTTCGTTAGCTTCTAGATCCAATCTGCGTGTTCCGGCACCCTCCACACCCCGTCGGGGGCTCTGACTTCCAGGATAGTGCTGAAACTAATTAAGCTGTCATTACTTAACAAGCATAAACAGGCTGTATTTAACTTTGTCACATAAGATATAAATATATATATATGCTGTAAAATGAGGGGAAAAAAAACCTTTCTAATAAACCAATGATTTGTGGAAAAACCCCAGTGTGGTGGTGTGGGGTGGTGACACGGCTGGTGACATCTTTCTCCTGCATTAGGTGCTGGGTCTGTGGAGTGAAACCACTGCCACGTGGGTCAGAAGGTTCTAGGCCACCCCAAGAGGGGCTTTGCTCTTAGTTTGTAATTTATTTGGTTTTTAAGGACGTTATTTGGGCCTTTGGGACACCCCCTGGCTCCGCTCCCACAGGAGTTGGGTGTTGGGGTGCTGCACCCTTTGGAGGTGTCTCAGCTCAGATGCCATCACAGGGTCCCCTCGTGTGGGGGTGGTGATGCCACCTCCCCTGCTCTGCTACCCACCCAGCTCTTCGTGGTGCTTGTACCCTCCTTGCTTTTTGAGTGGGGGTGTCCTCTCTGCCCCCACTCCCCCTCCAGCAGCTCCTGCCCTGGGCTGCAGCGTTGTCCCTGTCCCTGCTTCTCTGGGGAGGTGGCACTAACCCCTGGTGACTCGCAGCAGGTGCTTACCCCACCCTCTGCTGTCTTCACTGGAGGTCCCAGTATGGTTAAAGGGAAAAGGGTTGGAGTATGGGGGGGTCCTTGGTGTGGCCCTGGCACCCCTTGGCAGGTGAATGACAGGGAAGAAATGGAATTAAGTAACTTGATGGCAGAAAAGAATGTGTGGGGTGGGGGGGTGGTCAGCTGGGTTTGGGGGCTCCCAGCCTGGGCTGGTGCTGAGCCTGGCACTCTGCCAGGGGCCTGGAGCTGAGCTGGGCTCAGCTAAACCCTTCCCAAGGGGAAGCCCAGGCGGGACCCCGGCTTG
>VXBZ01001613.1:127917-180533 GCA_013399135.1 Heliornis fulica | reverse complement strand
AAAAATAAAAATAAAAATATAAAATGTCCTTCTTAATCTGCTCAAGGGTTAATAACTGTAATTTCAGTAACAAAAACTGACAGCTTGAGATGTTTCTGTGACATACAGTTTGCATAGCTGTATTAGATTTGCAACACAAAGAAATTAGTTTGCATCCCATAAAATACTTTGTGATCTGTGCAGTTGCTCTCACTTCTACCTGTTTCATCAGAATCCTTGAGAAGTGAAGTCGGTGGTCAGAGCTGAGTCTTTTGGGAGGGAGAAATGTTTGCCAAGCTGGTGAGACCCTCAGGGCCCTGACACCTTAATAGACCCTTCCATCACTCTCTGTAACCCTGAACTCTCCTGCTCTCTCTGATCCTAGGCCAGCATCTATCTAAGGAGCCCTGTGGCCACATACTGACTGTGTGGCTTTTGGTATTCCTCACTGACCCTGCAGAACTGTATGAGGCACCTCACATTAACCAGGCTTGACATATGTAAATGTCTGCAGAGGTAACTGACCCCTTTTTTTTTTCAAGGCTACATGGCTAGATCAGACCTTAGATCATTCCTCAACCATGTTCCTGGTGGTCAGTGAGAGCAGTTTGACTGTCCTGTCTCTGGATGAATGCCTGGCCAAAATGTACCCAGCTGTGTAATACATACATATGGCCAATACATGTGGAGAGGACAAGAGGAACTTTCTGAGTTCAAGATGGATAGATTTAGGTAAGGCCATTTTCAAGGACAGTAAGTCAGGAAGCAAGAGATTAGCTGTCATTCAATTTATTTCTAGCAAAAGCCAAATACCTTTACAAACCCATTATCTTTTGTCTTTTCATCTGCAGAGTGAACAGCTTGGGTAAACCAAAGACCTTACTCAAAGCACAACCATCATGACCTCAGTGCCTTTTTAATGCAAAACACTTCACAGAGAGCTATGTGGCTTTTTTAATGCTGCTAAATGCATTCACTGCAGGAGGGCAAACCACAGTCAACTAGTAGTTGACAAGTAGTGCTGAGTGGTTCTTACCTCTCGGAAATTGCTTTGGAGGTTGTCTGTCCAAGGACATCTCTCAAAAATTCCTCAGCCTTCCTTCATCGGACATGTTTATCTGGAAGGCTCTGGGTGGTAGAATACATAGAATATCCCTCTCTTTTTCTCACATGGCAAACCAGGTGATGATGACAACACAGGGTTAAGAAGAGTATGTTGAAGAAAGATTCAGGGACACTGAATCTGGAAGATATTGTTACTGTTTTTTAATTGATAATCATCATCATCATCACCATTATCATCAAGGTAGGAAGGAGACCTGAACCTGGAGGTTGTACCTGATTCATAGTCAGCTGCATGCAAAATCTAGTACTTTCTCCAAAAAATGCTCCTTTGCTCATTATGAAATTTCCAGGTGTAATTTTTATTATGGGTACTTTCTTGCATAAAATCTGGGGTATTTTTATTACAAAATAAATTTGAGAAGCTCTGTTTTCTACAAGACCATGCAAATAAACATTAATTTTGTCATCTTCCCTGAATGCACTGTTTCTTGCATGCTTCATTAGAACTCATGTCTGGCCACCAACTGAATTCCACAACTCTGGGTCAGCCATCCAGTCTTTTCCACAGCAAAGCGTACACCCATCCAAGCCTTGAGAAGCCAGTTTCTCCAGGACGATGCTGTGGGTAACAGTGTCAAAGACTTTGCTAAAGTATGAATAGACAATAAACACAGCTTTTCCCTCATCCACAAAGTGGGTCACCTTGTCATAGAAGGGCATCAAATTAGTCATGCTGGATTTGCTTTTCATGAACCCATGCTGACTGAGGATGACTATCTGCTTGTCCTGTACATGCCATGTGATGGCACTCAGCATGATCTGTTCCATACCTGTGTTTCTCTATCTCACATTTTAAAATTCCCTGGGATTTTATGGAATACTAAACCAAATTTAAGCTATTTTAAATACTTCGGTTACAGATTTCTGGGTAATCCAGAAATAACAAAACCACCTCTCAATTAAATATAATTAAAGTAATAATTGTTAAAATAAATATAATTTAAATTCTAACAATTGACAGGTTCTGCACCTCTAGCAAGAATTTTTTGCCCAGAGTTATCTCCCAGAAACACTGCTCACTCCAGTGAGACAGCTCAGAGAGCCCTGTATCTCCTTGTTGAGATAGATACCAGTTGACTGAGATCATTGGTGGATCATCATTAGTATGCTGCTCTCATGGGTGGTGTAAAGACAGTGAACAGTGGAGAGCCAGCACTCTCTGGGGACACCATGGCAGCCTTTAGAGGAACCCTGATATGTGGTGACATAGACACTTAAACACTTAGCATGGCATGGGTGATCCTCTAGCACACATTTTTTGGAGAGAAATAATGTGGATGCAGTGTTCTACCTTAAGTTATTCTTTGGATATCTCATGACCCTATTCTCTGTGGACTGGGCACATGGACCAACCTCTGTTGTCCATAAGAGTTGTTGATCCAGGCTTGGAGGTTGGTGATCCTGCCCGTGGCAGGGTGGGTTAGAACTTGATCTCTGGGGTCCCTTCCAACCCAGACCATTCTGTGATTCTGTGATTCTGTGTGATTCTGTGTGTGATGTGGCAATTTCTCTGTAGATTGAGGAAAATGCCAGTATGATCCTATGTGTATAAATCTAAGTGCAGATCTTTATTTTTATGGAAGAATGAAATAATAGCAAAGTCAAAATGCTATATTCCCCTGAAGCACTATGGAAGATCAGAAAAGAAGTGATTAAGACAGAACAAACTTAAAATACAACATTTTATTGCAACATGAGAATACTGAATTGATGCAAACCAAATTATATCACCAGGATTTCTCACACCAAGTATAACATACAGGTAGGAATAGGAAACCAGTGAGAATATTTGCATTCACTGGAAAATGCATGTTTAGTTGAAGAGTAATTTGGATGAAAAGTTTCTATCAGAACTAGTTTTTAGTAGCTAAATTGCCACTGCTACCAACGTTTATAATTATTACATCTAAGTTTCATATGTATATTTGCATGTAAAAAATTAATACCTAAAACCACCCCCAAACGGTAACAGTGAGGCATACTTTTTCAGAAATATAATTTTGGAGTTTATCTAAATGTTGAAGTTTTCAGCAGTAGATCTAGAGTCTGAATTTAAAGGACTAAACACTTATCACTGTACAAAACTGCTTTGACTAATCTATAAATCATGTTCTGATGCCAGTATGATTTGCCTCATCAATATTATACTGTTCAAGTCTTGTCAATGCACAGGTGTAGAATCGAAAATCATGTTTCTTAATACTTGTGGTATGGGCTCATCAAGCCACAGTAACTTGCTTCCCTTGCTCCTTGATGCTTTCACATTCACAGAAAACAATTTTAGTTTGTGACTGTATTTTTAAAATTTGCTTCTGCATGAATGCAATTCTAGTCTTAAAAACAGAGATTTACAGTGATTGTCATAAAATTCTCAATGTGCATTCTAAACAATGCTTCGATTTAAGTTTACTGGTAGGTACATTCATAGGAACAACTGATTGATAGTGACTGTTGCAGATCAGTAATGGAAAGCATATTTAAAAATTGTGACCTAGATTTGTAAGACCATTAAGCAAAAAAGATTAAATTTCATAAAAATGCTACAATTACACCAGCATAATCTGGCTTTAAGAACAATCCTAGCATTAAACATGTCAGAAGTGTTTTCATGAATATCAAAGTACTGTTGAGCCAGAAGTTATATGAACGTGCATTATTTTTCTTGTAAAACCTTGGAAGCTTAGGGCTTTTTGTCAATTGAAATACTGAGAAATGCCTTGTGGTAAAGTATGAGGAATAGAAATAGTATCAGAGCTAGTGTGTGCATATAGGATACCTTCTCAAGCCTATGTTGGTCTTCATAGCAACTAGGAATAGATTTAAAAGCATATCCATGGGATATTCCATCTGTGGGTATATATTATGTAAACAATTTGGGAACTTTCACTAGTATTTACTCAGAAGTGACAAAATCTATGTTTTATGAACCTCTATCTTCTTTAGAAATAAGAAAATGTTTAAATATGGAATTTTTCAATAGCTAAAACAAAATTAAATTTAGGCAGCTATATTGTTTAGCTTGCTACAGAGTTGTGCAGTTTTGAAATTTCTGGATTTTGATAGAAAGTGCCTATAAATTATATTCTAAAAAAAAGTTATAAATTTATTTTGAGAGGCTTTGTTCTAATTAAAAGTTGTTTTTGCCATGCAATTGTAAATTAGATAGAAATTAGCTATTCCTTTTAGTCAAATGTGAAAAGACTACATTTAACAAATTACTGTCCAGTTTTTCTGTAGTAATGTTATTACCAAAATACAGTGGTATTTAGCCAATCTACAAAAAAAGAAACAACGAGAAGTTGTCATTCTGTTAGAGGTTTGCAGTCATGTACAATGAAGAAGAAATCCCTACAGCTTGAGATGAGAACTTCTTTGTTTTGTTTTCTTGTGCCTAGTCAGTGCCACAATAGTTGCCTTACACATTGACCTTTTCAAACACATTATCCCACATAAAGGAAAGCTGCCTTCAATTTTTCTCTGTCAGGGAAATTTCTACAAGTGTTTCCATTTTGCTCAAGCAATCACACAGATGCAGACCTGCCCCAAGTAGATTCATCAGTGGAAAAACAGAGGAGTGAATCCCTGTGGGAGCTTTTTAATACTCAGGTGCCCTTTTTAGGCAGCCCAAGGGGGGAGAACCATACTCCTCTTTCCTTTTTAAAATGAGGATTCTGATAGCAACTTTGGTGATGGACTGTGGAGATGAATGTATTAATACTATGGCTCCTTGGATATAATATTCTGGGTAAAAATGAATTATTANTTTCATTTTGTGGCATGTTTTGTGAAGCACTCTTTGTTAAAATGGCTATTTTTTTCTTTCACCCCCCCACCTTTCATCTTGATCCTGTATCTCCTCAAATTTCTTCAACACACGTAAAAACAAGTTGCCAGAACACTTATGTTTAGATCTGAAGGATATGCTATTTATACATATATCCTTAGGTACTGAAAACTCTTCAGAATAATTTCTCTTCAAGCTTGTGGCCCTTGAGCAAAAGATTACGTATAGTAGATCTATATTTGTTCTCATGTGGATTGGCACGAGGAAATCCCATTAAAACTAATGGGAGGTAGAAAAGCATATGTGAGGAAGGCACACCCCTGAGGAGGTAATAATGATGTTCCATTTTCTGCCTACATAAAATGTCAGAGCCATCTAGAACAAATCTTGCTTATTATTAAGGAAAAAAAAAGGGAAAACGTTCGAAAAACTGCCAGAGAGTGAAAATGCAGGACTTTGACTGTATGCTTAAGTGCAATTAGAGAACAAATGTAAAATTTAAACGTGATTTAATCCAAGTTTGGTACATGCAAATGCAAAATTAAGATAATAAATGTCTAAAATATACTATAATGGAAAACTAGATATTATGCAGAGTAGCTGTGCTTGAGGAACAAGTGAGGCAATGCAGCTACTCCCATTAATCAAGGAAATCCATTTACGTGTCTACTCATTCTCACAGTATCAGTCACACTGTTGTTTTTTTATTCTGAGCATAGGTGTAAGATGGATGCTCATTTGATGAGAATTTCATTATAAATGAGCAAACTTTTCCACCTGGTCATAGACACACAGTGCTTCTAGATTATTGTGTGTGTTGCTGACACTTTAATGGAGGGCTGAAAACCTTTTATATTAGTCACATTCCTTTATTGGGAGATGGATCTGCAGTGGTAATGATATTTTATCTTTCATTCTTTCAGGGCCGTCAGGCTGCCTCAGCCAATTAAATATCAATTCATTTGAATCTTACACATGCCTAGCAATACCACTTTTGGACCAATGTAATTTTAATAAATATCTTGGCCAAGACTCAGAAGGAAAAGGAATGTATACAGAGTGTCTTGAAATCAATTGTGCTGTTTCCCTGATGAGGAAACTGGCATTTTAACTTCTTGGATCTTAAAAAATGTCAGATCTTACAAAATACAGGTTTCTGCTCTCTACACTTCAAGATAAGACTGTGGACATTCCCTATCTGCACACGAACGGTAGGTAGAAGGCGAGAGGAAATAAAGAACAAGGCTGGCACGTCTTGTGAAGAATTCTGCACAAGAATGCACTCCTGCTTTTCAGCTTCCAAACCTCTAAAGATAATTTAATGTGGTTTGCCCTGTCATCCTTTTCCTCTTCTTTCTAAAGCTTATATTGAGGTTAAAGTGCAACCTATTCCCATTGACTTCTATGTACTCTTTGTTTATCAACATCCCTGGTGTACACTGTTATGTTGTTATGCCCGTGATACATTCGATCCTCAGCAATTGCTGGTGAGTTGAATTACTTTAATGAATTTGTTTATTTTAGAAGTTGGTGGCAAATATATTCGCACCTGTCGGATTCACATGGTAACTTAGAAAAATATTTCAGAATGTAAGTTTGAATCTGAGGCTAGCGTGATGACAAGTGGTTGATACCACTGTGTATGCCTTCTAGTTCCCTGATTTCCCAAGCTGACCATGTGTACTTACTAGTCAGCAAAAGCAACCTGGACCGATATTTCTTATGTGGTAAGTCACTTCCTTATTTTCCTGATAAGATTAGAAAAAGCAATCATATTTTTCTTTTATAATAGCCTATATATTTATTAAAAAATTTTGGCAATTGTTTTCTTATGGGGAATCCTGATACACAACTGTGGCTCTAGCGCTCTACTGTACCAGGATGTTCTGTTTAATGCAACAACTGACTATTGCAGTGATATTAGTCCATTTCAAGAAGTGCATTGCTTATACAACAGTGAGGACATACTATATTTCAGCTTTAACATATGCTAAAAAGAAATGAGGCAGTATGAAAAGTCTCACATTTTATCTATGACTCATTAAATATTCTGCTCCCTTGTTTTGCTTGCTGAAATAGAAAGGAAATGAAAGACACTTTGAGAAGAGAGAATTTATGTGATTTACTTACTCCTCAAATGAGAAGGGCAGTAACTTCACACAAAGTTCACAAAATTGTAATATAAAGTTACCACGAGTACATCAAACTCTCTTTTGCATTTTAAAGATAAAATTGCAGATCAGAGATAAGCAACTAATAAGATTACCATTTTTTATTGACAGAACGAGATCATCCTTATAATAAAAATATCTCTAGCAGGTTATTACAGTATTAGCAGACTCTTTGGTCTTGCAGAAAATAAATAATAATAGTTACAGATTTGAGAAAGCAGCTCTAGGACAAAAACTGTTTTTACCTTCCTAATTCTTTCAAATTCCCCCATAATAAGCTTCTATTTGCTTGTATGCTATGTGCAGCTATGTAGCCTAGATCCCTAATTATGTTTATTAATTTGTATCACTTTAACATGAACTTCATGAGTGTTTAACAGCACAAGCATTTTTTAATTATTTTATTTTTTTATTAACAAAGCCAAGATACAAATTTATTTTTTTGAGGACTTGAAGTGCTAAGAGTTCCATTATCTGGTCTTTATTTTAATCTAGCGAATTAATACATTGAAAGCTTTATTAGTTCATCAACAAAATCTTTTGATCTCTTCTGTGTCAAAGGTAAACATATTCTTCTACATTTATTTCTGATATATAAATGGCAAACCTCTTCAACAACTTTCTTTTTATGTTATTAGAAATGTTAATGCGGGCAGGAATGCTTTATTTAATAAGTTCTTTGTATTTATGCTATGAAAATGCCTGTGAGGGGGAGTCAGAGTTCTTTTACCACATAGACATTGCCTTCTGTTTAACAATCTAACAGAGGTTTGCAAACATATATTAATTAAGCATCAGAAGGCCCCTTTGAGGGAGACATGGCAAATAGCATTATCCTTGTTATACAAATAATAAAGAGGTTTCAACTTGCTCAAAGTCACACAGCAATTTAGTTCAAGACATGGAATTAGAAATTAATTGCCCTGTGTTCTAATGATTCTTTCACTATTCATTTTTTCAAGTATGATGGTGATAATAAATAACAAACTAAATACACAATGGATAGTGGGTATCATGGAACAATCTGATTGTTAGTGTCTGTCCTTGGCTGCTTCATAGCAGAGAGGTTAATTCAAATGTGGTGCTTTGGGTAACAAATACCAATAAGGGATATGTTCTCTTCTCAGTATGTGTTTGTAAGTCTCATTAATGATAATGGAAGTTATGTGCCTGCAGGAGAATGAAAAGAGAATGCATCTATCATGTCAATGATCCATGAAGTCAGAAGAAATTATATAGTCTACTATAAAGGCTCCGAAGAAGTCATTATTGCCTATTAGCTAAATAATGTGTTTTTTAAAAGTCTCTACATAGAATATGCATGTAGCTAATAAACTATAAAGCTCAGATGGAGTCATTGCATTATTATTGAATTACCGTGCTTTAAGACAGTGATCTCCAGCTGAATATCCAGGCAACATTTCAAGAGAAGGACAAACAGTTTAGTGCAGATTTCCGATGGCTGTGCAACAGGCCGACATGCTGGAGTGTTCCTATAGTAATCTGCATGGGGACAGGTGACAGCGGCCATATAACAACTCCTGCATGTTGACTCACAGATCTTTTGACAGACCCAATAAGTGGCTTGATACAAAAAAATTGCATTAAAGAAGCCAATTAAGCTTTGAAAAGCAGTTAAACATTTTAATGAACTGTTACAGTGTCAAGACCATAAACCACTCAATTTCCAGTGAAGAGGCATCTCCACTGCCTCTAGAGAGGCATTCTAGAGAATGCTACTTCTGATGTAACTAAAGGAGAGGTTTTTGTCACTTTTCTAAGATGTTTCACAACACTTAACAGTGGAACACCTGATATCAGCAGGTTGATATAAAGCACAGAGGTTGTGGTATGTAGGTTCCTTAATGGAGAACACTAAATGTCTTTGCAGCCCTGTCCCTGATGCCATTGCATGGATCAGTGAGCTGATTTATAGCTAGTGAAGAGGTAATAGGAAGTCTGGAAGTGTGACCAAACTTCCCTCATCCGAGAGTTACAGCACTCTTCTGGATGCATGCATGGCAAAGGCGATTTTGATTTCTAGCATCCCAGAATTCCAGCCCTTTAGAATATCTGTGAAACAGACAAGACAGATGGGACATGTCACAAGTCGTGATGTAACTTGGCTGAAGTTAAGCAGCTGAGTAAAGAGCTGCAGAGCCAAGAATAAAATCCAGGCCTTCCAGCATCTGGTTTGTTGCTCCATCCCATGGACCCCAGTTCGTTTCTAGTTCCTGAAGATTATTCCTATGTCATATTATCTGCAAATTAAAACTCTTTTTTTTTTTCTTTAATGTGCCTCATTTATTCTCAGTGTGAAATAGCCCAGTAAGTGCAGAAACATTACAGAGAAGAGCTTTATTTGTGCCTTTTTAATATAATTACTGCAAAAATGAGATACTTACTTTTTCTTTTAGATGCACCACTCAAATTCAGCATAATTGTATCCAGGACAAGTCTTACCTCAAGGGTGGAAGTGCATGTATCTATTTAGATCTTCTAAAGCTAATGTCTTTGTAACATGAAAACATTTGTTAGTGATTGTGAAACTGATTGTTTCTCACCAGATAGCACAACAGTTGTGAATAGCAACAAAAGACCCCTTTTCCAGATGTTACCTCTATGTCCAGCTAATAGAAGAAATAAAAAAAAAAAAAAAAGAGAGGGAAGGGAAAGAGCTGTTCAGCATCTCCTTGCTTATTTGCCACAGAAGTCATTGTTTGAAGGCAGTTGAAAAGACCATGCTACTGACTGGTATTGAAGTGCACTCTTTCCAGGTTCTTATGTAAGTCCATGGTGTTCATTATCTAAGTACTTCTATTTCCATCGTGCCTGTCTGCCAGTTTGCTTCTGTTGGCTGGTAAAAATTAAGTAAGTGTTGCTGTTTGTGTGTTTAGAAATTTGGAGAAGATTCAGAGCCAATTACTTTTACAAAGCTGGGGTGTGGGTCACTTACACATTTCTGATGTGGTTTGTGTCACACCAAATTCTATTGCAAGAAATTCTCAGTAAAATAAATGCATAGGATTAACTTTTGTCAAAATATGTGTGCCAGTGTATTAAATGGTGATATAGCACTGCTGTGCCATGAAAACTCCATCAATACTAAGCTGAAACCAAAGGTTTGCAGCCAAATATCTTACACAGGTTCAACTGCTCCAGTAAAATGGCTGATTGCTTCAATAAATTAAAAAAGGTGCTAATTAAAAGGTATGATGATTAATTCTGTCATCTATGCTCTTCGAGATTTGAAATGTCATACCTATTTTTCTCTCATTAAATTCTGGAGATTTGGAATTAACTTCATCCAGAGAGATTTAAACCTTTAGATAGTGTGTTTCCTGAGACTGGGAAGATACTGTTCTATTAACATAATACAGTTTCACTTTCTGAAATTCTTGATTTCTTTCTGTAATGAGGATTAATCATTTTTAACATATGAAGGGTCATCAGATCAATAATGGAACACATGGAAGCTTAGTAATGACTCACCTAAATATGTGTTACACCCTCATCATTCCAGATGAAGAGGTCTTCAATAACAAAGTGACTTAGAACCACCTGGAAATGCGATGTACTAGCTTTGAAAATCTTTTATATTCAAAGTGACATGATGAGAGGGGAAATAAAAGACAGGCAAGGAAACTAGAACTGTATCAGCATGGAGGAGGGAAGGAAGGATATGAAGAAGGTGATAGGAAAATAAAAAGATAACCAAAGATATGGAAGAATTAACAAAGTTTTACATGAAAGAGGATTTAATTGAAATAACATATCAGTGTATGAAGACTTCCAGAACTGAATTCTATTTACTGGTTCTTGTGTTGACAAAAACTTATATTTAGGACCCTACCTGAGATCTGTAAGCCTTACAGCTACGGAATGACTCTGAATTAACTGTTATGACATTTTTTTCAATTATATGGGAAACAGCACTTACAAACAATAGTTTCAAACTTGTTATGGAAAGGTTATGTTGGGATTATATGGCTATTTCTATGTTATTTGTGATCACTTTGTGATAACAGATCTCCCCGTTTAGGCATTCACACTGAGGCCAGGTGCAGAAATAGGGTTTGCACGTGCTGCCAGTAGCCAGTTTTCATGTGAGTTATAAAGCTTTTGCAAAAGAACTCCTGAACATTTGTGGGCCCATGACCTGGAAATCTTGAACTAACATTTATTATGTAGGACATTTGTATGGGAGACATGGAGAGTGTATTGTCCAAGTGAACAGGTTGCCTGTTAATTAGGACTGGAGCAGTTTTTGACCAGTTGATCATTGTTTTCACCCAAACTAATTTATGAAATTGGACCATTGCAGAGGAAATTACATTGACAGGATTTCAATATAAATGTTTAATTATGTTTAGATAAGATGAAATGCAACAGAACTCTTGTCAGCTAAATTTGTTGGAATGCTTGTCATTGTGCCTTGATTAGTGTTTTTTTTCCAAGTACGGAAGAACCAATCATAAAACTTCATATTTCTACAAGTAGAGATTAAAACGACAAGCAAAATATACCTGCCAATATTCTACATAGAAATCAATTCAAGAACAAAAAGTAATGCATTTATGAATTTTCATCTTCCTGACATTTTTCAGCTGTATATCAGTCATGATAACACATGCCATATCTCCCTGAATCCCAGTCATGCATTTGGAAATTGCTGTAATTTATCAAAGCTCCAACACAAGTCAAGTTTTGGCAATAAATAAGGTTTGAGGGGATCTGATCTCTATTCATGGCATATTTTATTCAGCATCAGCTGAAGACTGTGCTTTTCACTTATTAATGCTACAGCTTTTAGAAAGCAAAGAAGAAATTAGTGGAATATAAATTGACAAATTTACCTGTTGTTTGGAAGTACATTAAATTCTCTTTCTTCTTTCCTTCTTCTATCTGAAATGGGAGGGACCCAAGAGCCTGCATTTCCCTATCACAACACAAGATCTGCCCCAGATAATCACTACATATTTGAGAACAGACCACAAATACAGTTTCATTAAAATAATACATATGCTCCCAACACATCAGGTTTGAGGTACACCTAATCTCTTCAATATTCTGAACTAAATTTTTGGAAGTAGCCAATATCTATGAGACAAGTTATTCTTTATTTTGATCAATCTTTTCTATTGCATCACATAAAAAAAAAAATTAAAAAGCACTAAGTAGTAGTACAAAAGTAGCAGTTTCCTCAAATGTTCTATTTAGATTGCACAATAGGTCTAGGAACAAACTTCTTAATATTGGAAAAATCATATAAATCAGAAAGCATTCTTAATTATTCTGTCTTTAAAAAGGGAACCTAGGTTAATCCAAAATCAACATAAATGAGCAAAAAATTACAGAGGTAGGGAATTGCTCAGACTTTTGCAGGGTTGGAGGTTTTTTTGCACATACAAAGACTTTTTAATACTTTTTAATACTTTTTTTTTGTTTTGGCATGGTTTTGTTTTTATTTTTTAATTTTTATTTTTTTTTGCAGCCATACTTCATAGTATAGTTAAAACATTTTCTTTTTACAGTGTAACCCTTTCCTATTTTATTTTCTTTCAGGTCCAGTCCTCATGTATACCCTTAACTTCTCTAGAGAAAGAGACTGGGTCAGTAATTGCTCTGATAACGTGCAAAGAGAATCACACTGATAAATGTTAACAGATCTATTCCATTTAATCTCACACCACTGCAATCAGATGATGGATTTCCTTTACAGTGTCCTTCACTACCACTACAGAGTAGTAACTAATTTAATCTGCCACTAGATGTCATTCATTTTTCATAAAAAACATGAAAAATGCAAATTTTTTACTTAAAAATTTCAGTTATAAACATGACTTTTAAAATCAAAGAATTAATTTGCTGTACCTATACCCAAAACAATTTCTTTCTCTTCATTTTTTTCACATATGAAGGGCATACTACAACTTACCAGAGACTTTCAGGAGATCTGTCTGCATTTCAAAGAGGATGTGAAAAGATTTCATATGCCTAGGCAGCTTGTGGTTTCTCTGTTTTGATAATTGACAATTCAGGGTGGTAGAGGTTGATTCTGGTAATGAAATTCATGACAATATCATGGCTCAGTGACATCTATTTTTGAATTTATTCAGCCCCAAATCCTCTAAAACACAGAACTGCTTTGTCTTTGAGCATGTCACCCGTCTGCTCAGAACCGGTTTCCTTGCTGTTTTTTCTCACATCCTCTCTGATCTTTTTAAGTTTCCTTTCATGGCTACCTAAACTTTGCAAAGCAAAATCCAGTGGAATTCTTCAACATTTTTATGCTTGCAGGAGGCCTCATTCTGGGTAGTGACAGATGCCTGTGAAGGTCTTTATTCTTTTGATTATCTGTGCCCATTAAAAATGTAGCTGTTTCTTCCTATTTTTTTTTTTGAGATGAAGATTTCTGAAAAACCCAAACAGTCTATAAGAAAGACTCTCTTAACATTTCATCATCAAAACTCACAGATTCACCTTGTGAAATATATTTTTTATATTTAGGGTAAAAAAAAGATTACAAAGTTATTTTTATTTGATTTAGTTTTTAGTTGTGCTTAGACATTAAGTTGAATGTACATTACAATAATAATAATAATAGGAAAAAGTGTTGCAATCATTATACCAATAATTGGATAGCCTTTAGCATATATTTCATTGCTCTAGTTACTGCCTTTCATTAAGGGTTCTGGGCAAAGATGCAGCGGCAGTTTTTCAAGTATGCTCTACAATCATTTAAATAACATTAAATGTAATAAAAATGTAATCAATGAAGCATGACAATCTACATCCCCTATGTTCTGTAATCTATGATCACAGCAGGGATGATGACTTTCTGGTGCTTTATGAAAGTAAGATGCATTTGTAATGAGAAATATAGTCATTGGTTTAATATGTGCTGACATTTTTTGAATTGTCATAGCCTTTTAGATCACAAACAATTTACTGTATAATGTTCTACTAAAATGTTAAGATGCTCCGTTGCTGGCATATTAATTCTCTAACACTTTGGTATCAAATGTTGATAACTCTCCTTTAAATTTCACCTCACCTTTATTTCCATCTACTTTCTCAGGCTGCAGGTCTTTCTTGTGAAATGTGTAAATCTCTCACATATTTATATTCCATATTATTAGAAATGCTTTACTTTTTTTTTTGAGAGAGAGCTTAATTATTACCAGATCCATAATGTATCTAATTTACTTACAATATCAAAAGGTAGATAAGTCTGCCTGTCATACAATAATGAGATTTAAGTTTAAATATTGCAAAACGCATATAGACAATTTCTTCTGTCTGTATCTCAGAAAATGATTGCACTTTAATTTTTTTCTCCCCTAGCATGGAAAAATTTCATTCTTGGGAAAAAACCTGTAAGCAACACAGAACTTCTTTCCTTGTGCAAAAAAAAAACTTATTGAATTTTAGATTTGTGATTTAGGAATATCTATTTCCTTCATGGATCCCCTCCCTAATCTCTAGACCTGTTATTTTGGAATCTACTTGTAAAATGACCCTCATGGGTCTGTCAGTTCCTGTGTTTCCATTCATTCATCTATTCTCTAATTATGTGCACAGACTCTTACATGAAACTTAACTTGCACTGTGTTGGCTAGATCAATAGTCCATAAACATTCAAAACCCTTGGCTGGAGATGTCAATTACCAGGAGAAAGGAATTATCCCTCTAATGGTACGTACCAGGTGCTTAGCTTATTTTATCCCTGCTAGCTGGAGTACAGCACAGTTTAAAGACTGGCTCCTTCTTCTAGGTTCCAAGAGTGCCAGTATTACCACTTTCTTCCTCTTAAACACTGCCAGCATATGCCAGACATCATCTCATTTCCAACGTTCAGGATACTGGTGTTTAAAATAGTCTTGTTGCGTATCTTACAATTTAAACAAATTCTCTCCATATTTCCTCAGTATGACTTATCTTTTTCAAATGTCTACTCTGTGACCATGAATTAACACTCTTTCTGTTAAGTAGTTGACAACCTCTCAATTAATATGGGTCACACAGAGGCATTTAGTAACTCACAGTAGTCCCTGAATATTTCAGGAAATTTTCTATTACAGTTTGAAGTAGCAGAAACTGGTCTGAAATATTTCATATTTTATGCATGCAGTTAAACCAAAGTATCTTGTACTAATTTATAGTACATAGGAGATATTTCCTAGCATACCTGAAGCTAAAGATGGAGTTGGCTAATTCCCTAAAACACTAATCCTGTTCCTCAGTTGTGGAAAATTCATTTTTTTCTCTCACAATGAATTCATCTCCTGTAGGAGAGATAAGATTTCAATACCTTCAATGAAATATATAGAAGTAAGTTTCATTCTGTCGTTACAGAAAAAATATATATATTTGGTTCACGTAGAGGAAAAGGTTGATAAACTACGATGATATTTAGCCTCAAAGCTCTTTTATTTGTCATTGGTTTCTCATTTCTTTTTGTAACTATGATATAGTTGGATAAACTGCTCCCACTGGGTTTGCATTAGTTTTCCAAAAATTTCCACCAGTTATTAATAAAAAAACCCAATACCCAATACGTGATTTTAAGACTGACTAAACAGACTTAGAGATATAACCTTGTCTTGGTGGTTTTGATCCCCATTAACAACAAAACCAACACCTTGATATGTGATTTTAAGATTGACTAAACAAACGCAGAGATATGTCTTGGTGGTTTTCACCCCTATAGATGCTGGTTTTCATTGTTAGTCAACTGCATTTCAGAAGAAATGTATTGCCATATTCAGCCATTTGTTACCATGCTTGCTGAGACTCCCTGGGACTGGCCTCTGATTCAGGCTGCATCCAGTTGTGAGACTCAGGCATTCTAATGGAGTGGTGAGCATAACACCACAGTGAGGGACCTGCTGGAGGTCTTCTGAGTGTGTGTGGTGGTTTGACCCTGGCCGTAGACCAGACGCCCACCAAAGTCACTCTATCATTCCCCTCTTAGCTGGAAAGGGGAGAAAATACATGTTGAGAGGCTTTGGAGTCGAGATAAGGACAGGAAGAAATCATTCTACAGTTAGTGTCACAGCAAAACAGACTCAACACAGAAGAAAGGCAAGAAAACTGTCTAATTTATTACACTACACTACACACCAGAGAAACCTGAGTCAGATAATGAGAAGTACAAAAGAGCTATGAAAACACCACCACCACCACCACCATTCCCCCACCCTTCCCTTCCTTGCAGACTTCACTCTAATCATGATTTTCTCCTCTTCAGGATGATACAGGGGAAAGGGAGGGAAATAGGAAATGGAGGCTTCAGTCTTGGGTCAGTTCCTCATGAGTTGTTTTCTTCTTGGGAGGGAGGGTGTGAAGGATTACTATCAGCCCATAGTAATCATACACAGGGGCACACACAATATTTCATGTGCTTTCTCATAGAATCATAGAATTATAGAATGATTAGGGTTGGAAGGGACTCCCAGAGGTCATCTAGTTCAACCCCCCTGCAAGAAGCAGGGACACCCACAACTAGATCAGGTTGCTCAGGGCCTCATCCAACCTGGCCTTGAACGTCTCCAGGGATGGGGGATCCACCACCTTCCTGGGCAGCCTGTTCCAGTGCTCCACCACTCTTACAGTAAAGAACTTTTTTCTAATATCCAATCTAAATCTCCCTCCCTCTATTTTGAAACCATTACCCCTTGTCCTGTCACAACAGGCCCTACTGAACAGCCTCTCCCCATCTTTCTTGTAGGCCCCCTTGAGGTACTGGAAGACTGCTATAAGGTCTCCCCAGAGCCTCAAGATTCTTCACAGATGTTAGGAGCTACATCGTTTATAAAGGCAGAGACAATGTGCTAAGGACCTGTCAGACTGGCTAACAGGGCAACGCAAACTGCTAATCGGCAGTTTTGAACATTCATGTTATAGCAGGAACCAGCATCCATCCCTCCTGCTGTGGTGGCTGGTGCCCACTTTAGATAACGAGTGCTGAACTGTGAATCTCCAGGGATGGCTGCAGATACTCCCGACTACTGTGCTCCAGAGCTGGCTGGATGCAAGCCAGGTCAGTGCAGAAACACTGTAGGCACATCAGTATAGTGGTGAGTTGGAAATAATAAGCCTCGGTTATGAATGTTTTGCATACTCCCAAGTCGCTAACTCATTCTGTAAAATAGAACTTTTACCCTGGATCAACATACATGCCTAACTGTTAGGAAGGCCATTTTGTATTATGGTGATCCTCTCAAAATTATTTAAAAAAAATAAATAAATTGCTTACTGTTGTATAACTAACTTCTCATCCTGAATAATCATGGGAGGTTGCAAAATAGCTCTGTAATTAACATTATTGGATTAATATGGTTGATTTAAGCTCCTAGAAATACTGAGCATCACATTCCTAATAAATCTAAACAGTATTGGCTTTAGCCACATGCACATTACTCATAAAAAATATAGCTCTGGGATTTAAGAAAATTCATTCCTCTGCAGCCACGAAACAGAACAGCAATTCCCACTACCCCCCACCCCAATCAATAAATACAGATAACAGACATTATTAGCATTACTCTGAAACAGAACATTCTTTATTTCATTTTAACTGAAGGCCTTGCACAAGCTTATTTATAGTTTTGGGTTGGGTTATTGTTTGGGTTTTTTTTAATAAAACCAGATGAGGTGTTTTTTAACATTTAGACAAGCTAAAACCTAATGTGAAATGACTTTCTCAGTTTGGCAGGTAGACTAAATTATGAAAGTGTGAGTACACAAAGGAAGTACTGTAGTTAATTTTAACAGGTTTTAAAGCCAGCCAAGTTTTTGGTAACACCAGCGACATGAAAGTGGATATTTCTTGAGCAGAATGCTGTATCAGCATACTCTTTATCTTTGGTGTAGGCCACTGACTGTAAAATCATCAATCTCACACAGCATTTATAGCCAATGTTGAAGAAATTAAAACCATTCCAGTTTAGAGAAGTAATGTGTAGATTACCTGCACAGATGAAATGCCACAGTTGTGATTTATCTATATATCTTTTATAGCTTCCTTTCTACTTCTTGCAAGATACTAAATATTGCTTCAAAGCATGCCATCGTCATAAGCACAAATATTTTGTGGTGTGTAAAAGATCAGTTATTATGTTGCAACGTGCAACAAATCAGCAGTTTTTATGCATATTGTGAGTTTGTGTCTGTTCTTAGGTAAAACAGATTTGTAGAGTTGTTTTGCCAGTGTCTTCACTGGTATGACTGTATCAAGTAAGTGATTTTATTTATGTTTTTATTTATTTCAAAAGATACCTGAAGCAAAAACCTACATTTAAAGGTGACCTTTGATATTTTCCATATACAGGAAGTTATTACCACAGTTGTGCTGAGAATTCGTATCATTTCCAATACCAATGCAAAGACAGGTTTGAGCCAAATGCAGTTAGCATCTGCAAAAGATTCTCTGGGGGAGTTTAAATTCACCTGACTTTTGATGTGTTTAACTTTGTGATGAAAAGAGACTTGACTATAGGGTTCAAACAAACAATTCATTTGAATACCACATGCAGATTCAATGTCACCATTGAAGGCTTTATGGATACAAGGGAGAAATGTATGATTGCAGTTTAAAATCAAGACTGCACTGTTAAAACCACAACAGTCACAAAATGCACTATTAAAACCACAACAGAGTCCTGAAATGCACCAGTACAACTCAGATGATCCATAGAACTCCCTATTACAACCACAAGAGAGTCATGGAACACACTATCACAGCTCACAAACACATTAGATGCCACAGCGGTGTTAGTCAATCACCTGTGACTACAAACTTAAAGCAGATCAAATATTCACTTACCCCTCTCCAGGCAAGGGCTCTCAATAGGTTACTTTAGCCAATCTCCTGGCCATGGGGTGGGGGTTTCCTCACCTCACAGCTGTATAGGTGGGTGTCCCAATTCTTTGCCCTGCTTCCCTATGGGCAGGGCAGGACAGAGTGTGCCTGAGTGGATAATACCATCTGGGGGGTTTGTCTTTAGCAGTGTTCTCCCTTATCTTAATTTATTCATGGGTGAGGTTCTCTTCTGTCAGACCTATCTTTTGCCTATCTTTGTGTTGTCTGGGCCTACTGAAACCAGTCAGAAAGCCTCCAGTTTACCTCCATCTTTCTTTTAGGCAGCCAAATTGTGGTTTTGTTGGGACTCAGGGCATGCTGTTTGTTGAGAGGTTTAAAGGCTCAACTCAGGTTTTGACACTTGGAATTATGCAGCACTGCCCTGCTTAGTCTTGGCTTAAAGGACATAGCTCCCCATGGGTCACTTCTTCAGAGATAGGGCCTCAGGGCAACCCAAGGCTTTTACAACCCCTCTAGACATTATTTAAACCTGTTTACAAACTCTTGAGTGGGATGACCCTTACAAATATAGATATATGTATATCTAAAGTACTCATCCCGAGCTGCTTTTATATTAGTTGAAGAGAAAGAGGCCCTTTCAGGTGTGATTCTTCGGTTTTAAGATATGTACTTTGGCATGAGAGAAACCGACATCAGATTTTCTATTTATTTTTGTTAACTGTGAAAAAGCTCAGATGTACATGTTTGCATTTGCTTTCCATGGCTCCAGTGGGCTTTGGATCAGGTCTTAAAAACATGCCAGCTCTTCCCATAGTGTTCAAAAGCAAAACTGCCTCAGCGTACTGACACTACAGACAGCAAGAATGCGTCATCACCCACAAGTCCTCCAGAAATTTCTGTGAGTAAGCCTACATGGTTTGTTTGATGATGAGTTATGATGGTTATAATTGGTCTTTCTGACATTCATATCTGTCAGTCTGAAAAGATCCCTTGTTGGAAATTGCGAAAACTTTCTGGGCTCCTTTGCATCAACATATGGCAGAAATGATCCTTTATGAATCTGCCTCAGGTTTACATATGTGAATAGTGTGGGAGGTGATCGGCACTGTGCAATCAGTCTCATGTATTGAAGCCTTTGTGTTCCTCTGAGTTCTTTTTGGTGTGGTCTTGTGACTTTAGGAAAAATTTAAGTTTTGATTCTAAGTGTGACTGAAGGACAAAGCTCAGTCCACAATTGCCTATCTTTTGACTAAGCAGAGCATGGATTCTTATTGCCCCAACCATAAGCTTAGAAATGGGACAAAAGTGGAAAGGAAGAGAACTGATTGTAATGTTTCCTGTGCTTTCCACTTTGTGGGGTAGATACAACCTAGAACTCCCAGTCAATAACTTTAAGAAGCAGAGTACCTATGCAGTACCTGCTTTCACACTCAGTCACTTAACTTTTTCTTTGCAGTAGTTTAAATCTCAGTCATATGCTTCTGTAACTGACAGAGGTTGTTAGAGACTACACTGTACTAAAGCCTGTAGTACAACTACTATAGATTAAAGGCACAGAAGGCACTGCAGAACTGAGCCCAGAAGGAAATCAAAGGAATTTGCTTCTTGAGCCTTTCTGTCAAGAGTGTTTAAAATAAGTCTTTGATATCTCCATATTTAGGTATATACAAATTTTAATCTGATCACATAATTATTTTCTAAGCAGTTGAGGATAGAAGCTATCATACGTCTCTATGTAGAGAACAATTATTATGCAGTAACCATATGTAGGATGTCTCTCTGAGAAAAGAGCTTTCTATCTACAAAACAAAGATAATGTTTATCAAATGCAATTTGGATTTGTTGTGAATATATTTGTTGTGGATATATCCCTTATCTTTCCCTTCTTGTTTACCAGAGCTGCATATGAGGTCTTGAGGCCACTTGTAGCCTTGAGTCTTCTTGCTCTTGGAGACAGTCACACTACAAAGTTTACAATGTTCTAGTACACACATTCCATAATACCACTGCTATAAACCATGTTGCTATTATTTACAAAGGTCTAAACAATAAGTCTCTAATGGGTTCATTGCTGCATAATATCTTGTTGATACCCACAAAACTCCAGATAGTAGGTCCCCACCAGATTCAGTCCTCTCTTCAATTCCTAAAATCTAAATTTACTTTTATTCTGAATGAAATCAGCATAAAATATTACTTAGTGTAGCAGTTTTTCATAGCATTTTTAATGATGAACTTTTCAGAACATGGAAATCTAAAATCTAAGAAAAATAACAAAAGTTGCTAAAAGAATTTGTGGGGGATTCAAATTCATTCAGAGATCAATAATTTTATAAATGGAATATGAAGTGTCAAAAGAGCCAACAAACCATATTGCTAGAAAATGTGGAGTTTACTCAGAGTTCCTAGCAATATCTATTCAATATGTAAGTAACTTTCTCAGTGGTTCGCATTAAATCTGCAAAGCAAGACATCAGAATCTCACATACATAAAATTAATTAGGTGATGGTATATTTTGTAGCATAGATCACAGTCTTGTGTCACTGATCATCCCTTTCTTGTTAGTGTGCTATCACAGTAAAACAGAAAATAATCTGTGGTGATTTGACCCTGGCTGGAGACCAGATGCCCACCAAAGCTGATCTATCACTCCCCTCTTAGCTGGACAGGAGAGAAAATGCATGTTGAGAGGCTTTGGAATTGAGGTAAGGACAGGGAGAGATCATTCTGCAATTAGTGTCACAGGCAAAACAGACTCAACATGGAATTAAAAAAAAATCTAATTTATCACACACACAACCACAATGAAAACAAGAGTAGGATAATAAGTAAAATAAAATCTTAAAACACCCCTCCCCCCTTCTTGTCAGTCTTAAATTAATGATTTCTCTCCCTTCCTCCCTCCAGGGTAGATAGAATGGGTTATGGGGTTTTCTGGCAGTTCCTCACAAGCTGTTTTCCTTCTGTCATGTGAAGGGGGTGGAGGTGGGAGGAGGTTGCACTCTTTCCCTGTACCAGCATGGGGTCCCACCCATGGGAGAAGTTCATAAACTTCTCCAACATGAGACCTCTCCCATGGAACTTCAGCTCTTCAGCTACTTCCCCAACGTGGGTCAGTTCTATGGGTTGCAGTCTTTCAGGCCCAGACAAGCTCCCCCCCCAGCAAACCTGTTCTGGCTTGGGCCTGTCTTTCTATGGGCTGCAAGTCCTTCCAGGAGCTGCTCCAATGTGGGTCGCATCGTCTTCCATATAGTCTCCAGGGGCTGCAGGTGGGGTTTCTGCTCCCCATCACCTTCCATGGACTGCAGGGGGACAACCTGCTCTACCATGGTCTTCTCCAAGGGCTGCAGAAGATTCTCTCTTTGGTGCCTGGAGTGCCCCCTCCATCCCCCACCCTCCCTCACTGACCCCAGCATCTACAATTTCTTACATCTTCTCACTTCCTTCTCTGGTGGCAAAAAACTGGCTGCTTGTTTTTTCTCTCTTAGATGTGATTCACAGAGGCGCTATGACCATCACTGATGGGCTTGGCCTTGGTCAGAAGGGAGTCGGTCCTTGAGCCCAGCTGATATTTACTCTGTCGGGCCTAGGGATAGCTTCTAGATGCTTCATGTAAGAACCACACCTGCAGCCTGTCATTCTCCTTCACCAGAACTTAACCACACAAAACCACAGCACAAGCATAAACCAGAAAGAATGGGAATAAAGAATGAACAGTCTTTTCCTGAATAAGTAATGCTAATATTTTCAGAAAATTTTGTTTTAAAATATTTATAAGAAAATATAATAAGTACCAAGCCATTAACCTTTCATTTCAACAGGGAATTCTGTTTTAAGTTTTGCATATGCTCCCACTGACTTACCTGGGTTAAAGTAATGTATAAATAAATTAGGAAGAATTCTTCATCTGACTATGAAATTAGAATAAGAAATATTTTCCATTATGGAAATTCTGCCTGTACACACATTAAAAGTTGCAATGCAGCTGCTAAACTGTCTCTAGGTTAAACCTATGAAGGAAACCAGGGAAGGAAGTTTGTCAGTCATGTTTTCTCTATAGTGATTAAGTTGCCACAGACCAACAGGGATGATTGATTTCATCTAGCTCAAGCTATGTAAATGTTAGGCATATAGCACTTTTCCTGGCTTCCTCTGTGTTCTGGGAAGAGAGGATGACCGCTTGGGAGGCCACTCCATCCAGTTCTGACTTAGATACATGTTTGGGTGTCAATATTCATGACCTCTTCCACCTGATTTGTTGAGCTATCTGTAATAGAAGAAGGATATCGCCTATTCTTCTCTAAGTACCATTCAATAGGGGGAATGTAACGATTTTCAGTGCAACTGATGAAATGGACTTCCTTAACCTTTTGAAAAATAAAGGGTGATTTTTTTGGTCTTACAATACATACCCTTCATATTCACTAAGTAAAATCCAAATCCAGTGAACACTGAAATGCAGTGAGCTAGGATTCAAGTTATCTAGTAAAACTACACTAGGGCAAGCAAAACCCCACATTAAGATAAAGTATTATAAAATTTTACCTTATTTTCTAGGTGCTAATGTTACTGAACTTAGGTAGAACATTCAGCTTAAGTAACTTTTATTTTTCTGAGGCCTAAGTGAATAAAAATATGACATTGCAAAGTAGCACAAGAGGTCTCTCTATGAAGTTTTATGGTTTTTCATGTGAATGTTTTACTTTGTGGCTAGTAATTTCTCCTTTTCCTCCCCTCCAGCATAGTAGTAGTATTACAAGTAGTTTTGAAAGTTTCAGAAGCCCATTTGTCCACTTTTGACAGTTGAATTTCTCAGGCATATTTGAAAATATGAACCATCCTTCTCACAATTTTTATTCTTAGATTACTCTGAATCATCCAATTGTTAAAAAAATGAGCACATCTGTAGTATATCATAGCCAAAATCTCTTTTCTGTAATACCTAGTAGTGGAACTGGTATACATATATGGATGAATACAGTATATAGATATGTATACAAACATACTAAAAAAATTAGTTGGAAGAGAAGTATTCAGCTGAGGTCCAGTAGATATTAAAATAGTAGATATTTATCAAGAGAGGTATTAAAATCCAAATTCACAGCTCAGTGGAGACCATCCATGTGTACAATGGATAAATTTATAAAGTACCCAGTTAAGATTCCTAAATGCTTTGTATTTACCCAAAAATAAAGGTCCTGGTGGGTCTAGGGTGGACAGTTGCTGGCTCCTAAAAGAGGCATATAAGCAAGCATTGGCTAGCTGAACTGGCACATTGTCACTAGCACAAAGACCTCACTTATTTGATGGGCAGGTTCCATACCATGTTAAGCCAGATTTTTCTAGTCTTAAAGATCCTTCTGTGAATTCTATGGATGTTCATTGATGATAAGGTTAAAGAGAGATAGTACTTGTCAATTTGCAAATTACTTTAACAGTGCATGATCAGTTTATCTGAACAGCCACCAAAGAATATTTAGGATGATACCATAAGCAGAAAACAATAAGACAAAATGCATATTTTATGTTCATGCTTTGTTATTCAACTGAAAGGCACTATGACATTTTCAATCTGTCCACAGTTACACAAACCAGGAGAGGTTATTGCTATTTTAGGATCTGGGAAGCTTAAGGCACAGACAGCTCAAAAAGGAGCAACAACAGTCCAAATAGATTTGTAACAAATTTGAGAAGAGAATAAAATGTATCCCCATATACAATCATGTAGCTCATACCTAATTTTAACATGTGAAGTTATTGCGTGGTATTATGGCTTTTTCACAGTTCCAAAAAAAGGGGCAAATGTCTGTGGAGTGATCAGAAAAAAAATGGTGATTCAGGGCATCATCACCTTTTTTGACTTGGATGAGAAGAGATATCTGCCCAGTTTAGGGTATATTTTTCATTCTGTTGGTATAGCTGTGTTAACGACATGTGAAGAAGGTCACCAGTCATTCACATACCTGCTTTTCCTCTCCCTTTCCCCTTCTGCTAATCCTTGCTGCACCAGGTTTCAACTTTGCACTGGTGCTTGCTTTAAGGCAACTAGCACAGGAATATAAAGAAGTCATTTGTGCCCGCTGTTTTGTTGTTGGTTTTTATCATCTGTTATGTTGGGGTTTTTTTTTTTGTTTTTTTTTTTTTTTCCCTGGGAACAGGACAAATTAATCTGAAAGAAATGCCCCAGTAAAACTAGGCTAAGGAGAAGTATTATCCCCTAATGGTCCTTAATGTAGAATAGCTTAGTACTAATTACTCATTACTCAGGAGTTTGGACTGTGTTCAGTGCACACATAAATTCCCATTATATCTGTGCTCTTAAAGCATAACACTACAGGCATTAAGATTTAAAGATTTTCTTCTCCTGTTTTGTCTTTTGTGGATTTATAAAAGGACCACTAGGTTTAATGAGCTACAAGCCATTGGAAATAATGACAACATTTCTTCTGCACTTCCTCTCTATCCGACTAAAGTTGATTTCGGAACACTAGCCACAGGCATTAGAATCCAGGCATTACTTTATCTCACCACTTTATTCTGCAGAAAGATAAGTACACTTCAGATGTGACTGTGTTTCTGACTGATATTTTAAGAATAAGGTTTTCTGATGGCCATTTTTCTAACATGAGTATAAAGAACCTCACTTTTAATCTGTGTTAAATTTGGGTTACCTGCTCAATAAATTTAAAAGTTACTAATAATTGACTAAGAAGATGATGTGGCAGACCTGCAAATAAGGATACCGCAGAACCTTCCACTCCTCAAAGGTGGAAATCATAGATTCATTATATAGAGAGAGTCATAGAATCCTAGAATAATTTGGGCTGGAAGAGATCATCTAATCCCAGCCCCCCTGCTATGTGCAGACACACCTCTTTCTACACCAGGTTGCCCAAAGCCCCATGAAACCTGGCCCTGAACACTGCCAGGGAGGGGACATCTACAACTTCTCTGGGCAACCCGTTCCAGTGTCTCATCTCCTTCATAGTGAATAATTTCTTCTTCTTAATCTCCAATCTAAACCTACCCTTTTTTAGTTTATACCAATTAACCCTTGTCCTAGTACTATGCTCCCTGATAAGCAGTACCTCTCCAGCTTTCAAAGCTAAAAGAATGAAATAACAAATTTATAAATATCCTTGGAAAGGAACTAAAAGATCGGTTGGCAATTTGGTGATGCTGCTAAGTTATTGACAAAACCAAACCCCAATGTTTTAGAGTTTTCTAAGGACCTCATGATAATGAGTAACTAGAGAATGAAAATGTACATAGAATGAATATAGAATATGTAAAATGATCTTAAATGTTTAGATACTAGACCACTTACTTGCTATTTCCATGTAGGAAAGAGAACTAGAGCATTTAAATGGAAACTTACCATGATGAGCGGGGCCAGCAAAGGGAACAGAATCAGAACAAGTGAACAGAAAACAAGCCAGGAAATGAGGTTCTACCACTGTAGAAAAAGAATGTCTGCATCTTGGGTGCTATTTGCACTATGGAACCCTCAGACAAGGGTGGCAAGGGTGGTCAGACAGACAAACTGGCTTCAGTGGGAAGAGTGACTAAAGGGATCACAGAATGTAGCCCTGGAAAAAAATGGCTGTAAAGAGAATATGAGTAAAGTCTGCAGAATCCTGAAGAAGTTAATGAAGACGTTAAGCAGAGATTTTTAACTACCTCTTCATAAACCAGAAAGATCCCATATGAAATTAAGCTGATTCAGATCAAGTTTGTACAAAGTACAGCTATGTAACTTTTTGACATACTATACCATGGATGCTAAAATGTTTATATGGATTGTGAAGTAGTTGTACGAATTCCTAGAAGAAAAATTCCTCACCATCTAATAAGGTAAAAATGCCACTTCTAGATTGGAATTCATGAACTTTAATTGCCAGAGGCTATATTGGGAAAATACCACTATTGCTTTCTGTATGCTTGTATGTGTCTCTGATATTATGTACTGTCATAGACAGTGTCTGTGTATGGAGTAACCTTTTTTCTGATCCAGTGTGATAATTTTTATGTTCTTTTATTTTAAAAAATCTGCTTTAACTGTCAATGAACATACTCCTTTTTAGTTTGTTGACATCTCTAAAGACAGCTCTTTAAATCAAAAAATTAACAGCAATAACACAAGATTTAAACAAGGCTTTTCCCAACACCACAAGAACAATTTTAATGATTACGTTGCTATACACCATAAATATCTATGCATTAATTGCTAGCTGGCAAACAGTATGTATAATCTTTATCTGAGCTTTTGAAATATATGGATTCAAATCTTGGTTTCCTAGGGAGTACAGTGGCGTTTAGTAGTATTTAAAGGATCGCGGGATACTTTATCCAGCTAATGATTGGCCTTTAACTGAGAGTAGGAAATTAATCTCTCTAAGGACATTTTTTTTCAGTTGATAAAATTGTTTATTAGGCAGAGCTTTACTTTACTTGCTCTCATAATGTACCTAACCTATAGGACAGGTGCACTGCATGGTGTGCTCTATAGTCTTGCTACCCAGATCTAGATAAGGAAAGTTTCTGGAAAGTGGTTTTACTCCTGGCCTGCTTATGTACACTATTTTCTGCCATTAGAAATCAGCTGGAATGGGGCTGGAAGAGACATAAACACACTAGCAATGGTCTGGATGTGCAACAAAATGACACCTGTATATACACTCTAGTTAGGACCTCTAAGGCTGTCCTATGTCCCATACATGTTTATATTTAGCACGATATAATAAAGCACTAGTTTTTTTTTTGAGTGGGATGTATTCAGTGGCTTTATAAGCAGCATCCTAACTCAATCTAACTCTTTATTTTCAGAGAGATGTGACTTGTTCATGTGTTTTGCAACAAATATAAATCTTCTCTTCTGCTAGCATTTCTATAAGCTCACTTCTGCATATTCTTTGTAAACAAAGTCTTATTTTTTTATATAAGAAGACATACAGACATCTCTTCACTTTAAAAGCCTTTTCACTTCACTGTATTTAGAAAACCTATACTGAGCTGTGACAGAAATGTACAGGAGCTTTACCATTTACTTAAAGGAAAGCATGATTAGATCCTTATTGATTCAGTGTGGTTAATATGTATGATGTTCCTGGAGGTGGTGCAGCTTCTTCAGACTTGTTTTTATAGCTGACTGTGGGAATACAACAAAGATTTGCATTTCTTTACATTCTGCTCCACAAACATTATATCCATCAGGTTTCCTTTTTCCATTGTCAGATCTAAACAGAGCTCTTGTGATAGGAGATTATGAATGCTGACATTAGCTGATCATTTATAAAAACAAGCTCAACATCTTAAATGCACCATTACAAAAGAAAGCAGTATATGGCTTCAATTCTGAATAGAAGAGTGATCATGCCATTTTTTCTGTGTGCCAGGAAGCACAATTTCAACCTGCTTTGACAGAGGGGATTTTGGTGATGTGTGTTACTTCCCTGAGGCCCATTTTCACATACTGTACAGCTCTGACTATGAAGTGTTATACAAAAATATTTAGTTTTGCAGTGCCTTAGGGGACTTGCTTTTAATGGAGTCACTAGAGAATGCTCTGTATTTCTCCATTTAAAAAGGCATGGTTTTTCTGACTTATAAATAGCTGTGGAATTATTTTATTAAACATTGTATTTACCATAGAAACATGAATGCCTCTGGTTTGGTAATTCAGGTTCATATACTCATGATGCATCCAGTCATATGGTATCTCTCTCTATAATTCTTTTGTGTGACTATTAATTATATCTCACTGTTAACAAAGTAGTGTAGATTCAAGCATATAGTTTGATTCAGAATTATTAAAGATGCCACTGATTTTAGAAATTCTACACTAGATAGCTTTTGGTTGATTATACATTTCACATTGACAATGGAACTATCCTGCATCTAAAAGATTTGTGAATTCAGATTAGTACTGAGAACTTCATACTTGAACACACTTTTTAGCTCTTCTGCAATTGAGCTGGAGACTTCTCAGTTTGGGTCTCCAAAACCACCTTTGGTAATTCACCCTTAGAGACTTCTTGAAAGAATGGAGTTTCAATCCATTTTTCTACTTCCAAATCTGATTTGAAATTAAAGAAATACATGAGTGTTTAACATAATTCACTAAAGTTAAATAAATACAACTTTTTATAGCACAAGTGGAGGTTGTGATCAGGGTGCTGAATACTATTATTTGTTATTATGAAAGCCAAGTCTCCATCATGTCATTCTTGTCTTTTACTTAAGTAACTGCTGAAACCAACGCAGACAGGTTTCTTTGAGTGTGATTTGGTAAAGTCATGTGGTGTAACAGAATGCAGAATCACATCTAGATCTACAGTGAGCTGCAGCCCCACTGAATCCTGCAAGGCTTTTCTCTCCCATTGATTCTTCTCTAATTTGTCTTGCAGATAGACCAGTGGTCCTATTGGATTTCAAGTTATGTTGTACTAGAGCCCTGCCCCAGTGACTCTTTTTAAGGCAGAAATTCCAGTATCACCACATCACCCTGCAGACCCTGAAAGATGCAAAGCATCTTTCTAAGACAAACAAAGGGATTTGATTCTTAACACTTTTCATTAAAATTTACTCTGATAATATTGACTATTAGATAAGCTTCTGGGTAGTGTGAACAGGTGGTATCCTCAATCTGCTCCAAATATATTGTAACACACCACAGACCAGATTGCAATAATCTCACCCACACTGAGAGCACACTTTTTTCCACACTTCTACATTTTCTGCACTTTGTCTACTGGAACTTCTTGTGGCCTAACATGTTATAGTGTTTCATAGCCTGAGAGTTGAATGGCTTGGCCTATATGGGGTGCAGGTATTTGTCTTTTTTGCTCTGTGGTTAATGACAACCTCTCCTGATGTATTCCTCTGAAGTTGTTGTTATCCCTTTCTACCTCCATTTTTAAAAATAGATGAAAATAAGGAACCCTACAAAGGATTAAAATGTCTGCTTAGAGGATGAGCAACCCTGCACACCTGTCATTTATATATGATAAACACTCACAATGTATCTTCTACTCATTTATAGATACTCCATTTACTACTGTGGAGTAGTTTTAACTTTGCTTTCTTTTTAAATCCTACCCCCCCCCCCTTTATTTTTCCCTAAATTTTCTCAGGCATGCACTCTGTATTTTCTCTTGATATAAATGAATAATAGTAGGTTGTTATTAGAATATTGTTTCAGGCTTATTCATATGTATAATTTTTTTCTTACCTCTTTTTTTTGGCTCCTTGAAATTTACTTTTGTAAACTAAAAGAGAAAGAAGAAATAATGGAGGGGGGGGGAAGCCTATTATCTTTCTGTTGATCCTTGCTAGTGACACCAGAATAAAGTGTGGAATTTTTGAGAAACTGTTCTATGAATGATGGTACTAAGCAACTGTTAGGGGAAAACGGCTTGTAATTCTGCGACTGGAGAAAACTTCAGAAGGCAGCATTATGAGATAGAGTACGTAATAGTGAAAGTGCAGCTTTTCTCCTCTGAGAAAATAAAGATTAAGGACCTGACATAGGCAAGATGTGAAAGAACTGACATAGGTAAAATGGGAGAATGTGGCAAATCTAAAAGATTACAAGGCTAACAGGTAGACTTCATTACCCGTGACGGGATAGAACACAGTGTGAAATGACATATTCCCAGTTGAAGAAGATATATTACTGGGACAGTAAAATTTAGACTGATCTTAACCATACTTGTTGTGAATACTTCAGAGTAGTTTATTCTGTACAGATAAAATGGAGGTAAAGTAGCAATCTAAGCCCAAAAATGATGTGCTAGGATTACACACACTGAAATGGCATCAACAGATGAACAGAGCAAAATGTCATAAAATTCATACTGGCTTTATAACTTAAAACATCTGATTCATCTCCATTCATGCTGAATAAATAAATTTTAGTGTTATTAGGAATCATCTACTAAGTGACAGAAAGGTTACATTCCTGAATCTAAGTGAAGAATTGACAAAGCATTGACTTCAGAAAAATTGAGGAATGGAAAAAAGTTAATAGTCTGAAGTGTCATTTCAATAAACATGATGAAAATCTGGAGTAGTTAAAATTAATGAACCTTTGTTAATACTATACTTCTACCAGAAATTTAGAAATCTCTAACCATGTTGCTGGTTTTGATCCATCTTTGTTAATAAGCATTTGCTTGGATCATAGTCAAAACCACTGCTGATATAAGTGGGAAAGTACTAAATAATTTTTTAAAAGCACAGCGATTTAGTGATATTGACATCTAGTGCAGTCTAAACTTTAAAAATATTCTATAAAGAAATAATTTTAGTTAAAAATGACAGCTTTTCGTAAAAGAGTAGGTCTTTGTAGAGATCTGTGGAGTCAATTGCATGTGTCTATTTGTATGTTTGTCATGAGACTTGAAATGATTACTAATACCAGGGTAGACCTGAATGATGTGTTGCATTCTCTGCCAGTTTATGAGCTTCCATACTGACTTCTGTTGTGACTGTCTGTGCTGGGCTGACCTCAGTCAGCAAATGAGCACCTGCCAGCTGCTTGCTCGGTCCATCCCCCTCAGAAACGTGAGTGAGAGTATGAAAGGGTGACCTTGAGAAAACTCATAGGTTCAGCTAATGGTGGTTTAATAACTGAAGGAAAGAGAGAGAGAGAAAAAAACCCAAAACAAAACAAAACAAAGAAAATCAAAACCAAACTGATACAAAGGCAATCATTCATCATCTTCCACAAGCAAAAAAATGCCCAACCTGTCTCTGAGAAATGGCTAATTTGGAAAATCCAACCCCCTTTGTTTGTTTCTTTGTTTGTTTGCTTGGTTTTTGTTTGTTTGTTTTTGGTTGGTTTGGTTTGGTTTGGTTTGTTGCTGAGCATGATGTTATAAGGCTTGGAATATCCCTTTGGTCAATTTGGGTCACCTGACATCTGACTGTCCCCTCCTAATCTCCTGCCTGGTCACAGGTTACTAGCTGGTAGAGGAGTAGAGTGACTAAATACCTAAAACATTGGTCTGTAGCAGCACTGTCAGAGATTCAAAACTTCATCATACAGGCTGCTGTGAAGATAGTTATTCCCATCCCAGCCATTGTAGTCTCTCAACACAGGAACCATAGGCTTTGAAATGTATAGTGTCAGTAGTATTCATATGAGACATAAAGGCATGGACACCAATGAAAGTTATTACTGATGACAGTCATTACCATACGAAAGATGTTCTCAAATTACTTAATGCCAAATGGCAACTCTTTGGAGAACTGTATACTAAAGAGCTGTAAACATAGCCCTTTTATATTTTTAATATTCTGCTAGAATTTAATTTTGTGCTTTTCATCCTTTCTTCTTTGGAAGGCATATCTTGAAGACATAAGTAGTCCTGTATGCCGCATGCAGGAAGATAAGGGATTAACATGGGAGATATAACCAATCTTCCTGAAATACTGGTCCTTGACTGACTGCTCCTTCCTCCTGCTGGAGTTTACTGCTCCCTGAGGAGGGGAGACAGAACAAAGTGCTTGCTCCTGCTGTAGGGTGCAGAGTCTGTCATCTGTCTTAAAACCATCTCCGTGTGCCACTTCAGTTAAGCTGCAGGATGCTGTGCAGACGTACCTGAAGCACAATCACAAAATCCTTCCAGACGACTCTAGTGCAGGGGGAGTAGTGCCTGAGAGAAGGAGCCAGTCCTTGGACTGACTCCTCAGGACTCACAGACTCTTTTCTGTCTCTTCTGTTATATAATACATTAGAGTAATAATTAAGTTATCCTCACATTCTTGGTGATCAAAATGGTTTGGAAGGCATTATGAGCTACTCAATACAGGGTGATTTTTCAATGCTTATGACATTTATTAATTTGTAAAACAAATGATGCATCTCTTATAGATTTGCATCTCTTCATTCATCAGATTAATGATTAAAGTTTGTGTCATTTCTACTATAGTAAACAGGAAAATAAAATCTTTACCTACACTGGAACAAACAAGATGACTTTTGTCCTTGCCTAAAGGGACAATGCAACTGCCTGGAGCTTACATCTATCATTACCATCAGTTAATTAAAATGAAGTTAAGCTTTAAATACCCTCACTCTGATTTATCATTCAGGACTTCTTAAAACATTAATAAAACTGTCAATCATTTCAGTCCTTCAAACATATTTATTAAAAATATTATAACTTTTTTCTGTGGGGTTCAACAGAGGGAGGCAGTGAGTCCCTTCTATGTGTTGACATTTGAGCTTTATCTCAAAAATGTTTTCTCAAGCTCCTTCTAATCTCATTTTCTGTGTTGAAATAATGTCATCTATCTCATGGAGAGGAAGTGCTGTGCTGCTTGAGTTACAGATATTCCTAAAAAGTTCTGATTAAAAAAAAACAGTGTTGCAATATATGAACAGGTTTTTTTTATAATGCATGCATAAAAGAGCTATATTATTTAGTGTAATGTAATAAAGTATTTAAATTTTATATTATTTGTCAAAATTAACAGAATTCAAAGTTCTTGATCCTTAAAGACTTAAACCCATGACTCTGGGTCAAAGAAGCCCAAAGAGCATAGGTGTGACCTTTCTCCAATCATAGAAGAAAACAGCACACTCTCAATGGCATTTTCTCACTGCCTTTGATTTGTTGAGGATAAATCTTTTCTTTCCTTGGGGATGTAAAAGAAAGCTGATGAAAAACTAGCAAGTGATGGGAAACTATGGGTGAGAGAAACAGCAATCAGCTGTGGAAATGCTAGCTGCTGGAAAAAGGCAGTTACCATACAAAATTAATTCCCATTCTGCACAGGCCAAGAATCACCTCTGGAAATTATATCCTGTGTGTAAACTCTGTGGGTGTTCACATATACACATAAAATTGAGCAAACAAGAGGCTTGCTTATAAATGCCAAATCATCCCACTGTAAGCTTGGTGTTTGATAAATAAGGGCTTGATTATAATCTTGGAGTGGATTTCTAAGAGCAGAGACCACTGAAAGCTGTTTTGAGCAACCTTAAGCCTCTATTTGTAGTATTTCAAAAACTGAAATGTCATACACATCAACATCAAACACAGCACTTCAACAGAAACCCACTTTACCACAAAATCCACCATAAGTCTCTCTTATATTTTTAATATTTTATTTCCACTTTAAAAATGGGAAACAGCTGTGTTTTGCAACAGTGGTATAACAATGATAAGCCTGTAGATACAGAGAAGGAATGAGCTATATAAAGGAGCAGTAATCTTTACTAGACCCATGGCTGTGTCTAGGGGAAAAAAATAAGGGAGTTTCAGGTACACAAGTCCTATGGATGTAGGTCAGGTGTAGAAGCAACAAGGTTCAAACTAAGTTCACGTTGGAAATAATTATTCTCAGTTTAACTTAGTTAAGTTTGTAAGACAATCCAAGAAAAATAAAGTAGGTGTTTGGTATCTATGCAACATAAGGGCAAAGGGAGAAATCAATGTTTGGATCACTGTGAAAGAGAGACACACACATCATTACCTCCTGCAGCTGGAAGCAGCACAAATAATACCATGCCATGAAAACAGCGCTTCTTCTAAATCCAGTATTTTCTAGTATCCAGTGGAATAAAGAATTCAGTTTACAGACTCTTCTTCTGAGATTGAAGTTGCTCTGAGTTTATTGTTCTTCCTTGAAGATCAAGACTGAGAAGTCGGAGATTGTTTACTGGGAAGTGCTTCTCCGTTGCTAACCAGTGGTTCTGTCCTTTATCTGTGAGTATGCTCTGCTTTGCAGGGGTAGCTTGGTTTCATCCACAAGAGACACTTGATACATCAGGTGAAATACATCTGAAGTGTGTGTGAACACAGAGGCTGTGATATCTCCTTTGGGATTAGAGTGAACACCCCAGTGGTACTGGATGTGAGTTGAACTAAATCAAGGCAAAGAATTTTAACTTCTCCTCTGTTTTCTAGTCAACTGCTCTGAAATTCAAACACACATAAATTACCCTTGTTCCAGAATCTCCCATTCTTTCCAGCAATTAGCAGTACTTTATTTGTTATGTATTTCTGTAAACAGGCTCTCCACACCTGTTTTCATTTGAGTTACGTGGTATTTCTGTAATATTCTGTGATTTCGCTTCTGGTGCAATGTTGTGTATCCAGCCTGAATTTGCTGTGACAGTTTTCTTCATTAGTTGTTCTATAACATTAAATTTTACAGAAAATTCTTGATATTTACTAAGCAGTAAGTCCAAATGGAGACTGTTTTATGGCCACTGAAGTTAGGATTTAAGTGTTTCTATAAATGGGGTTATACTTCATTGGAAATTTCACAACAAGCACTTTAAAAAAGATCACTTAGAATGAAAAATATTATAATTATACAATGTATAAATACTAAAAAATACTTACTGCACATGAACTTTCTGATTGCTGTGTTAAACCAAATAAGTGCCATTTTCTCTTTCAGAATATATTTTATGCTGACTAATGAATAGTCATATCGATACATGAGAGGAAATAATATAGATGTGTGAAGGATTATTTAAATGCAGTCAGACAGTTGTGAAATGAAGTAAATGAGAGAAATCAAGAAGGAGACATATTTCCTAAAGATACATGCTATCTAATAATACTGACTTAATAGTTAAATCAATATAGCCATTGAACTTCTTTCCAAGAAAATGAAAAAGAATGCCTAAACCAGGCGTAATGTAAAGGAAAATGTTGGGAGATCTATTATAATAGAAGTGACCTACAATGATGATCTAGTCCAATTGCCTGACCACTTCAACACCAACCAAATTTTAAAGTGTATTATAAAGGGCATTGTCTTAAGCAATGATAGGCATAGGGCATTGACCACCTCTTTAGGAAGCCTAGACACCCAAGGCCTTTGCTAGATGATTGAGAAGGGTCCTACTATAACATCCACTAGCTTCTTGAGTACACTGGGATGAATTCCATCAAGTCCTATGGACTTGCTAATGTATATATAATACGGCTGGTCCCTTACAACTTCAGTGTTCACAAATAGAAATTCAAAGTTCCTGCAGTTGTGACTCTACAACTCAGAGGACCAGACAGCCCAAAGTCTATCATTAATGTTAAATATTGAGGCGAAAAATCCACTGAATGCCTCTGGGTTTTTTTAATCCCTAGTTGTCAGGTGACCACAAGTGTCCGCCCAATAAACCTTCTATTAGCATGCTTTAAAAAGGCCATTTTATTTTTTAGCACAACGTTGTAGTAGATAATTCTACCCTTTTGTGAAAGCAAATACAGTGTGTCCCAGCTGTTTTTGTACTAAACCTTCATCAATTCCTCCCATTGAATGAACACGAGGGGCGAGATTTTGCTCACCTAAATATGAATGTCTACATCTGAGATTAGGTCCCTTTTGCACTCAGTGGATAAAAATTTATATTTTCTGAGAGAGATTCATTTGAGTTGTTTTAGCTAACTCTTTCAAGACAAGATTAATTTTGCCCTAAAAGTGACCAAATTTTTCACCAGCTATGAATGGAGGATAGGATGAATAACTCGTCTGAATAGGTCTAGATTGTCCACAGCAATGTAAAAATGAATTCCAGGCAATTTTTTCTAACCCAGAATTAGATACCCTAGTTCCATCTCTGAAAAAACTTCTCTAGAAAAGCTGTCTGATTTGGAAGTAGAGGGACAAATATGGTTTTAGATCCTTCTGGACTGCCTTGCTCTGGGTCCATTTTAGCTGAGTGTTTTATCAAGTACATTTACAGGAGTAGTTTCATGAGCCAAGTTCTCAAGATGTTTGATGTAGTCAATGCCCTCCTTGTGAGGAGAATGAGGTACCTAGGGGCATATCCTGGTGCTGCAATCTGAGCAGCATCTTAATACTCAATTGTTCCATTATTTAAGTACATGCATTCATAAAGTGAAGATCAACTTAAAATAAGTGAGCTGACAAAGTTTGGCCCTTGCTACTCATATTCCTTTATGATCTGAAAGAAATCAAATTCTTCTTCAGTAGTGCTCCAAAGTGTCAAAGACCTCTGTTATTGCAGGGTGTTTATGTAGTATTTAGGTTTCCTTAAATGATCCAAAATAAATTTTATAAGCTATTAATTCACTGTGAAAATAATTTGTAACCTTTCATGACTTTTCTTATTGAAAGTATCATGCAGGTAAAGGTCAACTTCCAAACACTGCCAATAAAAATCACTTCAGAAGATTAAACTGAATGATTTACAACAAAATAACTGCAATTTTTTATTATTCCTTAAATGTCATATTGGCACATAAGAAATCTACCCTACCAATTCCATTGTGTAAATCAACGAATGCCTGTACCTTGTCTTATATTTTTATTATTATACACAAATTTCATACAAGGAATAAAAGTTGGCTAGTAAATTTTTGAATGTCATAAACATATTCATGAGTTCTAGTCTAAATATTTAAATACATCATAAAGGGAACACATACACCTCTTATCCATAAAATGCAGATTTATGTCACAGCAAACCTCCCACTTTTATAACCCTACTAATAGTATTTTAAATCCAAGCTGAGCTACAATACATAATAAATTGTTAGCTGTGCCATTAGATCATGGCAGCTGCATCACAGTGTTAAGACCCAATAAGAGATGACTGTAATTAGAGTAATTTAAACACATTATATAAAACCAGCAATAAATATTTTAGAAGTTATGCAATTGACTTTTTAAATTTAAATAGCACAAATACACCTTTTGCATATGTCTGTTTTCATTAATTATAGGACATGATTTGAGATTTTAGAATTTTTAGTAGTGCACATCAGACAGTTGGGGATCACTATTTTATAAAGTTATCCTTGAACTTCAGTGGTGAAACTAAATTCCCCATGGGATCCACCATACACATAGCTTAAGCCTGACTTCAGGGCAGTCTGCAAATGCAGATAAGCAAATGAGTGTATACATCATTTCTGAAGAGGATTCATAGGATAGTCTTTAACAATTATGTGAGATGATTAACAGGCTACTAAGCATTCTGGACAGAATGTACCACATGGATATAGTCACTGGTATCCTGCCAAAACTGCATGCACTAAAGGAAGTCCCATTAACAGAGAGAAATTAAATAAAAACTGAACTTGTCCAGATGGTTAAAAAAGATCATATTGAATAAATTCAGAGACCAACTGACTGGTCTAATTGTATAGCTACTTTTGTAAAACTAAATTGTCTTGAAGATTAAAATAAAATCGTCAAGCACAGTCTCAGTTTAAAGGTCACATCATGCTTCGGAATGCAGATTATCTTCAGCATTTTATAGGAATCAAGAGTTCCAGCAATCTCAGTTCTGTGGAAAGAACCCAAATACCTCAACTGCAGTGATGTAAGAATTTGTGTTTTGTTTGTTTTTTTTTTAATTAAATTTTTATTGTATTATTTGATTTTTTGATTTAATTTAACTTCATTTAACCTCATCACACATTTTATTTCATTTATATGTTGGTCATCTGGAGGGGATTTGGTTTCTTACAGTTAATAACTACTGACAATAATCAGAGCAGCTGAATTGTTGTTACATTTGTATCATCTGGAGACATTCCCCTGTGGTGTGGGTGCAAACGATTTATTTGGACATTGACAGAGCTCTGTGAAATCCAAGGTTTGCTTCTTAGTTAGCTAAAGCATTAATGTGAAGTTTCTGACTTTGTGTGCCAGGTAACTGGAGGATGCACTGAAATACCTCCATCAGGACAATCTCTTCAACAAATGAGTCATGACTGGTCAAAGCATTGTTTCTCATTGTGTTGGGTGCCATTTTAGCTTGTATCAAGCAGACAAATTTGGTTGTTTGTGGAGATTTGCTGTAGGGATTACATGAAGTAACTGAAAGTCATTGAGACACCTACTAAATACCTCTGAGTCAGAGAAGGATCAGATATCAAATCTGGATATATCTGTTCTAACTTCTCAAATCTCAGACAATATTACAGGTATAAAGGGGTGAAGAGAACTTCTTTTTATTTACAGGTTACTTTACATTTATAATGAGCTGGACCACAGCTACAAGTTTTTAATATTGGGAGCTCTCATTTAAGAAAATTAAAATGTTTACTGTCAGTAACCTGATTTCATATTTCTAGTAAATAATTTTTGGAACAATGCCCATCCAAATACTGCTGCTGTTTCTTCAAGAGGTAGAGACAAAATTTCATGAATTACATGTGATTTGTATGCAAACAATCAGAGTATATCTGTGTGTATTAAACATGTAAAAGAACCAGCTTCTATAATCCACATTTAAAATCATGCTGATCTTAGTGAACTCTTTCACTGTAATTGAGCAAAAGTCCTTCCTTGATAATTAATAATTCATGCTGAATGATATTAATGTATTTTATGTTGGTGATTTTATCTACACAAGTCAATGAATTTACAGGACCAGGAAAACTGTGTAATCTTTTTAATTGTCTATGCAGTTAAACATTCGGTCATTAGTAAGGAAACGTTTCAGAAATATGCAGATACGTGTAGACACTTAAATTTTCTTTACTTTTTTTTTTCTTATATATCAAATATTTTCAAGTATTTTTCCTCTGTAAATAATCAATTGTCCACCAGCAATTTATCTTATAAATTATTTAACTTGTGATATAACAGGGGCTATCTTTTAAAATAAGACTTTTTTTTTTTAATTAAGCCATTAATATCTCTTTGATAAAAGGATTACTCAGTAATTTTGCTGCTACCAATTAAATGATCACAGGTGTCACTGTACAACTTCACTATTAAAAAGTCATAATTATATGACATATATATACTTATAAAACTACTTATTCTTTAGTCTTGTGATAATTCAAATAAACAAAAATTCATATTAACTAAAGTAATACAAGTATTAAATTGCTGACCCCATAATATTTAGAACAATAGGGTCTTTTAAGTCAGTGGTTATTTTTGAAAAACACAGTCCTGCTCTTTATTGACTCTACATGTCAATTACTTTCTGGTGCACTGAGGTTGTATGTTCTCATACACATATTTTCCATGAGGGCATGGGATAAATTGTAGCAGATGGAATAGAGGAAAATCTGTGTAAGACTTACAGATATTAATGGAATGGTCTTTTTCTAGAAGAGCACTGATGGTAGTGACTTCAGTCCTCACTGACCTCTCTGTGACAGATGCTAATGACATGTCCTCCCTCTGTCACACAGCTCTGGCAATCTGTTCCCTGTTGGTACCTGGCTTTGCTTCACTGGTGCTGATCACTCACTTTCTCTCAAGTTTTTTGATCAAGATAAAGAACAGATTAAAGCAGGAGCATTCAACTATAAGGTAACATATATGTTAATATAATTTTATTCTTGACTAAATACATTGGCTTTCTGAAAAAAACCAAACCAAAAACAACCAAGTCCTCCAACTTCAATAATCTTAGTTTATAGGTCAGAATATGTGGTTGTCTCATTTGTAAAGCATTTTCAAAGCTTGAGATAGAAAGTGCTAAATGGATTTAAACTATTTCAGATATTGTTGAGTTAATATTTGTGAACCTGACTGTCTCAGCAAGGGGCGATCTACTTAAAAATGAGAATGTAACTTACATGTCCTTTTATTATTGTTGAAATATGCTTTTATCTAAAAATATACAGCATAATAAGCATTAGGATATTTTATAGATCAATCCATCCATATTGCTGTCAAGACAATATTAGTTAGATATTCAAATCTAAAATGAAATGAAACAGAATTTTTGAGCTCAGCATAATAAGACATTCTATGGAGACTGGATGGAGGTAAGAGACAAAATACTTACAGTGACATAGTGGTAAAAACAGTAAGTTATTTTCTAAAATAACATGCAGGTAACGCTTAGACGAAATAGTTTCTTGTTATTCACAGGTTTCATGACAAGTCCTTGTTTCACAGGGTTTGTTTTTTTTTAAACGAGATTAGGATTTCACCATAATGTGTTGTGGTGATGTTACTACTAGTCATGTTTGGATATTTTTGTATTGGATTTGAACATTTAGTTTTTGTGTGAAGTGCAACCTACATAGTGAGCAGTCTGGGAGAGCTGCCAACAATAAATTGCAATAATCCAACCTTGTTTTTATAAAGGCATGAATCAAAAGCTCAACATCTTGCTGACACAGCAATCGTCTTAACCTTGTTGTACTCCTGAGATGGTAATATGAAGTCTTATCAATATTGTTGATATGGCTCTCTGAGGAAAGCTGAGGGTCAAAAATTACTGGAATTTATCATAAGGAACATTTCTTTGCATGATGTCCAGCAGCATAACTGTGATTTCATATTAAATTGTCACTGAAATGAGAGAGCTATAGCTGCTTGTCTGTGGAAGCACAGCAGGATGCAGGCAGCAGCCAAAAAAAATATATAAAACCCAGTGAAATGAAATAAATATTGGTATTTACATTTTCACTGATGCTTGCCCTGTAGGTATTTACAAACGATAGAGTTCGTAGTCTGCTCCACATTCTCTGAGGTCAAAAGTTTCCAGGAATCTCATATCTGGGTTTTTATAGTTAACTCACCATAATGATGAGCAAGGAGGTTGTGTTTGTTTCTTAAGGAACAGTTTGTGACAAAATCAGATCAGATGAACCATTTTCAGTAACAGACTCATATCCAGTTGATGTGCAGAAGATGAAGTGCTTCTTAATTTTTATTTTGTTTTCATTAATATAGTAGTCTCTTTGTATTTACATATTGCATGGCATAGCTACTGTGGCTCAGTAGATAGGCTTTTTTCCAATATTATTAAAAGATGGACTTGAATTGGCATTAACTCATTACTTTAGGCCCTTCGTGTGGGCTTATCTTAGTGGGAACTGATTCTGTGTTGTTTTCTCCATGATATTCAGTTGTCTAGAACTGAGGTGGCTGTTGACTGCTTTCTTTTGGTTTAACTCTCTGGACATGGTAAAGATCTAGAAACAGACATGAGGCCTTTAGGGGCAGGTGGAGGCTGTTGCATAACTTTAATAATGTACTGGTATGACATGGAATCTAGCTGGGAACCAGTGAATAAACAGTAAAATTACTGGGTTACAAAAACCTAAAAGTAACCTCAATTCTACTTAAGGTTCAGAGTAGTGGAACTAAAAATTACTTTTTCATGCAATTAATATCATAGGTTTCTTGGTGAAGAACTAAGCATATTGTTGACTTTTAATACCAATCCTTCCCCCCCCGCCATACAAATTTCTCCTTAGGAAAACTGAAGGTGTAAGCCTTGGGACGCAGAGGGTTGTTGAGAGAGTGAGCATAACACTAAACACTAGGTAATATATATTAAATTTTAATTCCATTAATAATGAGACTCTTCTATAATTTGGTAGATTAAACTATGAGTTTTAAGATTGTTGTAATTGGACTAATAACTATTTGTTTTCTTTTTAATAGACTAATAATACTTCCATTAGCCTAATGATAAGTTCTTAGATCATCATACAAGGTGTTGCCATATTAGGATTTTGTAAGTAATATATTCCAATATTGTAGTACTGATTCAACAAAAATATTCTGACAGTTCTTTGATGTTTTTGGGCTTCCAGATTTCTGATAAAATTTGGTTTTATCTAGATGTCTCTTACTTTATACATTCAAATTATAGACAGAAGAATACAGACAGAACAAAAACAGGAGAGGCAAATATCTTTAGAAGCAGGAGAGCACATTTCCAACTTTCCAACTTTCTTAGTCAAACATATGGAAGATGAAGATTTTTTTTTGGTCAAACTTGTTGTTTCTGTGACAAGCAATAGGTTGAAGATACCATTATATGAGTTCTGTGACCACATACTATTCCAGGAAAGTCAATTTCATTGTAGCAACTCTGAAAAAAAAATCTTGCAGTTGTTTTCTCCAACTGCCAGGGGAACAAAGCATTGATGAAAAACCCTTGCTATATGAGCAGGAATTTATTTTTAAGAGGATAAAGTGCAATTTTTTGAACAGGCAAAATAGGTCTGTGCTAAAACAAATCCATATGCCAATGATTCACAAGGTGGAAGAGTAGATGGGCATGTTAATTTGTGAACTAATCTTACAACTATGCAGTTGCTGTTTGCTTTTCTTACAACCCCACAGTGTTGGGTAAGAACTTAAATTTTAGGGATGCTACCATGTTTGGTTAGGTTCCTCTTAATCTGTGTGGTTGCAAGAGAAAATGAGACCAAATCAGTTGTTAGCTCAGTTTCTTCAGTAACTTCATTAAATCTGCCATTTTTTATTTATTTTTTTTTTCCAAAATCTCAGAGAAATAGATTCCTTGAGTAATATGGAATGGTCTGGAGATAATATTTATGTTTACAGGATAACAGTCCCCTCCAGTGATCCTAATTCTCTTGGGTTTCAAGTCACAATAGAGTCAAAGCTCACAGCCTTGGTCATTCTGCAGGAGGTGAGACACCGGGTCTATTTGAATGCAAAATGATATTTCTTTTTTAGGGAATGACAGCTGTTTAACCTGCTTTTCATTTTCTATAAACACACTAGCATTGCAGGAAGTCTGGTAGATATTCCTTTCTTTAAGAAGAGTTTCTTGTGGTCTCACTAGACTTGAAGAGAGGTGCCCCAGGGAATCCATATTTGTCCAGGTTCTGCAGCAGACCAACAATGTTGGAACTTGTGAAGAAAAAAATTATGCTGGAAAGAGACAAGACCTTGGCACTGACCTCGGCACAGCCATAGATAGCTCTTTCAACTTATACTGTAAAGACCTTCAGCTATGATCAGATAACAGATATGCTGTTTGTAAACAGAAACTGTTAGAGATTGACACAACATCTTTCAAGAAAAAGGTTCAAAAGTCATTTAGAGTTACATTATTTTAATGAAAAGGCTATGTAGTACCGTCATGTTTTCCAAATCCAATAGCCACACTCATGTTCACCTGAAATCTGGTCTAACGTTTTTGATACAAATTTGAAAGTACTGTCACTTGTCCTCATATACACAGGAACAGTGTCCCTTCATGGTATGGGAATCAAAACTGTACAAAAAGTAATTTCTTAAAATCAGTGTAAACCCTAGCTACAGTTATTAATGTTTTTAAAGGATACACCATTTAAACACCATTGCTTGTTTTCCTGGGCTTTTCTCAGGATGGTAAAGATATAGAGAGAGTTTGACTGGCTCAGAAGAATTCACTTCATGACTAGTGCTACCCACTTCTGGATCATGTTATGAGAAAGCCACTGGATCTCTGTACAGGGAAGGAGGTGACTTTGCCTTTTGCAAAAAATGCCTCCCTCGGGGCAGCTTTTTTTACTACAGATGTCCTTCACCTCCACACCACTGAACTAATTTAGTCCACAGATGGCAGAACTCCTTGCTAACAAGAGACAGCTTTTCATGGACAAAATAGTTCAAATCAGAAACTGAGTTATAAAAGAAATGAACTTGAGTTCAGGCAGTAAAAACAAGATTTCAACTGCTGTTGGAAACCACACTATAGAGAGGTCTACATGAAAGACTTCATCTATGTGGAAATAAAGGTCTTTTGGAGATTTCTTTTTTGAAAAAAGAACAGAGTTTTGCACTGGGTACAAAGGAGGTAATAAAGAATTTATTCAGTATCACTTTCTAGGGAATTTGTGAAATATTCTTGTTCTTTGATTTGAATTACAATAGCATACTGGTTATAGATGCATTTATATGACCATTTTAAAAAAGTAATCTGTCTGTTCTTAATTAGGTATAGTTTATCATGTCCTTATCTATTTTGGTAAATAGAAATGGTCCTAAGCATGTGTTTAAGAACTTTTTTAGACTGTAAATTTACTCTATTTCTTGGTTACTTATTGTTAAATAATACAGCTGGTTTCTTGAACAAAGCCTAAAGGAGCAATGTTCACCTACCTGAGCAAGCCAGACTGAAGGATGAAATGAATCCTTTAATTATTTTCAGGTTTTTAGAATAAATTCACAACTGGATAAGACTGGTGGGAAAAAAGGAGCTGCAATCCACAGAACAGAAGGACTGAGCAGCTTTAAAAAAATAACCCTAACCACCACAATATTTTACCCAGGGACTATTGGAAATGCATACAGGAATAAAAATGGATCATCTCTCATATTTGAAAAGGCAATTTGTTGAGCTAAGGTCAGTGGTTGGATAAAGTTGTGAACTGCATTGCCTCTACTTACTTTGAACTCATCCAACAGATACAGGTAGATAAAGGTTTCAGCTCAGAACAAATTAATTTTATAAAATTAATAAGCATAAACATATTCAAAAGAATATACATATCTATTTTCATCAACCCTTCTTGGATCAATAAAATACATGTATTGAATGCTTTAATACTTGCATCGGATTGTTTCATGTTGTGTCTTTTGACTAACAGTGGTATAGAAGTAATTAGCAATTTTGCAGCCCAATATGTCTTTTAATTCATCCTGGGAACTAGAAGAAGAGGGAGAATAGAAAGGCAATGCAGAGCAACCTATGTTCTAAATATAGTGTTGGGTTTTTTTAATCATTACTATTAAGAAATATTTGCAACTTATAACTGATTTTGGATGAAAGGAGCTAAAAATCTATGATCTATTAGATTGTGCCAGTAAATAGCCTGTCAATTCCCGCACCTTGAATGTGTTATAGCAGCACAATGTCCCCAGATGCTGCCTGGAAAGCCAAACTACAATTACTTACCAAGAAGAGAAACTACTGAGATACAGTGCAGCATTCTCTTTGATTTTTGTGGTAAATTACTAAAGAATGCAACAGATGCAGAGCCCTGTTAATAACAAAGCTATCCAAGGGCAGCATAGAATTCTTCCTGTCTCTCCTGGAAGATGCTTTTCATGCATATTTTTACATTGACCACATTGCTTATAGAAGAGTATACCCTCTAAAATAGAATTCCAACTAAAGTTTATTTCTTTCCAGTAAAACCAGACTGCCCTGAAGGTATTAGCAACTGTAAAGACTGTAAGCAAGAAGTCTGCTCTTCACAGACATGGATAGTATACTAGCTTTGCTTTTATAGGGAACAGAAGACCTGTTAGTGAGTATTGAGCTAATTAGGTCCCCAGGGTCTCCTGATACTGACTGAATACTACCTCAGTATCTAGTGTCTCTCATCTGGAAACTATGGAACAAGGCAAACACCAAAAATCATTGCTGGATTTTCTTTAAATTTCCGGATGGGTTCAATAAATCTGTGCTACAGTGCTTAACTTTTAATTAAGTTGATATATATATTTCAAATATTTATACAGTATTTTTCTTTCCATGACAATATTCTGCAGTGAGCATCCATTTGAAAAAAGTATTCACAGCAGGTTCGTGGTATTGCAGTAGGATGAGATGGGATGATGATGCGAATATATACTCTTGGAAAGATCTGGTATCACTGTGGATTTTGTCAGGAGAAGACAAAACAGTGTTAGGAGAAACAGGATGATTTACTTATTAGCACATAATCCACCTGAATACTTCATTTAAGAGCTTGCAGAGTGCTTAGGCACATTCGCTAAACACAATTTGATGCTTAAGACACTTGTGCCTTCTGCCTTTGATCAAGTACATTGGCCTCAAGAAGTAATTTGTGGTCTTCCTTCTCCAATCCAATTTAATGGAGAAATCCCATTGTCCTTTTACTCTTAAACTGAAACCTACATCTTTCCTTTCCAGATGATCTTGTGCTTTGGCTTTTGGAAGATTTCAGTACCTCAGAAGACTTCTTATGAGATGCTCTTGGCCTGTTGAAAACTCTATCTACCCACCTTCCCCTCACCAGGAGAAGTGGTTCTTGCCCTGCCTCACTGTTCTTACCTCTTGTTGCATAGCACAGGGAGAAGGGTATGTGAGACATCAGTTCCCCCTCACATCTTCATAAATTTATTTTCAATGTAGAAAGAAACCTCCGTGCTTCTAATCTTTTGAGATCATTGCAGGGAGAATTTGGGCTGATGGCCTGTTTCCCTCACCTATTAGTTACTGTCCTGCAGAATCTGCCAGCAACCTCTGGTCAGGCAAGGAAGCTTTACCTTCCATGAACCTGCCTTTCAGATGATGTAGATGTACATAGCCCCCTCAAAATTAATTAAATTTAAATTGACTTACACAACTGACAATTTGTCTGGCTGCTAAATTTGCAATGAGTCCCTCACTTTCATGTGACTCTAACAGATGTCCATGATCTAATAAGTAGCTGCTCTTCACACAGCAATTTGGAGCAAAGACCATCTGCTGAAAGGCAGCTCCTGTTGCCAAGCTCCAGAGGTGACTACCATCAGTAGAACCAGCCCCCTTCATCATCCCTTTCACTCACTGCTCCCGCTGCTGGTTCAGCAGAGCCCAGGAGTCATGCCAGCCTGCATGGGAAAAGGAGAGCAGGAGATGGGCAGGAGGAGTTGACCCTTCCCAGAGGGGACAGATAATGGAAGTAATCAAAAGCCCTGAGAGATTATATGGGTAGGTACCCCTTCTCCTTTTCTTTCAGGCAGCAATTAAATAGAAATTTACAGCCTTTCCCAGAATCACAAGGTTTTCTCTGTGGATTCAGAAAGCAGAAGATGGGGACCAATAGCTAGAAGATATTTCTCCTCCTACATAAAATGTTATCATTGTTCATTTTTACCAGCTTGCTGGTGTAGTAAATGTGTACTCAGTGCTGAAGATGGATTAGAATATGGGTCTGAAGGAAGAAATCGATTTGACAGCATTCCGACTGGATTTTGGCAGTAGAACCCTTGGTGAGTTACTGCCAATTTCCCTGTATTGCTTTGCAGTAAGTGACAATTCCTTCAGCTCGTCTCTGGTTAAAATTCACAGACACTTCCAAAGAAAGCTTTCCAAAAAGCAGCACTCTGCTTTGCACTGTGGACTTCATGAGAAACATCCCTGTGCAGATCGGAGGAACAGCTGATACCTACATGGCAGAACATTTAGGCATGCAGTTATAGACATGTGTAACTGTATTTCCAAATGCTTTGACAAATCTGGCCCGTTGTTTGATCCTAAGGGTTTCTAAAGGAAATAAGTAATTCAAACCTGGGCTTTGGCTGGAAGCTCTCTGGCCACACTTATTTATTTTTACTTATTTCAATAAAATGTTCACCTTTTACATATAAATCTAATGCATGGTAGAGATTATGATTATGAGACTATGAAGACAGGCTGAGAGATTTGTGGTGGTTCAGCATAGAGAAGAGAAAGTTCCAGGGAGATCTTACAGCAGTACATAAAGGGGCTTACAAGAAAGCTGGGGAGGGACTTTATAGAAGGGTGTGTAGTGATAAGATGAGGGAGAATGGTTTTTAANCCCTTCTAGCCCAAACCATTCTATGATTCTACATTTCTATGATTTTTGTATTCTTCAAGAACTTCAGATGACAATCTACTCCAATCTACCACAATGTTAATAAAAATATACAAAAGGTATTTTCTATGATTCTTTTTATTTTAAAAAAATATTTTTCCCAGTTCACACCATATTCACTGACATGCATAAAAAGGAACAGTCTCCTATCTCTGCAAATAAATAACAGTAACAGTATTCCAAAAGATAGAAATTTCAGATCCTGGGAAAGAAACACTGTCTATTATACAGTGCCCACATTTCTCTGTTGTATTATCTCTGGCAAAGAGGATGAGTAAACCTAATGTCTGCTCTACTGCACCCCTGTAATCCCTATGTATTTTAGATATTTTCTGTACCACCTCAACTAGCAACTAAATAAGTTACTATGTAATTGAGAATTAAACCATATATTTTTACATGGCAAAAACTCCAAGTACCTCTGGAGGAAAGAATTGTGAAATATCCTTTCTGAGCACTCTGAGTGGCTAAAGTAGGAATGATAGTTTACACTCTAGGCTTTGACACTCAAATATTTCATATTTAATTTTCTGAAACATGTATTCCTGCTCTTGGCTGCATAGACTGACAACAAAATGAAGTACAAAGGCCTTGGATATAATGTACTGCTCCCATAGTCCTGGAGTGGTCTCTGCAGGCTCCAGGTAAGTGCCAAAACCTGCCAGGATATAAGCTATGCTGCAATTAATTTATTCCATATTTCTCCCCTTAATGATCTTTCAGCAGTACCGAACGGATTTAATTTCTACAGCTACTGTTCTTCACTATCTCGTCTTCATTCTCCCTCTCAGCTTGAATTAAATAACAGGGATGAGAGATTTATTTTTGATAGCTCATTGTTATAAAGGAGATGGCTCTGTGGCATTGTACAATATAAAAATCTTCATTACACAGATATGTTTGAGTGCTTTCTTCTTGAAAGCAAGGCATGTAGTTGAATTAACTCTTAGTATACTTAATGCATAAAGCATCGCTTTGATTGCGGTACAGCTCAGTAAACACTGTTGAATTGCAACAGGGAGGGAAAAGTTGCCAGCCCTTTCAAAAAGGTAGCAGACCATACGCTTGCTTCTCATAGTCAACCCAACACACTGTAATAAAACTCAGCAATCCCAGTTCTGATTTATATTCGAGTGACCAGACGGTCGTACAAAGACATTTCAATATGCAATCACTTGACTGCACACTGGATTCATATCGAGAAAGCTTGTGTATTGTGTCCTACAGAGCTTTTGACTCTGAGGTGCCAGAAACTCACCGCTAGACCATTAAAGCTGCTGGATCTTTTCTGATGCCATCTTCAAAGACAGATTGAGTGCTTTTGGAAAGTTGTAGGGAGTAATTGCTTTTTTTTTGTATATTAGATGGATTGAGACAGCTAGGGAGTGGTATTTCTTGGGAGATAATGTTATGATTTAGTTGTGTGTATACATCCAAACTCTAATTAATATTCCAATTCTGTACAATCAAATGGAAAGCACCCTGTATACGTTATACTCATTACACAGAACCACTAATAGCTTTGGGCTAACTTGCACCCAGCAGAGTAGAGATACACGTAAGGATGGGAGAGCTCCAGGAAGTGAGAGCCGGGAACAGGCAGAACTAAAGTCGTGCTTTGCCCCAGCTGCTCAGACTGCTGTGAGGAGTGCACTGACAGCAGAAAAGTGGGAAATGGCTTATTCCTTTCCATACTGAGAAGAGGAGGTGGAAACACACACTGCATTCTCACTGCTGAAACAGTAGTCCCAGTGCCCCCAATGTACAGAAGGCATTGTACCTGAGCTCTGACCCAGGTCCTCCTGGTGGGACACTGTGGTCATATCATGTTTCCTACACTGAAAGGTACTTCAAACATCCCATATTCTAAAATAGTTTTTAATTGGAGTAAAAACTTCCTGAGCTTTTTTTTTTTTTTAATTGAGATTATTTGTATTATCCCAGTATTATCCCTGAAACTCATTCAAGGTGTTGTGTATATAAAGGATATAAGGTTTATAATAACAGAACTTATTTCAAATGGTTTGCATTTGAAATGCAATGCAAGATTCAGCCGATGTGGATAGACAGTGTGTGACGAAACAAAGGGCTGCTGCCAGCCAGACTGCTGCCCATTTTTATTTCTAAATAGTACAGTAAGAGAAAGTCTAAGAAGAATTTGAGAAAAAATGAACCATCTTTATGCATATTTTTCCATGTGTGAATAGAAGCATGTAAAATCCCAGGAGTATCTATTTCAAAATGTAGTAAGCTGTAAATCAAGGGCTTTGACAGAGAAGACTATCAGCTTGCATTTGACACGAAGAAGGGATGTTTAATAGCAGGACTCAAAGGGAGAGATGACTTTATTAATCATCTTTGGAGCAGCACTGCTTCACATACTGTTAAGAGAATAAGAGCTGTATGACAAGGTGGGTGGCAGTGTAGAAAAGACTGATCTTCAAGATGAAAGAATGTGTAAGGTTTGTAGTCTAAAGCTAGAACTGCCAGCAAAGCCTGAGTCAAAGAATACAGACCTGAATGACAGATGGACACTCTTGTGCAACAGATCTGGAAAACTGAGATAGCGAAAATGAAGGAGGAGAAAATGTACTAAACTAAAGTCAGAATTTCGGCCACAGATATTTCCTATTACAGGAGGAGAAAGAGAGGAAGCAATGTTAAAGGTGAGGCACATCTAAAACTACCAAAAGAAATACTGTAATAGGAAAGACAGGGAAAGGAGTCAAGGGGGACACTTAAAGCACAAAGAGAGCAAACAGCTCTGTCAGTGAAAGAGAGGAAAGAAGAGAGTTGGGAAATACAGGATCAGGAAACATGATGTGGCAAGGCATTAATGGAGGGCTCATGTCATAGTAAGAGAGTTGAAATTATCAACAAACAAAAAAATGGTGCTTGGAGAAGAACTAAGGTAACAGCTCTTCATGTTGAAAGGAAGAGCTCCAGGCTGAATGATGGAATTCAACTGAGAGAAATGGAGCTATGGGCTGAAATGGTTTATTGACTGAGTTCACCAAGGGTGGAACTGAAGGAAGGTTTTGATTCCTACCCCAAGGATGATTTTAGACTGTTTTTTATCTGAAGTTGGTTTAAGTATAAAATGCATACATGCTCCAGGCATCTTTATCAGAAACTCAATTTCTCAGTTTGACCTTAGCCATACTCTGCTCCTTTCTCTCCTTCTGAACTCACATTTTTTTAAAAATTGAGTTTTAGCAAAAATAGTAAAGATGTTACTTATTGAGGCCAATTAGTCAAAACCTCCAAATTTATATCTCCATAGTATGTTGCAGCAGACATGTTGGCCTCTGATCCTACTACCAGTTCTTTTTAAAGTTTGCCAGGCAATTCATTATTCCAACCTAGGCTTGGATCATATTTGAACTTTAGACATTATTATTATTCCCTGTGTAAGTATTTCTGTACATGGATACACCAATGAAGTTAGGCAAAACCCATCAGAATTTGTGATCAAATAGAATGGTAGCTAAATAACTTACTTTCCCAGAGATAGAAGCCTCAGAAAGCAGGTGAGTAGATCGATGACAGAGATGGTGAAGACCGGATCTCATTCACAGTACTTGATGTGCACTTCTGTCCATGTTCTTGTGATACTCAGTTATTCACCAGTGAGATTATCATGTCATCTCAGATTGTTTTTCATGACTCATCATTCGAAATGTTTCTGATTCATATACTTTGATAGATTTAATTATTTAAAGAGAGGAAGAAAGGGATCATTGTCATTGAACTGCACAAGCTAAGAAAGTAGTGCAATGTAATTAGGCTTTATAGCTTATAAGTAAATTGCTTGTGCAGGCAAGAATTTTTCCCCTCTATTATTCTGAACATTAAATACTGGCTGCTGCCCAAGAAAAGATAATAAGCAAGATGGGGCAGTGACTATCTGATATGTCAAATTCAGGTTTCCTTTGAAGAAGGGAGCTCTAATCTGTGTCTCACATCTCCCATAAATACAAGGAGTCATATATTTAAACACTGAGCTGTTATTTTTCTCACCTTGTATCTACAACATAGCATCCTTCTGACATTTTTTCTAAATACTTAAATCAAAATGGTTGTCATTACGTATGTGGTACACCCTGCAGCACAGAGGGAGGTGCATTTTTTTCTGAGGTGATAAAGCTGTTAAAGAATATCCTTTTAGTTTAAGTGTATTTAGCCATATGGTATATCAAATAAAGTTTTCAAAATGCCTTGAGACTTTATCCAAGTGAACATAAAACGGGTTACTCACTAAACTGACAGATCAGGTGAATATATATATATAAAAATATGAACTAAAACCATAGTAGGTAATTTTTTCTGAAGACTATCCACATGAATGGTATTTTTGTCTCACCCATGGGAAAACTGAAGTAGCTAAGATGCTTCAATGCATTCTTAAACCTGACTCTTTATTTTTTTTTTTTTTAATTTC
>VXBZ01001613.1:114109-127898 GCA_013399135.1 Heliornis fulica | reverse complement strand
GGTTTCTTCATCTCTAAATTTTTTTAATTCAGAGATGGAGAGTAGTCTTAACCCGCATGTACGTTACTGGGATGCAACATAATATTGCATACTTGGTAGTACTTAAATTTACATTGTTTATAAGTACATATCAGATATGACTGGTGTCCATAATAACTTTACTTGTAAGCTTTTCTAATTACATTAGTCCTAAATCAGACACTGACATACTCTAGTTGTCTTTAAAAATACAGCAAATTAATAAGTAGAAACAGGATACTTTTTTTTTCCCTAATTGATATGACCTTTGTACTCCAGCTATTACATTTTTCCTTAGTTCCTTCCGCCTGCTGCCTGCTCCATGGATAACTATTTTGAATAGGAGCAGTCTCATACAATGTTCTGCTCCCACAGAGGCACTTTCTGAACTCTTAGAATCACCTTTCTTCTCCAGTGCAATGGCAAATATTTTTAGCAAAAAGTAATAACATGCCTAATGTCACAGACTTTTTTTTTTTTCATGATGAAACTAGGGCTGCTCATAGACAGGCGAGCTGGATTTTGGCAACTCTTAACCTCCTATGATGGAATTTAATCAATCTAGTTACAATACATCCTCAGAAAGGACCTCTGCTGAAATTGAAGAACCTCTGCTGCTCTTAGCACCTGGTCATTTTATCTTTGAATATCTGAAGTGAAGCTAATTTATATCCTGGGTAGTGTAACTTTTTCACTGAATGAAACAAAACAGATTTCCTCTGAAGTCTCCATATCAGCCACTTGAACTAGAGTGTTGTAAAATGATCCATTTTGGTAATACTGAAACATGTAATGCCAAAATAGCTGACCTAGTTTACTGTAGTGAAAAAATAAAGACTTCACCTTTTATTCGGTGATCACAGCTGAACACGAGCTTATTTGTGAAACTGAATCTACGTGTATGTAGGCTCATTTACTTGTTCCTGCATAGGACTCAATTCTCATTCTCAATTACAGCTTTCACTATTTGTTAAAGCAATAGTTATGAAGTTTGTGTATCTGTTTATCTTTCAAGGCGGAAGGCCTTTCTGGGGGAATGTAGATAATTATTGGCAGAGGAAAGAGAAGAATTTCTAAACAAAGAAAAACAACACCCTAGGCTTTATCGTGCCATCCTGTCAAAATCTGTTATGCTACAAAGACCTTCAGATGTGTGTGATATTTCTGCCGACAGTGCTGAGTGTTTATATGTGGGCAGATTACTCCCCAGTGTCCTCTGAAGATGATAGTGACAACATGGAATGAACTGATTTTTTTCAGCATTTGTTTAAGCTGCAGTCAATGTTAAATTCCATTCTCTGAGTTCAATGAATCAAAACTGAATGCTAATAATTATTGTATTTGCAATCCCAGAGGCTTTACCACCCTCAAGGCAGAGCAGTAGCATTCAATTAAAGAGGGATGAAACTCAGAGAGCTGCCTTGTTAATTGGCCAAAATATCATGCAGTTAATGAAGTATTTTTAAGGCTTCTGTAAGTACATGCGATGTCTGAGTAATGTCATTGCTGGGGACTCTATTAAGAAGCGGAGAATCTTTATTATATACCAACAAGAACAAATAGTCTGGGTGAAAACACAGAATCACAGAACTGTAGGGTTGGAAGGGACCTCGAGAGATCATCAAGGCCAACCTGCCTGCCAAAGTAGGTTCCCTAGAGTAGGTGTCCAGACAGGTCTTGACTATCTCCAGAGGAGAGTCCACAGCCCCTCCTAGGCAGCCTGTTCCAGTGCTCTGTCACCCTCACTGTGAAGAAGTTCTTCCTCACATTGGTGTGGAACCTCCTGTGGTCCAACTTGTGGACATTGCCCTGTTCCCACAGGCCACTAAAAAGAGGTTGGCCATCTCCCTTTGTCACCCACACTTCAAATATTTATAAACATTGATGAGATCCCCTCTCAGTCTTCTCTAGGCTGAACATCCCCATCTCAGACTTTCTTCATAGGGGAGATGCTCCAGGTCCTTCATCATCTTTGTGTCCCCCATAGGACTGTCTCCAGGAGATCCCTGTCTGTTTTGTACCGGGGAGCCCAGAATTGGACACAGGACTCCAGGTGAGGCCTGACCAGGGCAGAGTAGAAGGGGAGGATCACCTCCTTCCACCTGCTGGCTACGCTCCTCTTAATGCACCCCAGGATCCCATTGGCCTTCTTGGCCACCAGGACACACTGCTGGCTCATGACCAACCTGTCATCCACCAGGACCCCCAGGTCCTTCTCTGCAGAGCTCCTTTCCAGCAGGTCATACCCCAGCCTGTACTGATACCTGGGGTTGTTCCTTCCCAGGTGCCAGACCCAACACTTGCTATTATTTAACCTCACCTGGTTCCTCACTGCCCAGCTCTGCAGCCTGTCCAGGTCTCACTGAATGGCAGCGTGGTGTTCCTGCGTGTCCACCACTCCTCCCAGCTTTGTGTCATCAGTACACTGTCTGAATTTCTTTGACACAAGCCCATTATATACATTGATTTTGGTTTCTCTTAAAAACACAGTAAATTCCGAGAAACCTCAAAGCACCATCTGCAGGCAATGAATGGTGTTTGAAATGTCTTGACAGCAATAGGACAATGACTGCTTTCCCTCCTCCAGGAAAATAAATTTCATTAGTGCGATAGCTTTTAGCTATTTCATATATTAAAAAAAAAAAAATTTGTAGCTTGCTTTATAGTCATTTATTGTATGTTACAAATAATTCACAAGCTGTTTAGCTATCTACTCAGTGTAAGTTGTTGTTCAGTGTAAGTAATGGTGTGTTACTTGCTCCAAGACAATAAGGCTCAATTGTATATGGTATTTTTCTAATTAAATGTGTTCTAACTTATCCAGACAGAGAAGCTAATTTTAGGTATTACCTGTTGGCATGATGATAGATTATAATTTGATCTTGCAATAAAATCCAGGTTTTAGATTTAATGGAAACACAGACATTTGTGGATTGATACTTTTACATCATCTCCAAATATGAAATGTTCTTCAATGAAGAATGCAAGACTGAATTGATTAAAGGTAAACAGTGCTTGGTAAATCATATTCTGTCTCCTGCTCACACCATGTGATAACCTCTAGTCCTCATGGTGAAGATTAATCTAGGTGGGCACAAACTGTGCAGTTGCATAGCAGAAGAAAATCCTTGCATAGCTTGGCTTTAGCATTTCAGTCAGGCAAACTGTCACCTCATCAAAGTCTTTCACAAAACTGTCAACATAGCAGTCTGCTTGAATGTTAGTCTTCAAGCCATTTGGGGATCACATGTGTCTTCCTTTATGCCACTTTGTGTATCGTTCCTTCACACTTCATGTTTCTATCTTGTTAGCACTTGTGATGGACTCTTGACATTTTTGGTTTGCCATGTGGTCTGAAAAGCCATTTTTCCCCTGTTTCCTGAGACATGCTGAGACCTTCCTGCAAATATTTCTGTTTCATGCCTGGAGTATATCCACTGAAGGAGAGAGGCTAATTTCCAGAGGTCCCTCAGCCCTTTGCTTTGGAGGTCAGTATTGTATGTATCAAAGAGAGGAGCAAGAAATCTCTGGGCATGAACACAGACGTTTTTCCTACCCCATCTAATGTGTACACTGAAAGATGAAATCTGTAGCCCAGATTTTTTCTTTTCTCTATGTTTGTGGGTTGTTTTTTTTTGATTTTTGTTTGGTTTTTTTTTCTTTTCTTTTAAATTCTCTCTATAGTAAACTATGCAACCAGAGACTGGATATTCTTATAACACATCTCAGCTTTGAGTCATTTATCCTTCATCTACCCTTCTTTCCAGTTTAACATCTTATTCTGTTCTTCTAAAAATTTATCATGATTTAACCCCATCCAACAACTCAGCACTGCACAGCCACTTGCTTACTCCCCCACAGTGAGATGGGGGAGAGAATTAGAAGAGTAATAGTGAGAAAACTTTTTGGTTGAACTAAATACTGTTTCATAGGTAAAGCAAAAACCATTCATACAAGTAAAGCAAAACAAGGAACATTCACTACTAGCCTTGGGCGGGCAGCCATCTCCAGGAAAGCAGGGCTCTGTCGTGTAACAGTGACTTGGGGAAACAAACATTCTGCAAGTCCTTCCATTCCTTCTTCTTCTTCCAGCTTCATATGCTGAGCATGACATCATATGGTATGAAATTTCTCTCTGGCTGGTTGGGGTCAGCTGTCCCAGCTGTGTCCCCTCCCAACTCCTTGTGCATCCCCAGCCTCCTCACTGGTGAGATGGTGTGAGAGGCAGGAAAAGCCTTGGCTCTGTGTAAGCATTGCTCAGCAGTGATGAAAATACCTTTGTGTTGTTAACACTGTTTTCAGCACAAATCCAAAACACAACCTCAAACTAGCCACTATAAAGAAATTTATTTCCACTCCAGTCAAAACCAGCAAAATTTCTCATTATAGAGTTTAGTCATTTGTGCACGGGGGTGTTTTAAATGTTTTACTTCACTGGTTCTCACAGAAGAACTGAAAACCTACTATCATGTGAAATTAGCATTTGCAAAAGGATCAGATTGTTTTATTTATTGGAAGTCATCCAACAGTGAGATTTATCAGAGGAATCCACACATAACTATTGTTAACAACCTGCCAGTAAATCAGTGGGAACCTTTTCCTGGTTAGAAATGCCACTGTTTAACCAGGTGTAATTTAGTTTAAAAATACAAAGACTTGTTATCATTAAAGATGTGAAATTTTATGGCCTCCTAAAAATGGCAGTGAGTGTAACTCTCTTTCTCTCCTGGTCCTCTCTAGTTACATTTAGGAGAAGTTTATTAAGGCTTGTCAGCGTGTTATTTGTTATGTGGGTATTTTTTAGCTTTTCTTTTTAAGCAGGAGCCATTGCATTCATTGGGAATTAAAACTTTAATAGGATCTTTGACCATTTACACAGCAAAGGGACCTTAGTTGAATAAATCGGATCATCATGCAATTCTAAGTATTTCAACCCCAACAAGGAAGGATAATTTGTTTATATATACAAGATATCTGATTTTTGCTGAAGTATGGCAGAAGCTAAATAGAAGGAGACAAGGATAACTCAATTGTTGCTTGAGAAAAGATGTCAGCATCTTCAGTAGTTAGAAGAATATCTACTGGTGGTTGCAGACAGTTCAGAGGCATTTCTTCAGAGAAAACTGAAACAGAAATTCCTTTCAGAAAAGGGCAAATAGATGTTGCTGGGTCAGAAACCGAATGATGCCATAAAGAAGCAAAGAAACAACTGAAGCTATCGCTCAATAAAATGAATAGGCAAATGCAGCAGCTTAGAGACACCATGCTGAAAAAGCAGAGAACAGCAGAGCAAAAAGCAAACCTGCCCCTTTTGCGGCAAGTAAAGAAACTGAAAATTGAGTGGAAATGATAGAATCACAAAGACAGCAAATAAAGGAAAAGAAAATGGAAGGTAGAAAGGAAGAGGTCTCTGAAGAAGAGGCAATACAGCAGAGACTTATGAACTGACATTCGCACCTTTGGACGATGATAGATGGATCGGTTTTAGTACATCTCGCTGTATGGGAAGTTTCATTGTTCCTGTTCAGCATTCTAAGAAATGCTGCAGCATGAGAGACTTCTCCTTCTTCACTTCTTAACAGCTCTTCTCTTACTCAGAATCCTTCTGTGAACTGACAGCCACTCCTGGCAGCTTTTCCACTGCTGTGTACAGCAGGGGTAATGAACTTGTGTCCTGGGCTATTACACAAGCTCATGAAGTTGTAAAGGGCGGTTGCTGTTTTGTTCATGAATGTTTCACACTAGTTGCCTGGGTAATCGTTTAATTTTACTGATTGTCAAAATAGAAATCAGTGATTTCTAACAGAAAATATTTTCTGCCAACCCAATTAACTAAATTAAGGCACTCATTTAATTTAAAATTGCTTTTCAAGAGTATTACCTTTTTTTTGCCGCCATGCCTATTTAAGTTTGCCATGGGCAAGAATCTTAAAAGTTGTGTTTTTATCAAAATCTATGCAAAACCATTAGAGTGCTTTTGGCATCTTTAATGCTTCCCTACTGAAATATCTGATTTAGAGGCGTGGGTAGGTGGGGACTGGAAAGAAAATGAGAGGGAGATCTGCATTCACACCTACAAGCTTATATATAACCCTACTTGCATCTCTCCCATTGAGATGTACTTGCCCTTTGCCTTAATACTATATAAAGCTTCAAGTTTTCTTATCGAGGTATTTACTTGCTGCTGTGGTGAAATATTCAAAATGTATTCGCATCAGCAGTTCACTCCAGCGGTGTGACACAAAGGACACATGTTTTTTATCACGGTTTTGCCCTGTGTTGATGCAGCTTGTGTGACTTCACTGCTGCCTCGGCTGCTGTTTCAAAAGGTACCATGGCTGACAGGGAGCTTGCAGAGGCTGATGTGCTCTCAAAACTTCTGCACTGCTCGAGCTCTGTTTTGTTACTGTGGAGTGAGGGGAAGAATAAAAATTCAAGTCAGTTAGCCTGCTAAGTGTTTTAATTGTTTAATTGGTATCCCCGGTATTCTTTTTTGATCCAGAAGGGCCCTTGAAGGATATCCAGGATGAATTGTTTACATGCATCCATTATAAGAGCTATATCTGAGCTGCTGAATTGCCTTCCTGATCTTACAAAGTTTTCACTAGTCTTCCCTGATATGCTGAGGCTGTGTTGTTTAATTGGTAATTATTTTTGTTTCCTTGACTGAACTGTTACTACACTCTTTAACAGCTTTTAGCTGGTTACATAAATTACAGCTTTTCCTTACTTTTTAATTGGGGATTTTGAGTCTTTAGCTCGTGCTAAATGAGCATGTGCATCAGTGCAAAGCCTAGTTCTCACTCTGAGTAAAAAAGTGTACTTGGAAAACATACATTAAACTGTTTTCATATTGCTCATGACGGGCTGGGGTAAAGCAGGCCAAACCTGGCTGGATAATAACTCATTCCAGGGCAATGTACAGAGGTTGGGAAAGCTTGCGGGCACAGATACAGACAGGCAGTTCTCCTCCCTCCCTCCCTCCCTCCTGCTTGCCACCATCTTCTGCATGCAGCTAACCTCCACATTTCATAACCAAAGAGGTCTCCAGATCTGTCACCAGGACCTTGCCACCTCTCAGCAGCCCTGAGGAGAAGGAATTAGAGGTGCTGATGTAAAGCTCAACATGTGCCATCAATGTGGGTTTGCAGACCAGAAAGCCAAGCATGTACTGGGCTGCATCAAAACCAGCATGACTAGGAGGTTGAGGGAGGTGATCCTGCTCAAGTGAGAACCCCACCAGGAGTACTGTGTCTAGCTCTGGGATCCCCAACATAAGAAAGACATGGAGCGAGTCCAGAGGAGTGCCATGAAGATGGTCAGTGGGCTGGAGCACCTCTCCTATGAAGACAGGATGAGGGAGTTGGGCTTGTTCAGCCTGGAGAAGAAAAGGATCCGGTGGAAACTTATAGCAGTCTTCCAGTACCTGAAGGCGACCTGTGGGAAAACTGGAGAGGAACTGTTCACAAGGGGCTGTAGTGATGGGATGAGTGTTAATGACTTTAAAATGAAAGAAGGTAGGTTTAGATTAGATGTTAGGGAGAAATTCTTTACTGTGAGGGTGATGAGGCACTGACAGGTTCCCCAGAACCTGTCAGTGCCTCCCCAGAACCTGTGGTTGGTCCCTCCCTGGCAGTGTTACAAGTTTGGGGTTTTTTTTTTACAGAGGCTTTTATTCCATTTGGAGAACACGACTGGCCTATATTCTGTACTCACCCTCACTTTCAGGGCTGAGCTGGTTCTTATCCATCTGTCAACAATTTTAATTAAAGAAAATAATGACACTGTGCAGCTTTGCTTTAAGATAGTCTACCAAGCATAACTGCAGGAAACAAGAAAGCAGAAAAACAAACAGGTCTGACAACAGGGACACATATTAATAAAAAAGGTTAAAAAAAATCACACCTGCTATTTAACAGGCTGACTAACACAGGTATTGATAGGAATTGTCTCACTTAAAAAGCAATTAGTCACTGTCACTTACAATGCCAAAGAAACAGGAATGGATTGTCAATTAGAAAAACCAAAGATGGAGCTGTGGTTACTTGGCCTTTCCTCTTCATTCTAATTTGAACTCTGTCATCTATGTGCAGTCTAACTAGGAAGTGACTGTCTCCCATGTGGAATCAAGGGAGCATCCCTTTGATGGGGCATCTGCATGTTTGTAACACAGGATGTTCTTGGCTGTCCACCAAGGTTTAAAAGCAGCTGAATTAGGCAACCTAGAAGCAGGAACATAAGAAGTAAATCTCAGGCTTTGGGAAACAGGTCACGTCAGTTAGGTAGACTTTAAACCGTCAGTGGTGAGAACTTTAAGACCAGTTTAATTCTCTTAATATTGATAAGCAAATGAGGTTGTACTGTTTACACAAAGGTGGCTTCTTCAAGAAGCTTCAAGAAGCTTCCCCTAAATCTGATAGAGTCAGTGTCAGCAGACTCCAAGACAGACTTGCTATTGGATCAAGGCCAAGCCTGTCAGCAACTGTGGTAGCATCTCTGGGATAATAGAGTTTAGAAAGGGGAGCAAAAAACCAGGAACACAATTGCAGCCAGAAGGAATGAGAATATGTGAGAGGAACAACTCTGCAGACACCATGGTCAGTAAAGAAGGAGAGGGGGTAGGTTCTCAAGCACCAAAACAGATTTATCTTAAGCCTGTGACCATGTTGAGGCAGGCTGCAGCCCATGGAGGATGATGATGGAGCAGACATCCACCTGCAGCCAAAGGAGGACACCATGCTGGAGCAGGTGGATGACCGAGGAGGCTGTGACTCTGTGGGAAGCCCATGCTGGAGCAAGATCCTGGCAGGACTGGTGTTCCCATGGGGGAGCCTACAATGTAGCAGGTTTCCTTGCAGGGCTTGTGAGGACTGTCTTCTTTGGGAGGGACCCCACGCTGGAGCAGGGGAAGAGTGTGAGGAGTCCCCTCCCTGAGGGTGAAGGAGCAGCAGGGACAATGTGTGATGAGCTGACCACAACCCCCGTTCCCCGTCTCCCTGTGCTGCTGGGGTGGAGGGAAGAGAGAGAGAAATCATGAGTGAAGTTGAGTCTGGGAAGAAAAGAGGTGTTTTTAAGATTTAATTTCTCATTGCTTATCTCTGATTTGATTGGTAATGGACTAAATTAATTTTCCTGAGTTGACTCTGTTTTTCCTGGTAATTAGTGAACAATCTCTCCCTGTTCTTAGCTTGACCCACAAGCCTTTTTTTTTTTTTTTTTTAATATTTTCTCTCCCTTTCCCAGATGAGGAGGACAGTGACAGAGCAGCCTTTGGGAGCACCTGGACCCCAGCCAAGGTCAACCCACCACAGCTGTCAGTAGAGCAGTTTTGTTATGTTAATTATAGACCCTAAGGGAAAGGTATCTTTACACAGTGAATATAATTCTATACCTATTATCTTAAGGGAAAAGAAATGAGGGCCATTGAGGGGGTCTCACACTAGTTAGTCTGGCTCAAGGGCTTGGGAGATCAGCTTCATTTGGCATTTTCTTAAAGCAGAGTGTTCAAGAGAACATTAAGAGGGCAGAAGGGATATCCTGTTAGGAGCAGCTGAGAGCTGAGAGCTCTGGGTTTGCCTCGTTTCAAGAGAAAGGGCTGAGGGGTGACCTCATTCCTCTCTATGGCTTCCTGAAGAGGGGAAGTAGAGAAGGAGATGCTGATCTCTTCTCCCAGGCATCAAATGATAGGTTGTGTGGGAATGTTTCAAAGTTGCATTGAGTAGGTTTAGACTAGACATTAGGAAGCATTTCTTTACCAAAAGGGTGGTCAAACACTGGAATAGGCTTCCTAGAGGTGTGGCCAATATCCCATGCATGTCAGTGTTTAAAAGGCAATGCCCTTAATGCTTTAATTTTGTGTTGGCCCTGAGCTGGTCAGATAGTTGAACTAGATGATCAATGTATGTCTGTTCTGTTCTGTTCTATATGAACAAGATACTTTGGGAAAGAGAATGATTTAAATACAGAGAATGATTTAAAAGACTGATTGTTTTCCACATGCTAACAACTGTTATACATATGATGCAGCTCTTTAGGTTTCTCTTGTGGAAACAAACAGAAGACTATGTGCAAAGATGGCCTAAAATAGCCAGTTCTGAGCTTTTAATGGGATGAATCAGAAGTGGCCAGATCGCAGACAGCAGTAAGGATTACTATGAACATGTGGTATAGTAAATTTGCTTATTGTAGGTTGGTGGTGTTAGGCAGACACCAGGTGCTGTCACAGAGCAAGCTGTGTGCTCATCACTGACTGTGATGTGTGATGAATACTGTTGCAGTTGGAGGAGGGAGGTCTCATTCCCTGGAACCTCTCCCCCATGGACAATAAGGCAGGGAGAATAAACGGATGCAGATGACCTTGTCTATGCTCTGATTTTCATGAAGCACAGACTCTCTCAGCCAGGAGAGTAGAGACTGTTGCCAAGGGTAGAGTATGTGCCAAGGAAATGCTCAGCTCACCACCTCCTGTGCACTCTACCCTCATGTGGTATCTAGACAGATCTTTGCTGTCTTGCCCTTGTCTGGTTTCTCAGCAGCTGAAGGAGGTCTGCTTGTGCAACAAATGCACTACGCTGGGTGAGAAACTGACTTTAATAAGGCACTTGCTTTAGGGTGTGCTGGATTCAGGGTGTCTGGGAGAGACAGGTTTGATGAAGTGTTGTCATGATGGGTGATGAAAGCACGTGGGATGCAGAGGCGGTGAGCTTCAGTTCACTTCTGCCCAACTCAGACTTACTGAAGAGAACACAGATACAGCTATAACCAGGATAAAGCTGCTCTGAAACCTTAGGGTCTCTATGGTACAAACACTCTAGTCAGTGGAACTATGTCAGATGTTTTAGATTGCTTTGCCTCAAAGACTGCTTGTAATTTGTTTTTTTTTTTTAATCTCCTCTGTTTTAGCAGTTGCATGGACTATACATCTATCCGTTTATGTTTTTTGTTTAGCAGCAAATAAAACTAGTCATTGATTTAATAACATTCTTCTAAAAATTGACTCTGAGATGCTGCAGAAGCTTCATGAAGGAGTGTAGAAAGAAATAGGTTATAAAATTTGCTTCAGCTGAGTATTGAAGGTGTGGTTCCCATTGGTTACAGAATCCCAGAAGCCTAGTAATGATCCTTCACTGAGCTAGGAAATGAGCAGCTGCTTGTGAGAGATGCAATTGATCTGGGAATAGGACCATTCACCTATGACTAAATGACACATCTTACCCTATCTCTCACTATAAATACTGGGCTGAATCCCCCTGAGCAGTTACTGCTCTAGTCCTGCCAAAATGTTATGAGTCATTCTGAATTGTGCTGTAGAAAGGTTACTTATACAAAACTGACCTTTGACTGAGGAATCTAGAACTTTTTATGCAAATAAAGCGGTCTCCTTCCTCATTCAGTCTAAGCTTCATTTTGTTGTACTTTACCTGAATTCGCTGTCGGGGGTGGGGGTGAGGTGCGTGTAAACTGTTTTCAAAGATAGCCTCACAAGTGTGTTTCAGTCCACAGAGATGTTTTGCAAACATGGTCCCCAGAGATCTGGTACTACCCATCATGACTTAATCCAGATCTACATCTGGCCTAATATACACCCCTGGCACAGATTAAAACGTCTCACAAATGATATCTACCTTGTGTCGAGTTAGATACAGTGCTCTATTCAGTCTTGCAGTGGATGTTCAGAGCTACATCAGAGTAGCCCTTGATGTCTGTGAGAGAAACAGCCTTTGTGTTGCTGTAGGAATGCATTCCTTTAAGTTCCTGTGCTCTTCTAGCATATTTTTTTATAGTAAGGTACGGAACGCAGACGATGCTGAAGCTCTCTAGAGCCCAGAGTGTTTCATGCAAGGAGAACATACTCCAGTCACAAATATATAACACATTAAAATGTGTATTCTTTTACCTCTTGTAACATAAAGAAACCATGTTAAATGCAGTGATATTTACACTTTCCTTTGATTACTTTTAAGTTTGCCTAAGCAGTAAAAATGTAGTTGTAGACACATTTATTCATACATTAACAGTTATACCCTTGAGAATATTTCAATCAAAACTGCACTCAAATAGGCTGTTTATTTGTTTTAAGGACTTTTTAAAAAATCAACAATTAAATAGTCCATCTGTTCCCCAAACACTTCTAGTTAAACATTTGACTACACAGTTTTGAAAAGGCAATTTTGCTAAATTGAACATTCTGTGTTGCATGTGTATAAATTCTTGACTGCTGCAGGGAAGCAACAGAATAGAGAAAAGCTTGGATTTGCCAAATTAAAATATGGTGTAAATCAGTAGAGTTAGACCACTTAAAGTACATTAGGTTACTCTTTTACTTTTTCTTCTTAGAAAAGCAGAAGTTGAAAATATTGCATACTGAAAGCTGGGTTAATCTTACAATTAGAGATCACAGTGAGTGGCTCTGAAATCCCTGGGAGAGTACTTTCAGGATGCATTTGTAGAAATCACTTTTCAGAATGGGTTTATATCCCACAGACGTCTTTTCCTTCATTTTAATGTTGGGCTAGAAATGGCTGATTCTCCTATGAAAACGAGGCTCCACTCTAAAATCAGGGCAAAGACTTGCTAATGTTATAAATGCACACAGACAAAAAAAAGAAGGGTGATTAGGGATAATTTATAGTTTTCATTAAACGAACCTACATTATTCTCAGAACAAAGCACTTTATTATTAATGATCATGATTGTTATTAATTATACATTTTTAAAAACTTTCATTTTAACCTGTCATCAATTTCCCATAGCAAAATGATGTGTTCCCACTTTGAACATTCCGAACTTTCCTTTGCTCTTAAATTGTGTCAAGATTTTCCTTTCAGCAGCTGGGGTTTTGGCAAGCACTTCTTCCATTTAACACTAACCATCTCCTCAGTCTTTTTCTTACTTCTTTAAAATACCACTTTTAACCTTGTTTTTATCTTTTTCTAGGGAAGAAATACCTTGAGGATACTGAAACAAATTTTTGTCTCTATTATTATTTGGGCTAATTTGCAGAACAGTACAAATAGGGATAGGAGATGAATTCAGAATCCCCTCATTCTTTGTTTGCATCCAATTTAATTAATTAATTAACTAGATCTTCCCTTGGGATTATTTTTCCCATGGGCTGGCAACCTTTCAAGAAATAATTCCTTGAAATTATTATATTGTATTTGACTCATTACAATATATCTCCAGAAATCAATCTGTATATGCAAAATAGACACAAAGACTGAACGACTTTGCAATCACAGATGGCAAGACAGATGTTACAAATGTATTACAGTTAGAGGGAAACATCAGCATTCTAAGGAATGAATATATTATCTTCAGTGTATCCTGAAGATGCCAAGTAGAATTGCATGAGATGAGGCAAATTCTGTTTTATTGTTATTTTAGAGATGTTTCATGGTCATGACTGGGAATACACTGGCTTGATATGACTTTGAATTCCAGTACAGAAATTAAAAAATACTTGAACATGCACAAAAACCAACCAACCAACCAAAAAAACCCACCAAAAACCAAAAAACCCAAAACCAACCCAAGAATATTTACATGAGAAAGAAACTAGACATTCAAAGAATATAATAACAAAAAGTAATAGGAAGCAAATAGACATTACATGTATGTTTTTTTTTTCACACCTTGCTTCTGCCTCAGTGAAAATTGTCCAAATCTTTTTGGACATATTCCCAAATTTCTCCAATTTAATGTTATTTTTCCTTCCTTCCTTCCTTCCTTCCTTCCTTCCTTCCTTCCTTCCTTCCTTCCTTCCTTCCTT
>VXBZ01001613.1:91043-111569 GCA_013399135.1 Heliornis fulica | reverse complement strand
TTATATTTATATTTATATTTATATTTATATTTATATTTATATTTTTGCTACTGTTCAGGCTGTGAAATGTTCATGTGAATACATATGTTGCAGAAAGTATGTTCCCTGTTTTCAGATGCTCACATATGAGAAAAGAGGTGGAGAGATGGGATTATTTTCATTGCGTCTGAGCTAGTGACTCTGGGCTCCCTGTAGTTACTTGAAATTAACTGACACTTTCAGAGTATGATTAATTAATCATATTTTAAACTTCCAGTTTTGGGTGGAATTATATTTGAAGTAGGTGATTTGCTACACTGAATAAATGTAACTAGCATGACATACTCACATATGCATATTGGATAAGTACCAAACCAGATGAATTATAACTTTGGATGAACACAGACAGATGAAACAGTGCTAACGTAAATAAGACAAATAAGTCAAAGGTAGGAAGAGTAATAATATCCCACCACTGTGTGCTCTGTATCGCAGAAAAAGTGACCTTTGAGAAAGGCAAGACTGGTGAATATTTAAAGTTTTGTCTTCCCAGAAACAAGGCAATGCATGGAAAAGGAGGAAAATAGTGTTTGCCTGAAGATTTAACCACGTTGAACATTGCAGGTACCTTGTGAATGGAACTCAATGTATGAGGTGACAGTCTGTGAAGAGCTTTCACAGCAGAGGAAGATGTGGTGCTATGTGAGTGTGGAGAAAGATCTGTAAATGCAAGAGGTTTGTGCTAAACCCAGCACCCTGAAGCATGTGACCACGCAGGTGTTTGTGGTTTGACATGACCCATGCATAAGCCCCTACTCCTCCCAAATCTTCCCAAGACACACATCCATTCTGCCCTCTCTGAAATCCCCACAGCCTGTCATCTTCATTCCACTCCATAGATTGCAACATCACTGAGCAGGCTGAATGACAGAAAGGAGAATATTTATTAAGTAGAATTTTATTATGTAGTAGGACTAGAGGAAAACATTCTTTCAGTCACATTCTGTTCAATTTTGTTAAAAGTCTGGGACCTCAGATTTCAAAGAATAACTCTCTTCCCTTTCTTGTCCCAGCATCTAACCCACCAGACCCCAGTCCTTCACCCAGTTAGAAAGGTGCAAAAATAGGGTCTCTGTAGTCATGTCCATTCAAGTTGTCTCCCTAAAATATTTTTACATCTTCTGGGTTCAAGATAAATCCCCCTTCCTTTTCCTCGCCATCCTTTATTCTCACATCTAAGTGCAATGCTGCTCAAACTAAATAAAGCACTATCAGCAGAGGCAAAAATTAACTTTGTGATTTAAAGCACTTTCTGTAACAGTCGGAAGCCTCTTCAGTCTTCTGCAAATTACATATCATAACAATTATTAGCTACACATATGTTCTAATAAATTAATAATCTTCATTGTGTCCTTAGGTTTTGGTGAGGTTCACTTATCACAGCCCACTATTTTTTACTGACACAGGCTTGTCTGAACCATATTCTCCCTTTATTCCCTTCTGTTACTTTCAGAGATATCCAGCACCAAACTAGATAGACAAAAAAGCTAAACAGTATTTTAGGTGTTGTTTGGAAAGGAGCAGAATAAATCAGAAGGTAACATTATGAGGCTGCATACGTCCAGGATGTCCCTAATGCTTAAGTGCTATTTACAGTTCTGTCCATCATATTTAAAAGGGATAGAGTGGAAACAGAAAAAGTACTAGGAAAGGCAGCAAAAGTCATCAGAAGCAGAGAAAAACTTCATTCAGAAGCTGAATAAACAAAGAAGTATGAGACTGGGGAAAAAACATCCAAATATCAATAAATTTGAAATTTATATAAGGATGGAGAGAGAATTTATTCAGAAATTACCACAGTGAAAGAAAAGGACACTGACTGAAATTATTGGTCAGCATGTTTAAGACAAACTGAGGTTAAAACTTATGAAAGATTGATATTCATTTCCAAAAGATGTTTTGGTGTCCAAAGTATAAACATATAAAAAATGATTTTGCAAATTCAAGAAAACAGACTTGCCCAGGCTCATTTGGTACAATGGTCCCAATTGTCTCCAGCTCAAAAATTTCCCACTTAATCTCCAGCAAATTTCAGGTTTTGTACTGGAGAGGATGGGGTGTAGAATGACCTTTTGCATATCCCTATCTATGAGCCCCAGATCATGCAGTAGGACTAAATCTATTGGCTCTCTTCACCTTCACCAGGAGTTTTGGGTGAGACATCTAACTTTTCCTTAAGATGAAAATGTTTTTCCTTGAGTAGTCAAGTCTATTTGGCCCAGCCTAGGTAATTCCAGCAATTCGTAGATGACTCCATTTTGACCATTTCAGCTTTTTGTAATAAGAATGTATAAGCTATAGTACCTTGAATTAAAAGTTAGTTTAATAATGTGTACATAGTTATGTTTCCAGTTTATAAAGTTTTAAAAACTTATTTTAATAAGTAGGCAAAGCCTGGGAAAATGTGATCTCATTGATAAAATTATTACAGTTTTTACAGGGTCACCTTTATGTCAAGTGCACTAATGAACTAGAAAGGATGTGATTAGAAAAATCAGTACTGGCAGATTTTATTTGAGCTGTCATAAGAATATCTTTCTCTTTCTGTATAATATTTGCTGGTGGGGAAGCTTCGAAGCAGAGTGAAGCATAGCAAACCTTTTTAAGCAAGTTTTTGTGTTCCTTAGGTATATCATAAAACATAATTTCCCCTATAATTTAAACCCATGATCCAGAACTAAAAGAAACCTTGACACTTCATTAATAGCTACCCAAATATGACTATTCCACTAATGCTTTGAAGTCACACAGATGATGAATGATTTTCTATGCTGTACTTTAATGGTACCTGGCTACATCAAAGTTTTGAACTGGAGATGCAGATGGTTAAATTGAATTGATAAATAGTTTCCTTAGCTTTGGAGCTGCTTGTAAGTAATTATTTTTATTGGAAACAAGTTGACATTTTACTTCTTATGGAGTTTTTATGCTTTTACCTGAATTTACAAGCAACATCTTGGCCGAAAAGCTTGTAAATATGATTTTTCCATAATCTCTGCATGAATTAGATCAGGTGCCTGAGTGCCAAGAGAATTTAAACATCAGTTCCAATGGCAGTCATAATCTACAAAAGTGCAGGCATTTAACAGAGTTGAAAAAAAAAAACCATGAAAAACCCATCAGACATTGGTTATGTGGCTGTTGCTAATTTGCTGCTTTGGTTCTCAGAGTAGTCAAACCTGACCTCAGAGCTTGGATCATCTACAGTCAGGGTGAAATGCTCATCTTGCTCAAATTAGTGGAAAAATTGGTTTTGTTCTCAGGAAAGTAAAAATTTTGTGATCATTTTCCATAGAAAGATGAATCATTCTGAAGTTATAGTAGTCTTGCTATCGTGTAATTTGTTATCTGTAGAGTTCGTATACTTACAATGTATTTAAGTAATACTTTGTATTTTCTTTTTTTCTTATTTTGATGTGCTTTATCCTTTTTTGAACACTTTTCTGTTGGGGAATAAATCACATTTTCAGTTAAGGTCACACTTTTATTTTATATCAGTAAATGTAGGAATTGTTCCTATTCTTTTTCCCTGATAAATCTTCATGCTTCTCTTTCTACCATTGCTTTTAACTAAAAATGACTTGTGTAACGGCAATATATTTAGAGTGTACACATTTCGGGGGAATTTTTTTTTTACTACAGACTGGCTTGTAGTTCAGAAAACTGTTAGCATTTGTAAAGCACAGTACAAAACCACTATTACTGAGTTAGGGTATGTGTCATGCATTTTATCAGTATCTGATAGAGTTTTCTTGCCACATTTATCCCCTCATTGCTTCTTTGATTCTGGGCCTATGCAGAGTGAAATTCTATATAGTCCATCTCAGATAAAATATACCTCAGATGTTTTACCTGATGGGTTTTTAAATTATTTAAATCATATAATTTTCACCAACAGTAGACTTTATGCTAGATTCCCATTATAGAGAGGGTTGTATTTAGCATCACCTATATCAAAACAAAGTAGAATATATCAAATGCCTATGACTGTGACTCATCATCAGTTTGTTGATATTCCTGCTATGCAGCAATAGCAACAAAACATACATGGCTTGTTTCAGATAAACCTCTGGAATTTCAAAAGTTTAATTCAGATAAGCTTGCTGACATTGGTTTCCTGCCTGAAAGTTATACAATTATTTATTTGTTAAAATGAGTAACAAAAACAAGGAAAAGTGAGTACTTTTATATTCAGAAACTACAGCAACAATTTTAACTAGAGCAAGCCTGGAGATGAAAAACAAGCACTAATTCCCTTCTATTTAAGAATGGCTTTGTGATTTCTGAAGCATGTTAATTTTTTGTTATTAAAACTGGTAGGAGGCTCCAGGAGTCCTGAGTCCTTGTCCAATAGCAAGTGTTCTGATAACGTGCTTTTGCTGCACACTTATTATAAAAAATAACTGCAGTGTCTCTGATACAATTAACTTTATTGCAACAGCTGGCAAACCCTAAATTCTAAAAAAAAGAAACCCTGTTAAACATTCCAGTTGCAAAGAGGATATAAATTATAATAAAAACACCATGGCATGTAAGAGACAGCACATATATGATCACTGGTGATGCACAGAGAGCTAGATCACACTTTTCACAGTACTTCATCAATGCTAATAAGTATATATTTGCATCAGTCTCCATCTAGGAAAGCACTTAAGGGTACACTTAGGTTTAAGCTGGAGTTGCTAGCTTGCTGTGACCTCCTTGATTACATAAAAATTCTTTCTAGTATAAGATGGGAAGCATGAAACAGTGTTTTACTTTATTAACAGATGTACTTGAAGCCTAGATTCTGAGAAGAAATATCTTTTTTCGAATTTGTTCTAGTGTTCAGACATCTTCTTTTCACAGAAGATGTCTGCTGTGCTAGGACAGAAATCAAGGCAGGATTCCCACACCCCTCAGGGAAACAGACCTAGATAGAAATAGATACTGAGGAACAGGGAACCATGTGAAGTTAGAAAAATGAAACACTTTTCCTGCTCCATTTAAATTCTGCTCAACTGTGGTGAAAGCCTTGGATTTGGTGCTCACAATGCACAGTCTGCAAGTATTCGCATGTGAAAGGAGCTCCCGGAAAGGAATGCACAACCACCATCCCAAAACTTCCTGGGGGTCACAAACTGGAGAATAGAGGCGACCCGGGTATATTCACTGCCTTGCCTTTTCTCAGGAACCATTTTACTGGAGAAGAAACACTTTGGTATTCTGAAAAGACAATACTAACCCCAGGTGTTTACTGACAAAGAAAGAACATCACAAAGATCTTTCTAATGCTTATGATAGTCCAGCTGAGCAGCCCTGGCAACTGGTGGAGGTCTACAGATTGAACTCTGCTTCTGAGTTCATGATCCAGAAGACAGCTCTGCAAGAGCACTCCTGAATTCCTGTGCATTTCTGAGGTTTCAGACTGGAAAGCATGAACACCTCTGTGCCAGACACTGAAAGGATACAGCAGCTGGGATGCTGAGAGCGGTACCAATCCACAGTGGTGTCAGTAACTCCCATGAGCATCAGTCTGGCCCAAAACAAAAAGGTCATGGCATCAGGGTTGTGACCATTCTCTTTCCTTGTATTATCTACTCTATTTTGGTCTGGATCTTGGGACCAAAGCACGTGGGGAAGAGTTGGTAGGGGACAGTGAGGGATAACTCTCATAGGAAAAAGGATTGTTTTGTCTATATGGGGGAGGGGTGGGGAAGGGGCCATGTCTAAAAAAAGTGTCCTGGCTCATGTCAATTCCCCTTTGTTGGACAACTGTTGGCACTTCAAGTCAAGGTAAAAATTATATGGAGTATATACTTGGGAATCAGCATAGGTAGAAAATTTCTTTCTGACCATTTCAGGTGTGCATCCCAGAGACCTGGAGCTTGGTTTGAACGCTCTGTTAATGTACAGCTGCCATACTATCAGGTTTCTGAAGCAATGCAGAGAATCTGGCTCTTCCTGTGGACCAGAAAAGAAACAGAAACATCTATATACACATACACCCCCATGGGGACCACTGTGATGAGCCAAATGAATTGCAGACACATTGACTGAAAAAATATTAAAGGGTGCAAGCACTCGGAGCCTACTAGCTCTCTTGGTAGAGCTGTTACAAGGTTAACTTGCCTCATATCTCATTTATTGTTGGTTTTTTTTGTTTGTTTTTGTTGTTGTTTTTTTTTGTTTTGTTTTGTTTGTTTGCTTGTTTTGTTTTTTTGTTGCAAGACTGGAATTGTCTGGTTTTGAGCTGTATTCTGCGGGGCTGTGTATAGCTTTGCCAGCTAGGAGGAAAAAGACCCCATCACTTGAAACCTTTGTGTGTAAGGGTGGTCACCTAGCCATGACTTCATGGTCTCTTTATTAAATTGGTTGAGTTCTTTAACCCTCACATTTAAAAAGGTTGGTTTCTTGCTCGGGCCATTTTCATGTCTCTCCTTTGAATACTTGTTTGTATTTCTATGCCTTTACTCATTAATTGTGTAGACCAGCTGCTTCCTAGGCTGTGCACAGCACCAGACACTTTTTATATATCCGCAGTGCTCTTCCTGAGTGTGCTGCTGTTTCAGGATCATCTTCTTTGGCATGGAGCCTGGGCAGGATGCTGACAAGTTGGGTAACTTCTCTCCCCTCTATCTTGTATGTATGGAAGTGGGACTTTTTAGAGAAGAATCTGAACAAGTGCTTCTGTTTTCCTTGTGAAGAAAATTGAGGCATGACAAAGGAAAATTTTTTCTGAGAAGCTGGTGAGGAGGATATGGCTCAGTCATCTGTAGTGAGACAAAGGAAGGAAGCATGACAGGCTATGGCTGCAAGGGTGGAGGTAGGAGGTGAGCATTTCAGAAAGCCAGAACCCTGGGGGTGCTCTGCCAGATTAACACAGATGTTAGGAAGATGTGATTTCAACATCCAGTCATGTGAATTGGAGCACACCACTTCCAGCACCACCTTGTATATATATATATATTTCTTTTTTAACAGAAAGACCTTCTTAGCAATTTTTGGTTACATTGAGATGTCATATTAAATTGGTGATGTGAGTTCTCTAAGTCTACTATCACAACTTTCTAAAATAGTAGCAGCCTCTTACCTAGGTGCTTCTAGTCTTAATGCCAACTGTGTTAAAGCTTACTGTGCGTTATAAGCATTTAGCAAGGGAATACATTACACTAAAGCAATAGATTGGCTTCCTCATTATTTACCGTTTCACCAAATTCTGTGTTATTTGCGAAGTTTATCAGCAACGATTTTATGTCATCTGTTAGCTTTCATATCTGCTGTACTTTAGAACACAATACAATTACGAGGCAATTATCTGTTGTGGACTATATGAAGACATTTGTTTTGGATATTTAAAATAAAATATCCAAATTGTCATGGGAGTTTTTAGAAATAATGCAAAAGTAAAGACAAAAATACAATAAAAACACAAAACCTGAAATCTGATCCAAACCGTGGCAAATCAGTTCTGCACTATTGCAAAAGACAAGCTACTATGCAATTCTCTTTTGGCTCATAACATCCTCAAGAAACAAGAAAATGTAGCTCTGAGTATTATTCTACCTATCAGATTAGTCATCATGGGGCTCTTTCAGTTCAGCTGAGGGCAAAGTCCAAGCCTGCTTTACCACAAGGACTCATTAAACCAGGCAGTGCTTAGTCTGAGTGCTACTGCCACTCTGTATGTGGTATGAACCAGCTCCCTCTTACTTTCCTGAAAAAGGCTTAAAGCCTGCGAGGACCAAGAAATGTCTCTGCAGCACACACTTTAATGATCATCCTTAAAGAGAAGTTACCATTTTCATGAGAAAGGAGCTGCAGATAATTCAGGACTGCTGCAGTGTTTCCAGAGTGGCATGTGGTGTACCTGTGCTCCACAGACTTTGATTGTGTGGTGTTTGGGGTGGTGTTTGGGATGCTGTTATGTTCACAATTCCATATGCATTGTGACAGCAAGCAGGATTCCCTCTGAAAGAGACCCAGGTCACTGGGTTTCTTGTATCTATGAGCATTCTGCTGTTTGAAATATGACAGTTTTCTCATTCTGATGCAAATTGCTTTCTTCTTCAATATGTCCAAAGTGTACCCTTTCAAAAGCTTTGCGTATTTTATGCTAGGATCTGTCTACAATCTGTAACTTCTCTTACTTCCTCTATTATGACCAATGCCTCTTAAAAGTCATGCACCATTGGTTTAGCTATCAAAGGACAAACCTTCTTAAGAGCCATTGCATACCTTGCTCAGCATCCTGAGATTTTCAAGGATGTCAGTTGTATAGGTTTAGAGAACTATGCTGATTTATGAAGTGTTTTATTTTAAATGTTTTACTTTTTGAAATATGCCTGAATGATGTAGGTTTTAAGGTGATTCAGGCACCACTGTGTTGAAAAAGTAATGATTGATCATACGAGATGCGTAAGACAGGCTGTTTCAAGGCTGTTGATCAGTTAGCTAGACAGCTTGCTATACTCAGTAACCAGTGTTATTCCCTTGACATTATCCTCTAGTGCGGTTTAAAGTGTGCTGTATATCCCTTAAGACACTATTTGTACAATGGTAAGCAATGACCTCTGTTATACTGAACTGCATGAGACTGAATGGGAACTGCAGCAGATGTAATTTATTTCTAAATGTAAAGTGCAAAATTGAGTTAAGTTACTGTTAAGTTGACTATCACTTGGGTGCCATTATGAAAGTACTTTATTTGAGTATGCTGTGTTGAAGAAGTGTTTTATGTGTCTAAAAAACATTTTTCTCTGCAAGCCTGAGGTTCTATCCTCTGCAAGCCTGAGGTTCTATCACAGAAATCGTTCTGCTGCTCAACACTCAGATTGAGATGATTATGTAATTCTGCCCTAAAAATCTTTTCTTATAAGACCTTGCTCTAATGTGTGGTCAGGTGTCTGTGGGGAAGCGCCTTGGCTCTGTCAAAGACTTTGTTGCTGTGGATTCAGCCGCAAGACTCGGTGCTTCCTAGAGAGCCACATTTCCAAATGGAATTAAGAGCCTGGTCGCACAACTGTCAGCCGCGTGCTTGTTCCTCTCACTGCTCTAAAGGGACTCCTGGCATGATTAAAGATTAATGAACAGAATAAAAGTTTGCTGGGTCAGGTCCCAATTCTGGAATGTGATTAATTCACTGCTTGTAAAAACATGCTGCGATTTTCAATATTACAAAATATAGTAATAAATAAACAAGGTTGGTGCGGCTCTGAGGTTTGTTGAGGATTAATCATGAATTCCAGTTTGTGAATTAGAACTGGCAGGCTATGCAAGAGTTTCAAATATAGTGCAATGGATCTCCTGGGAGCTATTTCAGCTTTTCTAGTTATGTGGCAGCGCTGATGTTGATTGTGTATGAAGCTAACAGATTTAGGGAGAAAAGAACTGGAAGGACGGGAATGGTAATTCAGAAAGTTATTCCACACTACAGAAAATATTTGGGAATATTGTTAGGTACTTCTCATCTGTGGGAATTTAACCTTTAATCAGCTAATGATTCTACTGCTTGATTACTTCATCTGAAGTAAAAAACCCCAACCTATAAACAATAAAAGCTATTAAATATAAATATTAAATAAAATTTACTCACCTAGATGTCATGAAACTGATGGCTTCTTGATCATATAATAATTTTTACTAGTATAGACTTTTCCCTTATATTTTTCTTCTGTTGAGACTGACCACATTTCCCCAATTACATCTATTCCCAGCTGAAATCAGCACATATTCCTTGATAATAGTTTGGGATTCACATTTAAAATTACTTCAATTTTCTGAAGAGGTGAGCTGCTTAGAAACGCACGTGTTCATTAAAGGTTGGCGACTTAGGAAGTGTCACGGAGAGGTTCATTCTGCTTGCTGAATCACTAGAGGGAGCTCCGGGTGCATGGGAAAACAGGGCTTTGATCTCAAACACCGTACAAAATTCAATAAAATAGGAAAAAATATCTTTCCTTATAGACAATGATTGCTAAATGTCTAAAAAAGAAAAAAAAAATCCATTTTTCTTCTTAATTAGATTTTTTTGTGTGTGTTTTGTTTTGTTTTGGTTTGGGTTTTTTTTGGCCAATAACACAAGCCTCACAAGCTAATAATTACAGCATTTAAAGCTTGGTAGCAAACAGTGTCCACTTAAACCTTTACAAATGGAAAATGCATAGTACTAATGTCTGTGAGCTCTTTTAAGCAATAAAAATCAAGATACGTAGCTTTTTCAAGTGGCTGTTTTTTCAGAGCTAAGATAGATACCCAGTAAATTGGAACTGAACATTTTCCACTGATGCAATGCAGAGATTCTGAAAAAGTATAATGTCTGTGTAAGTCCACTGACCTGATGTCTAATATTCATATAGAGCAACAGCTTTTACTGTCCTAAAAGAAGGATCATTTTTGATGGGCATAGGGACATTCATTTGGGCAAAACAAAAAATGGAGGGATTACAAAAAAACAGTGAGCATCTTCAGGGTTTATTATTTGCTCAGATGGTTCCAAGGCCCAGAAATTAAGAAGGCGTTTCGGTCTGTCCTGTGTTTGAAATCTTCTTGGCTTATTTTCAGTGTTCTAAAGAAGACATGAGAAGCTGTCAAATGGTGTAATATCTGTTAATAAGTAGCATTGCTGTGTCTGTCCCACAAATGAATAATAACAAGCTGCTGTTTGTTACAGTGACAGGACATGGTAGGATTCTGAGACAAAGGGACTTTATTATCTCAGGATACATTCATATTCATGGCTAGATGATTTACCATAACTAATTGTTCAAAGAAAACATAGAGATATACCTGAACATTTGTCCAATGCACTTCATTACACCAAGCCATTATGGACCAATTTGGAAATAAACTCAGTGTACTCACAGAACCTGCAAATATACATTGATGTTCTTACTTTGTTCCGCTGAATAATTTGAATGAAGTCAGTGGAAGTTCTATAAATATGCACACACGTGCATAAACAGCACTAGGATGGAGCTATCTTTTGAGCGAAGTAGTGGTCGCTGGGGTGATGCCTCGGTTATCCAAACACCCTTTTGGTGTCAACTATACATATCTGATTTCCTAGCACAGTGGTGTTTCAACATGTTAGTCATCTCCGGGCATTTATTCCTTTCTTCATATTGGAGGCCACAGGCCAAGAGTGCTGCAGAAAGTAGAAATAAATGACTGTGCATTTTTGTCTTGTGACTGATGATATAGAAATGTGTATTAGAATAAAATAGACTGTCTTAGAATTTATGGGAATATTCCTCTTTGACTTCCAAAGTATCCATACAGTATTTGCTGATACTCTGAGGAGGAAGGAGACCAGCTTTGGATCTGAAGCTGTTGTTATCTGATGGGTACAGCTGTAACGGTATATGCACTGTTAGGTGTATGATGGCCATTGTTTACTGAGTACCACTGTAAGTAGAGTGGAGCACTGTTCAGTTTTACAATCACTCTTTGAACTACTTCCACGTGGTACAATATTTTTGGATTTTGCCTTCTGTATAGTTTTGGTTACAGAAAACATATTTCAAGGACATTTTAATCTAACAATGTTATGTTTGGATATGAAAATTGTAGGAAAATAAAAGCAAGCTTCCTTCCCTACCTTTTTAGGCAAGAGATTAAAATGACAATTTTTTTCTCCCTACATTGTTTTTAGTGGAACAGGTATGTAAAATATTGCAAAGCATTTTCATACTGGCTTCAGAAGGATCTATTTAAAGCTACTCAAGGTGTGTAAAAGCAGCAGGATCAGGTAAGTAGAGAGAATCAGATGAAATAAGTGAGACAAAATCTCACAAAAGCTTCTTTTGGGTAGCATTAGGAATGAATCCTTTATAATTTTGAATAAGGCTAAAATTCTCTTTTTTATCTCTTGCAGACCAAATGTTTATCCACAGTAACATAATAAAACACAAATAGAACCCTCTGAGCATATGGCTATATATGATTTTCTTAACAAGAGCAAAATTAAAAAAAAAAGGTTGTGATATGCATATTGTGCAGCACTAGAAAGGCTCAAAGAGGTATTAAACTCACATTATTCTGTTGTGTTTGGTTTCTCAGAAAAAGATTGGGTTTTTTTTTAGTCCTACTTCTGCTTTTAGCACATCGTTCTGAAATGTGTACTAGAGAGACAGGAGAATTTATATGATGTAGTTATGCCTCAGATTTCCTCTCCCACCTGAAAATAGGCTGTTGAACAATTTAAGCAGTAAATTGTGACACAATTTTAGTCAGAATTTGGCAGGAAGAAATTGTGCTGAGTCCAGTCTCAGTCCCAGCCCGTGCTTTCAATGTAGCGCATGACTGGGGGAGGATTCTCCGCTTTGCTGTATGGGCCAAGTCACAGGACTGCTGACGACGCTTTGCATTTTCCAAGCACTGTGCAAATGTTAGCTGGTCTTCATGACACCTCAGTGAGGTGGGGAAGTATTAGTAACTTCATTTTACAGGAGGGGAGACTTATCTAGGCTTGAAGTGAATTTATAGAATCATAGACTCACAGAATATCCAGAGTTGGAAGGGACCCATAAGGACCATTGAGTCCAACTCCTGGCTTACACAGGACCAACAAAGTCAGAGCCTGTGACTGAGAGCATTGTCCAGATGCTTCTTGAACTCAGTCAAGCTGGGTGCTGTGACCACTTCCCTGGTCAAACTTGACCACCCCCTCAGTAAATTGGGTGAGTTCATATGGAGAGGCAGTGAGAAAACTACTTTCAGAACTGAGAAGTCCCATTCCACTAAAACAGTGTCTTGGGCTGAATATGCAGAAAAAATCAAGCTGTACAAATATTGCCATAGAAATAGTAGCAAACATGATAATTAACACATCTGGTGTAGAGTGCCAAGACATAATAATGCTGTCATAAAGTGTATTTTAAGACATTGAAATATACAGAGAGTTCAAGAAATTGTAATTATCCCTCAGTGATATTTTTGTGGGCATTTTGATCAATAGCACATCCTAAAGTTGATTTGACAAGTTGGAGATATGTTTCGTTTTGTAGAAACGAATGTACTGAACTCATGGTTATATGTGCGCTGTGTCTAGACACCAGGGCAATTATAAGGAAAATTACATTTTCATTTCTATTGCAAACTGTCTTGTTAATCTGCTCAATATTTCCTTGCCTATTCATTTTGTCCAGCAGTTCTCTTCTTCAAAGGCAGTCAAACAAGCTCTTTTCAATGTTACTGCCTTCTGTAGCTCTAATACAGGTAATAATAACCATAGCTCATTACTGTCATGCAAAATAAAACCTATCCTTCCTTTGTAGTGGATCTAACTGGTATTTTAGAATATACTGGTTTACTTTTAAAGTTTTAACATTTTATCTGTGATGCAGTCTTTTCTTCTGGTTTTATATCTAACATAAAAAGAATAAATGTACAGGGGGCAGGATGTGGTGAGTTCCTCTTCCCTGCAAAGTCAGGTTGGCCTTTGTGCCCATTGCTTTTCTAGTGTCCTCAAGAACTGTAAAAGGTGAGTAGTAATTTCTTCCTCCTTTCTACTCCAGCTGTGGAGGAGAAAAAGAAAAGGATTTTGCTTCCTGGGACGAACATAAGTTCCAACTGCCAGCGCAGTGTACCCGGCTCCTGATTCCAGCATGGATATAAAGCTTAACAGCCTGGGGACTGGGTCTTTTAAGGTAGAGGAAGAATGCTTTTGAATCTTCTCTGACTGGGCAAGCATTTGTATTCCAGGTATCTTATCTCCTAGAAGACAGTGTAGGTCATATCACCATGACAATGAAATCACCAACACAGCCATCTAGAAGAAGAAAAGAAAGCATGCAATTGTCATTGGCAAGACATGCTGTTTAAGAAGCTTGGTATGGAAAATGGTTTCTTGTCCTGAACACAGCTTTCAAGGAGGTGCTTCACTCTAGCTTCCAGACAAATGTGGAAGGGGATGCTCCATCCCTGGAGATATTTGGGGTCAGGCTTGGTGAGGCTCTGAGCAACCTGATCTAGTAAACTTCTCTCTGCTTACGGGAGAGGTTTTGGACTAGATAACACATTCTATGACTCTATGATTCAAATTACCAGGTCCAGGAGCAAGACAGCACTTCTTGCTGGATGGTTTAGGCGTTCCCTGCTTGTTGTTTTAGGTGTCCCTTTGTACAGTCCAACACGAATCCTTTTGCAAATGCTAAAGTCCCATGTGATAAAATTAACTTTGGCTTTATTGCCATGGAATGATCTGCCTCAGCACTAAAGATGAGAGTTGAGTCCAACTATGCACTACAGTGTTGACCACCACAGCACTGATGTATCTCTGGGTATACAGTTACTGAGAATTTCCAAGATTTGGCCACTTGCGCCTAATTACCTTATACTTTTGCATAAATATAGAGAGTAAACATTATTTGTCCAAAATTCATATGGCAGGTAATAATAACCTTTTAAAAAATCCCAAACTTATTTGTGATTTATGAAATGGGAGGTTGCCTGTGAGTGAGTGAGTGAGTGAGTGAGTGAGTGAGTGAGTGAGTAGAAATGAGGGAATGACCACTGCAGAAAACAGAACAGTGGGTACAGAATGATTCAATGTGACAATTATGCAAACAAATAATAATGTAAACTACTCAGAAGGTATTTTGCCACTGCAAATTGTTAACATTGTCAACAGTTTCTTGGAATTGCAAGCTGTTTGCTGAATTTCTGAACTGCTCTTACTAGTATGCATATTTTTATGTAAATGAATGACATTAAACAAATGCTCCTGTGGTGATGACACAAGTTCCTTTCCACATTATCACAAGTTCTTCCCTTAGGCATACCGTAGGGAGAAAAAGAAAAAAAAGTCATTCAGATTATTCAATGTCCTGTTTGTTTCTGAAATTCAGTGTTTCGAACCCAGTGTATGTGACTGAGTGAGTGGGAACTTATATGTCTTCTATAGGGCATATGCCTTTTACTAATTCTTGGAGAATATGGTAAAGTGAACTCTGCTGTCTATGCTGATTTTTGTCAGTGTCGTCACGATAGCACCTTGTGTTCATTCTGTGCCATTCATTCAGGACCTCTGCAACCTCAATCTGCAAAGATTTGGTTCTGAATATTTCAGGACATTTTAAAAATAATGTTACAAGTTAAACAGAGCTTGAACTTTCTCTGTAAGATTTTCTGGTAACATTTTAAACTCAAAAGTGCTCATTGAGCAATTCCTGAAACAGAGTTATAACACAAAGAGTAAACAGTTTAGCTTAGACTGTGGTACATTGTGATCATGTTTATGATCAAATATGATTAATCAGGTAAAAGAAATTTACCATCTCCAGGAAATTCCCAATTTGCCTCTAGAGTGTTGGGCTCAAAATGTTGATGTTTTACGTACTGGCTTTTCCAAATATTTAAAAAAAAATAGTAATCACATGATGGACTTACTTATTTACTGTGTGGTAGGTCTGATCTTAGAAGGAAGTGAGAGTAGGGATAGGCAGGAGTAAATGGACTAACAGAAATGTTTCTAATGTTGTCTGTGAGTAAATATCCCAAACAAAATATTAATTACATCTACAGGAGAAAATAGCCTGCTTGGCCCATACAGCTCACTTTCCTCCCTGCTCCTGTATTTTGAAATGGTCTGTTACAGAGTTTTGTTTCCATTTGTCTGAAACAACCCCACAAATTTACAAAATGTCTTAAGTGAAGCATGTATTTTTTACTAATAGAAAATTAAAATGGAAAATACTGTTCATTCTAACTGAAAAAAACCAAAACCCCAAACAACCAGCTGTGAAGTGGTTTAGCTTAATCAGAATTAAGCAAAGAACATGGTGACTTGTTACACTGTAGTACTCAGCATATTGCAGTATTTCTTCTGCAAAGTTTCTGTTGGCTGTAGTGCATGCAAAGACTATGACGATATTACAAAGAATAAAAAGAATTGGCAGATAATTAAAATTTTTGCAATTTTCACAGTGTAGCAGAAAATAGTCAGCACATATGAGTTTTCTCTTATATCTGATTAGCATTTGATGCAAATATTAAAAATGGAGAATAAAAGAGGATTCCAGTCATGTACAACCTTTTTCAACTGAGAAATTTGACTTTGAGAATGTGCTAATATGGTTATTTTTATGCATGCATTGATTTATTTATTTTTATTTTTTTTTAGATCTTAGTTTCAGTCTGGTTTTAATAGGACAGAGTAAGATATGTGGAGGAAAGAATAAAGCCTGTGTATTTTATGCTCTTGGTTCCTTCCTTCTCTGTTGTTATTTTACCAGCTACCTTTTAGGTTTAGAAAAATTCTGCAGTTCTGAAAAATGATGTGAGGTGGCCAATCTTAAAAGCCACCCGTGTCCAAACAATATGTGAATATTTATGAAGTTTTGTTCTTCATAGAAGATCATGCTATCTTAATCTCCTGCTATAGATAAGCTTTAAGTCAGATCCTTTTATATTAGAAAGTTAAATACATTTTATAGGTTTCATTTTATCAGTTGGAGGTATGGTGTTTACCATGGTATTAGGTGGTCTTCTCTGAACATGCTGAACTATGGTTCAGAGACTGAAATTACACTTTACCCCAACCTGGAAAATTGTGTTTGACTTCTTCTAAGTACTTACCATTTCTAGAAAGTACTAAAGACATCAAGCAAGGTATACACATTACTTCAGTATATTTTAAATGGAATGGTGAAAAAAATTGCTTTTTGGTCTCTACCTTGTCCTTTCTACCACCTAGTTTTCTGACAGAATCAATAAAACATTGTTTATTTTATACATAAAATGATTATAGTTGTATCTAATAGTTTAAGAAAAGAATAAATATCTCCATCATTTTTACTACACCAAAGGAGTTTTATAGGCCACCCTTCCCAACTGCCTTGAAGTTCTTAGAGAAGTTCCTCAGCAAGAGGTATCGAGGTTTGAAAACTCAGTGAAAATGGCAATGGTCAGTAGAAGTTTCTAGCAAATATATAAAGGCCACATGAAAAAAAAAGAGAAACAGAGAAAGATCTGGAGAAAGAAATGTATCTCCTGTAAGAATGTAAGAATATAATTCTGACCTTCACCCAGATAATGGTTTGCTGTCTCAGTTTTCCTTACATTTGTTCAAGATGAATTAACACTGTGCTACTTCTCTTGTAAAGAAAAAGTGTGCTTACATAATTGTTTCCCTCAAGAATACGGACGCGGTTTTACAAACCCTGATGAAATGAAGTGGATTCTAACTTTAAATCCAAACAGACCTTTCCTGTTGTAGTGAGTCCACATTTGAAATTAGAAGTGCAACAAATTATCGTTTCTGCCCTTTCCTTTGACTATGTGCCTTATATTACCATGGTATTTATTCAGGTGAGATGTAATAAGAGTTAGGAAAGCAAGGAAATGGGGAGATAAATAACGGACACCTAGATAAATCTTTTCCTTCATTTCAGTTTACATTATTTAAGATACTCTTTCTTGATTTTAGCTTCACAACAAATGAAAAGTTCCCCATCTGAGACCAAGAATCAAAGAGGCATTGTCAACTCAAATTTGGCCCTAGATTTAAATTTAACAACAAGGAGGATTTAATTAAATCTAACAGTTACAGGAAAGCTTTTATAATTAAAAAGACTTGAACTGTCCCATGCTGGTAGGCAAAGGTTCTCTGGCTGTCTTTGAATCTCAAATGATGCAACACCAAGAATATGACTTTAAAAGACAATTACTTTAAACTGAATGAAATAAAAAATAAATTGATTTTCCTTTTCCACTGCCTCAGTTGTGGAAAACTTAAAACAATATTAAATAAACAGTAAAACAAAAATAAAACTATTTTTCTCTGTCTTTGAAAATCAATGATGATATAAGATATATAAATTCTTTTTAAAAATATTTAATTTAAATAACAGAAATTTGGGGTCATAAAAATGAGGAAATGGTTTTTGCCAAAGCTTATTGTTACAGAAAAACATTACCAAGACCAACTGGCTAGTGATTTTTACTGGAGATTTGTAACTTTGTTTAACCATCTGCAAAAGATGAAACTCTGCACTCGAAGTTACTTTTGCCTGCTGATAGAGTGTCATTTTCCTTCACAGTCAGCTTATTTCTAATTTAGCTTTCTTTTGTTCTGATTAGCTACACAAATATTATAAAAGCATGATATTTATTTGCACTAATTTTCATTCTGTCTATTTAGTAATTATGTACCCATTGACTAATTCTTCATCATCACAGAATCACAGAACATTAGGAGTTGGAAGGGACCTTAGAAGATCTAGCCCACCTGCCTTGCCTGGGCAGGATCACTTAGATTAGGTCAAACAGGAACATGTCCAAGTGGGTTTTGAATATCTCCAGAGAAGGAGACTCCATTACCTCTGTGGGCAGCCTGTTCCAGTGATCTGTTGCTCTCACAGTGAAAACGTTTTTCCGTACGTTTACATGGAACTTCCTATGCTTCAGCTTGGATCCATTGTCCCTGGTCCTATCACTGGCCATCACTGAGAAGAGCCTGGCTCTATCCTGCTGGTACTCAACCTTAACATATTTATAAACCTTAATAACAGATTTAATATTTATAAACCTTAATGAGAGAGACCTCTCAGTCTCCTCTTCTCCAGTCTGAAGAGACCCAGCTCCCTCAGTCTTTCCTCATAAGGAAGGTGTTCCACTCCATCATCTTGGTGGCACTGGACTCTTTCAAGACATGACTATTTCATTATCATGATGCTACTGGAATAAATAGTACAAAATGGGCACAAAATGTGACTGATTAATTTTTTGATGGTGCTGAGTATTAGGCATCTTGAAAGAAGAATTTTGATAAAATATAACTTCTCATAATATGCATTTTTAACAAATATAATCTGATAAAGCTTTGTTTTAATGTGTAAAACTGGCCTGAGTTATCAGTCCTTTAGAAAGTCTGAACACACTGGTCTCCAATTCCCTTAATTCCTCTCTATTTCTTGACCTTCATTGTCTTAATTTTCCCTGATTCCCTAAAGGGAATCTCCTGAATTCCCCAAATAGCTATATGGCTTTATCTACCTATATATTCAGTTGCATCCCAGAACATTTAGGAGGACCCAGCAGGATGACTTTCCTTTCTTTTTTCTTTCTTTTTGCCTGACAAGGATCTATTTCCTTAATCAGTCTGTTGAGGCTGAAGAGGAGCATGACTTGAGCCATGAATGGCTCTTTTAATCTTCATCTCTTGGTGAACCAAGGATATCTCGAAGATTAATTTACATTTTCCTCAGGAATGTGATATAAAAAGTGTATTTGAACTTTAACCTTATTAAGAAATGTAAATATATTAATTCATTCCATTGAGCATATACATTGTGAGTTCACTGAGTCAACCTGGAACAACTACTCCCGAAATAATTCTCCCTCAAGAAAATCCACCCTCAGAATGGAATGTGTCGATTGTGGGGTATTTCTTGCACCTTCTTCTCTACTTCCACACAAGTAAGCCTTTTACTATTACACTAGTAAAAAAATTAACACAAAACATTAGAGAGAATGCTCTATTAACTTTAAATTGGAAGGAAAATTCTTGAATCCAGCAAGTCACACAACATGTACAATTGTATATATCACTAAAATATGAAACAGGAGATTATATGAAAGCCATGTGTAACAACTCTTGTAATCAATTGCATCTGTTTTTTTTTTAAGTGACTGGGCCACTCATTTGTCTAAAAAATGTCTTATAAGTTCTGACTATTCTAGTAATATGTATACGTTTCACATTGTTGTGACAATGGAGGCAAAATTCTAGGTTTATAAGGCAAAAACTATAATCATTGCTTTCCTATGGATTTCTCCAATTGCATGTGTAGAAGCTCCCTCCACTCCTCATCTGGGCCAGGGATCTCTCATTCCTGACATCTTGTGAACTGGTAGATGAGGCCATTCTCTCATATGAGGGAGATGCAGGTTCAGTGCCTCTTGCATGGAGAAGAATCTAAGCTCTAGTTTTCTGCTCTGAGGGTGGAAACATAGTTTGGCACTTTCAGCTGCATAATACGTTTGTATCAGGGTTTCATTTTGAAAAAGCAGATCGATCTGTCTGTCTGTCTGTCTGCTTAGAATCCTACACACTTTTCTCCTTAATCAAAGGTTTGGAGACATGAGTCTGGTGCCGATTCATCTTCCATATTTGCCTTTCATCCTAAGATATTAAAAACATTTTATAAGACATGTATAGTTGAATGCTTACAGGATTCTTTTATCTTTCTGGAAGAGCTATGGTGAGTTCTGACCTAACAAAGTGACCCCCTTGCGTTCCAACTGGGCCTCAGAACACTCTGGGTGGTTGGGGGTGGCTGGGCTTAACCCTTGAGTGAGGTCCAATTAGCTGTATTGTCGTGACTAGGTTCTTATAATTCTCGGGAACAGAATTAAGACTCAAAACGGAGTCAAGTGTACATTTTACTTTATTTAGCCTATGACAAGTGTGCAAAAGAGGGGGGCAGACAGTGAGAGAGGGAGAGAGAGAGAGAGAAAGAGAAAGAGAGAGGGAAAGAGAGAGGTGAGAGAGAGGTGAGAGAGAGG
>VXBZ01001613.1:0-89385 GCA_013399135.1 Heliornis fulica | reverse complement strand
AAACTTATTTATATAAGAAGTTTATTAAGGGCATTTATATTTTTAGATTATATTTATTATTCCTTATGTCTTTGTTATACCCTTGTTTAGTCAAGCTTAATCAGAACTCTTCACACAGTAGTGATGGGGTGACTTCTAAGTTAACTGTGATTTCTGTTTTCTGTATAGCAGTCAACTGTTAAGACTGCTTTCCCAAAAAGAAGAAAGTTTTGATTTTAAGAACATGACAGTTTTAGGTAGGGTGAGCCCTGTGTCCTGTCTTTCTAGGTGTATGGTTTACCTAATGGCCTTTGGAGTACTTTGTAAGGTGCATCTTTCATTTTCCCATTGAATCTGAGCTACATGCAGCCAAAGATACAGAGCTTACATGAAGAGAAGAGCAGGAAAGAGAGAACTTGACCTTACATTCAGTGTTTGAGATAATCAGCCAGGAAAGTTGAAAACCTCTGCTGCTTATCTGTGATCCCATAAATATTTCTAGAGTTCTATCCAGTTACTACAGTAACCTCCTCAGGTTCCTATAAAGCAGAATCTGGGATACCACTTACCACTTCTCTTTCCTGAGAGCATGCTTTTCTCCTGACTTAGCAGTCTTGTCTACATAAGCAGTCTTGGAGAGCAAGCCATCTACGGTGAGGAAGGTCCAAGTTCCCTCAGGCCACAGATACACTTCTTATACCAGTTTTACATAGGCTGAATACAAAATCTATGGACTAATAGAATCATAGACCAACTAAGGTTGGAAGAGACTTCAAGAGATAATGTACTCCAACCTTTCATGGGAAAGGGAGTCTAGATAACATTATTTAGTGCCCTGCACAATTGCATCTTGAAAACCTACAGTGTTGACAACTTACAACACAGCTGGGGAGGTTGTTGCATTGAATGATCTCACTGTGAAAAATTTCCCAGATGCAGGACCTTGCACTTCTCTTTCTCAACTTCATACAGGTTTTGGTTTTTTTTTTTTTAATTTGAGTGATGTCTGTTCCATTATGTAGCTCTGCTCAAGAGAGAGTTACCAGGACAGATTCTTGGTGGATGAAATGAATATTCCCTACTGGCCCTTCATACAGTCTGAATGTTTTTCACTGGAGGTCTTTTTTTCTTTCTTTCTAGTTCAGCTACACTTGAAACTTAAATGATTGTACAGGGAGGCCCTCAAGACTAGATATTTAAAATACGGATGTTTTTATCAGTATCTTTATTTTATTAAACATTTTGTCCTGTTTTATTATGTTTTTGTTTAGAAGGCATGGCCAGAAATAAATGCAGAATTCCTGATAAAATGCTGCTATTAATCTGTTACAATGGGCTAATAGTTTAAGGATATTTTATCATGATCTGTACATCATCTAATACTTCTTCAGCCAAGGTGAGCACTGGCTCAATTTTTTTTACTGAACTATTCATAGTGATGATGAGGTTCCCCTTCTACATATCTGCAGCTACATTAGAGCTCAATGTGAATTATCTTGCATTTTTGAGTAGTTGAAGTCCAGCTGACAAAGTTTTATGTGTTACTGAACTGTTGAATAGTGTAAGTTAGATGTGTATATGAAAAAATAAAATTGTTCTGAAACTCAAAAGATTTTTCTCTTCATTTTCTTTTTTGCAGAAGGGGGAGGGTATATTTTTGCTTTGGACCTTGTATGTGTCAATAATGACCACAGTCTAGCTTTGGATGCATATAATCAGAAAGTAAATAAGTAATGCTTTTTATAAACCATCACAAATATTAACTCTTTGCCAGGGATGTTCTTACAGTGGTTGCAATGGATGGTATATGTCATGATTCCTAACTCTGCAAATCCCTGTTCATCTTACTGGGGTTCATCTTACACATATATATAAATCTATTAATTTTTGATGGTCTGTTGTCTTTTTTCTTTTAAAATTAAGGAAGATATTTTTAGATGACAACCATTCTTCTGAAGACATACTGAAGAGTTTTATGCGTTATGCTTTATAACATATCAAAGCATTTAAGTGCTTGGGAATAGAATGTTTAAATTTGAGGTATATTGCTTTGGAAGTGATGATGATTTTAGCCCCCTCTTGGACTAGTTAGGAGTATTTTGAGTTTTCTTTGTGAATTAATGAATCTATCAATTTTCTTCTCCCTGAAGCAATAGTTGAACTTTACGGCATAACCTGTCTAGCACCTTGGAACCACTAGAAAATTCAATTGATCTTGGGAAAGTAAAGAAATCTCCTTCCTTTATTCTAATTCCTCCCAACACTCACTTTAATTTTCACCCAAGGGCAAACCATTGTTATTTAATTCCACTTGTCTTTTCTAATAAATGGCCACGTTAACAATGTCCACTAATAGAGATGATAATTTTTCCATTTTAATCTTGAGACTTTCTTGCCAATTCATGATTTAATCAGAGGTACACTTAAATAGTCCATACAGTAATTTTTTTTTTTTTTTGGAAGCCTGGTAGTTTCCTTTTACCTCAAAGCAATAAATATTTTGTATTCTATTATCAGGAATAAATGTTGAACCACAAACACTGTAGAATTCAAGGTGAAACACACTTTTAAAATGTTATAATTCCTGATAAGAATGACAGTTTAACTTTTATTCCAAATAGTTTTAAAAAGTTGCTAATACCAATAATTTGTGCTTCTCCTTCCTGGCTCTCAGTGATGGAGCCATATTAGCAGGTAATGCATCTCTATAGGGGTGGATTAAAGCAGGTACTGCTGAGATCTTTACAGTATGCCTATTTCAGAAAGTTTGTTTTGCATATTTATCTATCTATATTGGCTGAATGTTGTTACAACATTGATCAAAACTGTATGAAAGGAAAACTGTCTACAAACATTTGCCTTCTGGAGTATGGGTTGCTCAGTGAGGAGGTATCACTGGAACAGGCTGCCCAGAGAGGTTGTGGAGTCTCCTTCTCTGGAGACATTCAAGACCAATCTGGACACATTCCTGTGTGATTTAATCTTGGTGATCTTGCTCAGGCAGTTGGTTGGACTAGATCTTTCAAGGTCCCTTCCAAGCCCTGACATTCTGTGAATCTGTGAATCTGTAAAGGCTCAGCATGAAGAAAATGGTGTCTTCTTAGTCCTTTGAGGCAACTATTCTGGGAAGATACTATAAGTAATCTGACTCCTGTCCTTGTGGACAAGAAAATCTGACTTCTGAGAAACTTCACTGTTGTGACAGCTTTGCCTCTTGTAAGCCACAGCTTCTGTGCCCAGAAGATCAGCTGTAGCTCGTGGGACAGCAACATGCTTGGGAAAAGGAACAGAGAAAAAGGGGCAATGAACTTTTTGGAAAGGGAGAGTCATCAAGACCAACTTGACACCATGACTTACCAGACCAAATTTCAGGAGTTTCATAAAACACATAACTACTAATGGCTTCTGGAACCTCATAACTTACCAGTGGCTAACCATTCCAGGGAGCATGAAGTTGAGACTGCTATTTCAAATATCCACTGAGCCCTCACTTTTGGATATTATAGGCAGCTGAAAAGCATATTACAGGTAGTGTTGAAAAGCATATTAGAGGTAGCACTGGAAAGCTGAAAAGTTGAATAGCATCTCAGCAGACTTCAGGAAAACTTATGTACCTAGATCCATACTTAAGGAAAAATACAGCTGACACATAACAACACTGTGTGGTTTGGAAGAAAGTGGGAAGATTTGAAAGAGGTTTTGTTTGATCTGTTTTGCTGGATGGAAGGAGGGACACAGCAAAGTCATAATATCAGTATTAGCAGCTACTGTGGCTCAGGTGTAACCTTCCCTCACTGGTCACTTAATTTGTTTTCAGTTGGGCACAAAGAGACTGTGTAAGCAGCATATACACTACTTCTAAGCAAAAGCAGTTATTAATTGTTTAGTACATGCAGATGATAGCTAGGATTAATGAGTTGGTTGGATTAATGTGTACAAGGGTTTGCTTCTGCTGTTCCCTGGAACAGAGCCTTGATAACATCCAGTTGGCATCTTCTGACTCTGCTCTTTTCAGCATATTTATTTCCTCATTGCAGCTTCTTTTCCCAAGCCCTGCCTCTTCTGATGATTCCCGTGTCAGTGATTTGGCTCTGTCTGCAGTTTGCCTTTCTGATCTTGGCTGGTTGTACTCTACAACTTTCTCACAGCTCCTTCTAGAAGCTTAGAAATTTCTTCAGAGGGGCTGTAGTTATACCCAAGGTGCCCTCCTGCCAAGGAAAAATTCCTTGTTTTCTTCCAGAAAATTTACTGATAAACAGAACACTGAAATTATTTCTTCCGACATGTAGTTCTCTCTGTTAATATGTGGCATATTTTCCTTCCTCAGTAGAAGTATGGGAATGTACAACATGAGCACAAAATCTCTTAACTGCAAGATAAGAAAAGCAGACAGCATCTTTCCACCATCATACATTTCTCTAAAGCTGCCTGTTTGTCTTCACATACAGTGACAAAAAGTGAGATGTGATTACAACCTGAGGTTCAGTCATGTTATAGCTCTATTCAGCAGAAGTTTCAAGTCTATAGTTGCTGTGTAGGCAATAGCTCTGCAAAAGGAAAGGCTTCTACATGTTGGATAAGATTTCCCAGGTCCTGCTGAGATCAGGAAAAAAAAGAAGTCAAAAAAAAAAAGGAAGTTAAAAAAAAAGAAAAGGAGACTGTGACTTAGAGTTGCAGTCTGCCAGAGAGAGTATAGCAGTGATCAGTTGCTATGAAGACTGTTGCATTTGGAGATAACTTAGTCCATGGTGTTTGCAGGACCTTATCTAAGGAAGCAGCTCTTGCTGAATTCCTGAAGGTACCTGCATGTACTTTCCCAATAAGTAGCTGTTTACCTAGATAAAAGTAAAAGATACAAATCACTACATAGTTAGCAGTGCCTATCTATGAAAATCTTAAATACACACCTCTACTACACATCTTTTCCTTTTCTACTCTGTGGGATGCCAGTGAGTCAGTTTCTCCTTCACTCCATGACTTATGTGTTCTCTCTGTTGAATGTCCAATGTTCCCTGACCCCTGCTCTGTGTTTACAGGCTTCTGGTGGAAAACAAAGTGAACAACTGTGAGACATGTTATCAGAATTTAATGCAGATGTATGATTTCTACAGGTGCACTCCATGGTTTTGGAGGGAAAAACATGAGCATGATACTTGCCAGCCCCTGGATGTGCAGCTGCAGAAGGCAGCACAGACTGCTTTTGTCTCCTATTAGTATGGTCTATTGCTTTAGCAGAATGTCCACCTTACAAAAAAAAAAAATAAAGCACAATTGAATCAACAGTATCTCAAAATATCAGACTCTCGGCAAAGACAGAACTGATAGGGTTAGAGACAGAAAGCAAAACATTATCTGCTTGTAATGCTATTCAAAATCTTCTTTCTACTCGTGATCCCTTCAAGAACTGCAGGATCTGCCTTCAGGCCTGCCAGTGCTTCTCTTTCTGGAAATTAGTGATGATGAGATAAATCATCAATATTCCATCCTGCTTTTTATTGGAAAACAAACACATTTAGAATTAAATGTGTTGACCCATTCGTTGTGATAATAGTGATTTGCAATATTGAAACTACTTATATTTGAAGGTATAACTTATTTTTCTGATGTGGTAAAAGATATTGCAGTAATGCTGGACTATGAGACCCAAACTAACCTTTTCAGAGTTAATAAATATAGGTTCTTAGTAATTTCTTTACTGTAGGTAAGTATTCTACCAATGTTTGTGTGGGATAAGATATTTTGGGGTATGTGTTTTGGAAATTTTTGGATCAAGCATTGCTTTGTTGTTTAATTTTGTGGATAGGTGCATAGATGGAATTAAGTATATAGTTATATACCACACAAAGAACAAATGTTTTTCAAAACAAGGATTGAAAGTGAACAGAGAACCATTTGAGAGGTCTCAATCACACATAGGAGATGTATGAATAAAAAAAATGCATGAGATATTATTCACTCTTTTTTTTTTTTTCTAAGCACCCTGTAATACAAAAAAGACTCATTCAACCAGACCAGAATGAATAAAAAGTAGGTACGTCTCTAATGGAAAAACACCTAACATATAAAAATGTTTTAGGGAGAATTTTATACTAACAATCTATTTAATGTAGAATTGTTAGTAGAATGAATCCTTTAAAAAACTCCTGCAGAGCCTCCCTAAGATATAATACTGACCAGAGGTCCCTAATTTGAATATTTGTTTATGAGTGACCCAAATGCCAAAAGCTAGGGAAACCATTCAGCAATACTTGCTTTATAATGAGAAGAAAGAATAGATATTGGAAAACCAAGAAGCACACTGCTTCATTGCACACAGAGGCTAAGTCATCACAGAATACGTGTCCTTTGTGTGAAATTGTCTATTGTTTTAGTGCAAACTCTTTTTTTTTCAGTTTCTCTCTATTTTAGCCCTCAGAACATCCTCAGAATTCATTCCTGATCTTAAGCAGTAGCCATCCAGTCAAGGGATTAACTCAACCTTATAGAAAGCTCATCTTCACTTCATATTCCATTAGTTCAATCTGCTGATCTCATATATTTTACCTAGAAAATAATTAATTTTGAAATTGGCTAAAACAGAATTTATATGGAAAAATCAATGGCTCATCTGGAGATCACATTCAGATCTAGGGTGTCTACAGTGTCTGAGAGTTTGAAACTATATTTTAGTACTGTCTGTTCATCAGTTTCTCTGTAATGATGTCAGCAAAGAGTCTTTCCACTCCATTTACAGTTTTCTGGGAAACTATGAAAGTTTCTGTGTTAATATTTGGATACTTTCAGGATAAGAACAACTTCAGGATATGATACAACCTATTTCCCAAACTATCATTCTGTTCTGATGAGGCATCTTTCTATGTAGACATCGAAGCAGTGACCTGAAGAGGTGGTGTAGTTGTCTTTGTGGCTGTACCATTTTGTGTCTGGGGCAGTATCTTCTGGCTCAATAGGGTAGTCCTTACCTTACTCAGTATTTCCCTTTAAAAAATATGCATGTTCAATTTGTTAAACACGTCCAGTGTTCCTGGGTGTCTGTTAGGTGCTCAGACAAGGAGGGTGTTGTTTGCCCTGGAGTTTGTCTGGGTTTTCACAAGGGACAGACTGGAATCTCTTCTTTGTAAGTACTTGCACATGCAGAACTTCAAACTTAAATCCATTTTGAATATTCCCTTCAACTGTGTGAGTATTTCTGGGTTCCAGTAATAAAGTGTGGTAGCACTGCACAGAGGAGATGTATATAGCTATCCAAACATGATATAGTTCCATACAACTGAGCTGAGAAAGACCACCTCTAGAGGCTTTAAGAACTTCTGATTTCTTTATGCAGCCACAGATAAGAACCTAGTCTCTGAAGCTGGTTCAAAAAATAAAATAATAATAAAAATCTTGCAGTTGCTAGGCTTTCTGGTGGTTGCTGGGAGATAGGTAACAGTGATTTGTGATTTTGGAAAATTAGGTCCTACATTAGATGAAATGAAGGATTAATTTTTAAACTACCAGTAGGTTTGTTGTCCAGGTGCTGTATAAGCTAATATACTTCCTTAAATATTTGTACACATATATAATGACCATACTAAAACAAACTTAAATATCCTTGAGCTTTCCATGCTTTTGAAATCTTAAAGTTTTATTTTTTATTTTTTTTACAGCCTAGGCTTTTAGGAGTATCAGAATCAGAAACAGCAGGAGGATCTAGAAGCATTAGAAATAGTGCATTTGACATTTCAGTTCAAGCAGGCCAGAAAGGCTTTTACATCGTGTTGTAAGCCTTTTCTCTTTGGAACATTCTTTGCCTTTAATTTGCTCTTCATTCCCCTGAGTTTTTCATTATCTCTCCAGTATGAAACATTATATCACCACGCTACATAACTGAAATGAAATATTTAAGTGATACTGAATACAGTGGTCTCACCACAGATTAGAAAAAAAAAATTGTCATAACTCTGTCTGTAATTGTGACACATGTAAGTTTAACATCTTTGAAATTCACACTTCTATTTGTATGATGGCTGAGAGTAGCAGCACCATACTGAGTTCTAAATTAAATGTCCAGGATTAATGACTTGCTCAAGACTTGGTGAGAGTTTTCTATTACTCTGACTGGATTTTGAGTTTAGCAAAATTTGTTTCTGACTTCTTGGGGAAAAATATTAAATAAGTCAAAAGGTTGTTGAGAGGAGCACTTTGAACTGCAGTGATCTAATTCCACTAATATACTGGATTTCTATGGCTTTCAGAACCTTTGCCAAATTCCATTTATTCCAGTGAACAGATCTGGCTATGCAATCAACCAAAGAACACTGAGCATCACTCAAACATTTTAAGTGATTTAATATTTTAATTAGAAGTTTTGAGAGTACCAAATTTATTTCTTTATTTAGGTGGCAAAATAAGTTCAAAAAGAGTAGAAGTGAATGCTGAATTAATGAACTCAGGGGGAGTTAGGGAGTACTGGAGGAGAGTTACGTGAAAATTCCTGAAAGTATGGACAATATCTGAAGCTGCTTGGAAGTCCTGTTAGAATGTTTGGTTAACTTACACATATTTTTTATTAATGTGGAAAGGATAAAAATACCAAAGAGAATATAATATGAACTTGTATCAGTCCGTAGCAGAATAATTTGTTCAACTTGCAATTAAGTTTTCATTTACTTCACAAAGGCTGCAGATTTCTTCTCCAGATCCTGGCAAAAAAAAATTCCTTCTGTCAAAATCTAGAACAGAAACCAGTTTGGAGGCTTCCTTGCATTGTCCTGCCTTATGAGAAAGGGCTTTGAGCTGTGCCTTTCCATCTGAAGACTTGTCACTGTGCAACTGAAGGAAGGTGAATCCCCTACACTTCTAGGACAGGTACCACATCTCTGTGCAGTGTTCCAGTGTTTCATCACATTTGTTCCTTGTATTTAGTTTGAATTTACCTTCATAGGATGTGCAAAACATTTCCTGATACCGGTGCTCTGATACAGAATACAACTTTCATTTTAATACTCTGTTTTTATAGAGCATATCCTAACTGGAATGAAATATCTTATCAAGATCTTCAAGTATCAATGAAGTGAATGAGGTGCACTGATTTATTCTGTTGGCAAGAAAAAGTTAAAGCCCTCTGTGCTGTGTTATGAATTCCCTGAGATACCCAGTAACTTTGTGTATTTGAACCACAATATCTAGCTCCAGTATTTTGCATTGGACTGTGTATTTGTAAAAAGAAGCTTTCAGAGTCTCTTCATCTACTGAGCTGGCAGGTCATGTGACACAATCACTTCAAACCCATTGCCTTGAATTTACATATTATCTGGTTTAGGAAGTTAATGCAGGAAACATTACATGGATTATTCACACACAAAAAAATTTAAAATTTCATGAGCAGGAACAATAAAATATAATACAATTGAGGTTATTTATGCTTCAATAAAAACCTTTACAAGACAGTTGATAGCTGCTTTGCCTTCCTAGCCAAAGGTATTACAATTGAGAATGAATTTTTCTCTATTGCCATTACAAGCAAATTGCAATGCTTGCCAAATTTGCAGAACACATCTATGGAACATTATTCAGTGTAACACTTAATACTAACATGTAATGAACCACATTTGCATTTTTTTCATTAGCTACAGTTCCTGTATTTCTTTGGCAATATCTTAATTATTCTTGGAGGATAATGTCCTACTTCTGTATAAGATCTAATCTGAGTTTTTAGTTGGAGTATATTTTAAAGAAAAATGTATTTCTACAGTTTTTTTTTGGACTTGTGCCCAGGTAGTTTCACTATTTCTGTAATTTTAAGGGAAAACAAAGTTGGAAGTTTTTAAACTCTTGACTGCATAGTTTCTAAATTGGTTGTTAGAAATCAGATTAGAACTAAAACCTGAAACAAAATACAGGTGAAACTTAGTAGTTGTTTAAAATTGAAGCATAGGATATGACTGAGTTCTTAAGTCTTGTTTGTTTTCGTATATTTATTGAAATTTTCCATATGACTACCCTACTCTCATAGGGTACTTCCTATTGAAGCATCATCCAACTCCTGCTTCCAAAATCATCCTCCAAGACTGTTCAGTTTCTCATCTTGCAATTTGAGGAGTTGACTAAATGGTAGTCCTTTGTTTTTCCTCATGACTCAAGGTTGTATTTTACTCAGCCCGTAATTAATTTCAGTTTCCTGATCTGGCAGACAGGTGATGTTTCCCTCCTTACAGTGTCATCCACCTCTGGTTTTCTATGAAGCTCATCGTAGAGTAGTTTTTCTCCGCTTACAAACCTTTTCCAAGGATAAAAATACTCTCTGCAGTTCCGGAGTACTTGGCCAGTCTTGTTAGCCCAGTCTGAGCAGATTGTGATTTTCTGGCATTTGGGAAAAAAATTCTATGGGAGTACCACCTGAACCATGCATGCCTTGTTTTGATGTGGGTTCTGAGGCGTTTGTTACTCTTTGCTGTCAGGCACAATGTGTTTGTTCAGGTGTGCAGTCTTAAGTGCTGCCATTGGTCTTTTCTGGTTCCAACAGAATGATTTGGGGATTTGTCAGTAAAATGTGGCATTAGGTTGACATATCTTTAGATTACTGATTAGCTTTTATCAGTACGTTGCAGGGGGAAGGAAAAAAGGTGATTCTAAAAGACTTTCTGGTGATGTGATTTGAGGCAGGGGAGTCTGCCTGAGAACTGCTTTTTCTCCACAGTTGTGCAAGGAGGTTAGAGTTGGAATCACAAGGCAGAGAAAGTGTTTTGAGTGGATCTTTGCATGTCTTCATCAGAAGATAAGGCTCCTCAGACACTTTCACTTCTTCCCTGTCTAGGAAAAGTCTTTTGAAACCCTTCCTGTTCTTTCTCACTTTATGTCCCATAACTCACACCATCTCTATGTCTTGCTTTACTTTAAACATGAGATTTTAAGTGGCTAAAGCTCATTCTTTAATGCTTTTGTCTCTCTGCCTGGAGGATCAACTTGCACTATCTGACAGATGAATCTTTAAGGAGTAGTTTTACTTCACTCTGCCAGCCATAAAAAAATTAAGCTCCTACAACAGGTTTTATCCAGTCACTGTGAGAAGAAGCTTCTTTGCCCATATGGCTTCCGCTCTGAGATGAGAAGTGAAGAAAATGATTCCAAAGTGAAGATAAGCACGTATCCAATGAAATCTCAGAAATATCTGAGGGAATCATCAAGGTATTCCCTCAAAAGACAGATGCAGATCTCTAGACTAGTTCTGGGTTGTGTTTTCAGATGATAAGATTAGGAATCTGTGTGTTTCTCCTGAAAATATCCTATAAACAGGCTTTGAAGCCTTCAGGGTATTTCAGAAATGTTAAAAACAACGTTTTGTGAATGACTGCACGAGGCTGATAATAAGAAACTCTCTAGCTTTCATATATACATTTAGTATAGGAAATGTTCTTGCTTAGGATATCTGCATTTTAAGAAAAAAATCTTTTTTCCTGAGATTTGTCTCCACAGCAAAGAGCATATTGAATATATATAAAAGGAAATAAAACAAGTTTATCTAAGGGTGCTGTGTCAGAATACAAGACAGAATTGCTAAACCTTGCTAGCAAGAAAACCCTTGGGGAAAAAAAAAAAAGCAATGCAGTGAAGCTAATGACCAACATTCTTTAGAGAACCAGAACTTCTCAAAGTTCATATAAAAAGTCTTCAAGTCTAGGCTGAAATATGGAATGGGATTCACATACATAAGTGTACACTAAGGTGAACAACTTTAAAAGGGCTATTTCACTGAATTAATTTACAGGAAATCTAAAAGGCCTGCAGAGACATAGACACCTATGTTTGCTCAGATGAATCTCAGAAGAACATCAACAGTGGTGTTCATGTATACCTCTGGTACTGCAACAGGATATCCAGAACTGAGCATTTTTCCCCCACTGCCTCTTATTCCAGGGAGTCTTCCAAGAGGAGGATTCTCTTCATCTCAGACACTGGAAATTAGGTGCATTGTCTTTCTGCAGAAATCCTCCTATGGGTAGGTGCTATATGATTGCTTCTTATGGAAATAAATTCTGATTCCACAGAAGCCATGCAACAGCAGGTTATTTTGGCTTTTTTCCCACAGCCATGCAGTGTTGCGATATAAACTGTGCACCACTTCCCAAACTGTTGGGTTCAACAATTATCTTAGTCAACAAACAATATTGCAAGTAAGTTTTGAGTTTAATCATTGATTTGTACCCAGTTTTGATAAGATTACAAGGAAATTTAAACAAATAAAAGTAACAGTTGTAAAATGACACAATGATAAAATCAGAAATTGGCTTATCTCAAATCTGTGAAAAGCACTGAATCTTATTTGACACGAGTAATTTTAAAACCACATTAACATGGATAACAAGAAATTAAATAGTCATGAGAGAAATACAGCTCAAAACTTAGCTCACTGTTTTCTATACTTGACCTTTAGGTTAATTCAAGGAAATATGCCCTAGTTTTTGTAGAGGTGTGTACTTTTTACAGCAAAATTTGCTTTCCAATTAGTGTTTATAATTTATTTGTAATTGGTTTTGGAAAGTTATGATAAAATAACTGTAGTATTCCTGTCAGGTCTAGCTGATATGCTTTAGTCTCAGGATACATAACATAGGAGGGAAATAAACTTAAAAATTTCTTGTCAAGATTGACAGGTTAAAAAAAAAGTAGATAAAATTTTGTATTATAAGATAATATCACAGCATGAGATAAGGTTTTCAAGCTTGTACTCAAGGATGAAAAGATGGAAGATGACATGCAACTCAAGGACCTGCTCACACCTGAGTGTAATTACAATAGGAACAACATCAAATATCACACAAACACCTGCTTTGCTGACATCCTGTGATTTGTATGACTTATAAAATATTACGGTGAAATCTCATTTCTTTCATGATTTTTCACCAGTTATGCTCTTGAATATTTATTGGAGAGCAAGTCAGATTAACTTCTTTCTACTTAGATTTTTATCTTGTTTCTTCTATAGGTCATTATTTAATTTGGAGCCAAGAAATGTGAAAATGTCTTTCCTGCTATTAGTTAGACAAACATCTCTACTTGCTTGCTAACATTCCTCAACCATAGTTGAAATCTCCAAGAACAAGCTGGTATTATGCTACTGTCCATTTTGTTTGCGTGCTGGCCCTAAGGGCTGGTGGAATTTGGTGGCCCCAAGAACCAACATAAAAGATCAGGTTCTAATTAGTCAAACACATTAATATGAAGAAAATGCCAATGTGGTTTGAAAATTATATGCACAATGTAAACATTGCTCTCAGTGCTACACAATACTACTATTGCTTTAAATCTCAAGGCCTGAAACATATATATATAGTTTAAATGTCAGATGCTAAAAAGAAATGTTGACATCTCTTTGAACTCTTTCCCTTGTTTTGTTTTCAGGTAATATCACTTTACCTCAAACTTCAAAGTTATCCTCCCCTTATGTAGGATCCCAGAGCAGCAACAGGGCTGAAATGCTGTTGCAAATCTATATCTCTATTTCAGTACTTTTTATGAGGCCTTCAGTGTTACGATGCCAATTTGCAATGCGTAAGTGTAGGGCACGAGCCTCAAGTCACATTCCATGAACCCTTAAGAGAAAAAAAAGGGAATTCATGGAGAAAGGCCAGGTTTCATTCTTGGTTTGCCCAAAGAAGGTATGGAGATGTCTCAACCATTCCAAGAGCTGTGACGTGCAAACAGGGGCATGTGCAAACTTACTGGGAAACTCATTCTACAGCAACTACCCCCATTAACAGGTTCGATGCTGCTGGGTCCAGGACTGGTGAGCTCTCTATCTCTATTTTTTCTCTCTTTTTCCCCTCAGGCTGCCAAGTAATGCAAAACCTACCCTGACTCCCCATAAAGCTGCAGAGCTCAAATAGATCTAATTGTGAGGGTGCTAATTTTAACAGCACATTTGTTCTCTGTGTTCCTATTGCAGTTGTGTTCAGATCTTGCATGTTGCCTCACCTTACTCCACACAGAGGGGCTTTGCTAATCTGAGTCACTCTCCCTTCCCCACAGACAGGACATGACAATAAATTCCATCTAGCCTTGGTGTTTTGGGTATTTAGACTAACTCTCCCTTGTTTTGGAATAATAAAGCCTAAGCTAAGCTCCTTGGTTCAACCCCAAAGAAAGTTCAGTGCAAAAGCTGAACTCTGGCAAATGTGTGAGCAGATAAGACCTGCACTTGTGTGCAACCAGGAACTTCTTCACAATGCAGAATGCACATATCATCCTCTTATGTGTGAATTGCACAGTGTCTGCCCTGGTTTCAACTGAGATAGACTTAGTTTTCTATCTAAGAGCTGTTTTAGTGTTGATAATTTTAGTTATTGTCAGACGGTTGTAGTGTCTACACTAAGTCAAGGACCTTTCAGCTTCTCACGCCCAGACAGGTGCAGAAGAAGCTGGAAGAGCACAGCCAGGACAGCTGACCCAGACTGGCCAAGGGAATATTCCCTACCATATAGCATCATGTTCTGAAGACAACTGGGAAAACCAACTGTGAGGCAGGATTTCTGCCCAAGAACAGACTGAGCAGCAGGTTTTTCCTGGCTTTTTTCCCTTCTACATGTTGTGACCAATTGCATTTGTGTATCACTTGTTTTATTGCTATTGGTATTTTTCTTTGTTATTCTATTAAACTGCCTTTACATCAACCCAGGAAATTTTCTTCCTATTTTCATCACCATGATTTGGGGGAGCTGAGCCTGCAGCTGCATGGTGCTTAGTTATTGGTTGGGGTTTAACCATGACACACAGCGAGAAAATAAGCAGTAGCAGTTGTATTTTAAGTTAATTCATAAAATAAACCCCTTCTGAACTGTTCTTATACCATTTTTTGCCTTTGACAAACTATTTTTTCCAAAATGGGAATCCAACATGCTTATTTCCTATGGAAGATCTCCATTACAAAATAAAGTTTTACAGCAGATGCAGCTAAAAGATAACAAAACAAGGCAAATGCAGGTTAAATGAGAGCAAGAGCAGATGCAAGCTGTAACATTCAGATAAGACTTTTCCCAGTGTTGGGAGAGATGGTACACCACTTGACTAAACTTTTGGATTTTACTCTATTTACATTTCAAGCTCACTGACAAAAATCATTACAGCTCTGACTGTGAGGAGTGAGTGAGGAAATAGAGGAGAAAATATTTAAAGGTAGCTTAAGATAATAAGAGTGCTATTTTCAAATCTGGAGTTGTCAGTATGCCAGAGATTTGGCACATTTCTTTTCATAGCTGTGTTGTTTCCCACTAGACAGGATAAATCAGTTGCTCAACAGCTTATTCACATTTGAGTGTTAGCTATTATGGGAATATCTTTATTTACTTAGAGAGGCTGAAAATACCTGTTCACAAATGTTGTGCCACTCAAAGCACTAACTTGCTGCACAATAATGCAAATTAGGATAAAAAGCCAGTTCCGGGGGGGAAAAAAAGAAATACAAAGAAAAAAGCATTAAGGTTAGGCAAAGTGAACCTAGCAAATGCTTTTTGTTTCTTTTGTTCTTGATCCCGTGTTTCCTCACAGGCACAACTTTTGAACTAGTGTACCTAATGGTTTGTTCTATGTTTGCCTGCTGTTTTGGCCCTGTGCAGTGGAGAAGTACCCATACAACTACTTGCTAATGCTCTCCCACCTGCAGCAGGGCAACAGGAGCAAACAAACAAACAAAGAAACTAAAAGTAAAAATAAAACCAGCTTAATAGATGAAGAAATGGTGGAAAAGAGAGGGAAAAAAATTACTCATCCTCATCTCAATCAGCCTCCAAAATTAGTCACGTCAGAAGCCACTACCACAAGTCCCCATTTCCCTTTTTAACACTAAGCATGACATTACTTGGTATGAAGCAACCCCCTGGCCAATTTGGATTAGCTGGTAATCACTGGTAATGCTGGCATCTCAGAAAAGGTTAGCGGCACATGATGGATGCAGTTCATCTGACCAAAGGAAGATGTCTCGGATCTAGCTACATATAATTTTCTCTACAGACAATTGTCTGTAAAGTGTTAGAAGAGGTGTCTTGAGAACACCTCAACTGGCTGACTTTAGTGACTTAATTCACCTGCCTAAATAGGAATTCACACCATCTCAGCCTGGAACATTGGACATGAGGCCTTTAAGGTACATGAGTTCTGAATTATCTGACTGCTATTATAGTCTACTAAAATCTGTAACTTCAATGGGAGCTTGATGTTACTATCCCCTGCTGTCCTGCTTTCATCCAAGACAGTTATTTGTCTTTCTAGTGGCTGGTACAGTGCTGTGTTTGGGAGTTGGTATGAGAATAATGTGGATGACACACTGATGTTTACAGTTGTTGCTGCATAGGAGTGTACTTCCTGTCTGCGCTAAACCAAGGACTTTTCAGCTTCCCCCATCCTAATAGGTGCAGAAGAAGCTGGGAGAACAGTCAGGACCTCCATAGGGAGCCTAATTGGGAGCTGGGGATGCTGCAAAGTGGACATTGGGGTGGTCTGGCACATGATGAGAAATTACATTTGTGCACTACTTGTTTTATTATTATTGTAATGATTGTTATTCTCTTACTTGATACTACATTACACTGTATTTCTCTCAACCCATGAGTTTGGTTTGGTTTTTATTTTAAATCTCCTCCCCATTCCCATAAAGGCTGAGCTAAGGGGTTAAACTGCAACACAAATAAAGAATGTGCCCAAACAACCTGATCTTTAGCCTCTCAGCTCTGCAGAGATATATATGTGGAGTTTTCTGCCATGCTAGCAATCAGCTTTACAAGCTGTGTGTGGGGAGAAGGAAACAGAGTGAGGCAAAGATGCTGCTGAATCTGAGCAAGTGTTAGGATAAAATTCATCATCCTGAATACAGGTAACCAAGGCAGTAAGATGCTTTGGTGGCTGCCCGAAAACTTGTGATTCACTGTCTGGGGCTTTGTGTTCTCAAGCAGCTTTAAAAGCCTCTGCCAGCAGCAGCTGTCCTTTTAGGAGCCTACAGAGACTGAAATACAGCTGTGAGTCCCTTGGCCTTGGGATAACTTGAAGGGTAGTAGAGGACATGACATAGACCTTGTGACTGATGGATAGCAGCTGGTTTGGAAACTAGTTAGGAACCTCCAAACCAGGTGGAAATATCTCCAGAGCAGCCTTGAGTCTATGATCATCCTTTAGCTGGCTAAGAATGTTTCTTTTATTATTTATTTTTATTTTATTTTTTTCATGACGAAGACCAGGTATGTAATGTAAGATACAGCACATAGGCTGGAAAGAAAATAAGAGAGGAAGGAAAGGAAAAAGTGAGTAAGCAGCAATGAAAAAATGAACTGAGCTCTGAGATTACTGACTACCAGGATTGTTCTGGGGGTCAGTAGGAGCTGCCTGCTGGCCAGGGAGAGATGCTGTGATCCCACAGTACCTCAGTTGAGTTTCTTCCACAAACAAGTCCTGCTGTTCAAGACTCTGCTGCTCAAGAATACAATTGCCAATCATTTGTAATGAAGTAGAGTAGTGTTGGTGGCTTTTGGAGTTTTGGGGATTTTTTTTTTTTTGTAATTAGGGAAAATTGTAGACATTTCTCGAGGAAAAATGGAAACTATTTTAGTTTTTCTTGTAAGTTTTTTTCTCTATAAATAGTTGGGTTCAAAATTGTCTGTGATAGGAATACAGTTGTTGCAGCAACAAGATAATAAATTTGTTTCCCTGCCTTTCTAACACTAAATACCAAAATGTTTTGTTTTGTATTTAAATAAAAGCAATGATATAAACATTAAATTAAAAAATGATATAACATATATATCTGAAACCACATAATAGGTAGAGATATTTTCTATGGATTCTGGGGAAGAAAAAAGTAAAATAATAAAGCTTAGCATTACAAAGCAATATCTGACTTATTGTATTCAAAGCATGAACTGAATAGAGCAAGTTTTAAAAATGTTAATTGTTCTACCACAGAAGAAGCTAATTTATTTTAGAAATAAATGCTCCCTTTTCCCCCTTGAGAAAATTGCTTATTAGAGTTTAAAACAGTAGTGGACTAGAGGGAGCACAGAGTATATTTTAAGTAACAATTTCCATATAAATATAGCTAAAGCCTTTTAAGCTATGCATTTCTATGCATCTATCACCAGTGTGACCTGGTGATATCTGACTCCTGTTGGTACCAACATTTCATTTTCATTGATTAGTGGAATTTAAAACAAATTTGTTCTAAAACACACTAGTGGAATAATTTTCCACTTGAAATATAGAAGTGTTGGAATATAAAATCAACATTTTTCAAACTATGCCTCAGACACTGTACCAAGTTATCTGTTCCTGCTGTATCAGTGAAATTGTCTTTCCCTCAAGACAATTAAAAACTCATCTACACAGTCTGTATTGTTTGCATGCACTTATTGGGAATAGAGGTATTTTTGTGATCTGGAAAGGGTCTTCAGCTGTCTGTAACAGTCCCAAAACCATGCAGATAGGAGTGAATGACAGAAGAGATGTTGAGATGGTTTCACCTGAAGCTGCTGTGACTTTACTGACAGCTGATTGGGCCAATTTCAGAAGTTTCTGTAAAATTTAGTGCTATTTTACTTTCAAGGCTCATAAATGCGAACATCACTTGGCAGAGCAAATACTCCAGGGGGAAAAGAATGTTTTGTAGGAATTTTAAAAAACAACTGAACCACCCTTCTCTAAACAAAACCAAACCCCAGTGAATTTTTGGGTAAATAGAATCATTTAGTCTTGAAACTGAGCTGGAGATAGCTCATTAAAAGGGATTTCTTGAGCTGTTTCCCATTCCATGTGTTATTTTTGCTTCTTGTTTAGAAAAGTAACTAACTAATGTCCTAACATTTCCTGAGCCTAGTCCTGATTCAACCAGAGAACAGAGAAAGGCATTTGAATAATTCAAATAATCAGTGTCTTCTTTTCTGACTGCTTTGTATGTGTGAATTTAGAGATGATTTTCCAGACTGACAGCTAGACTGTTGCCAGTTCCGTAGGTATGATCTGGGATTAGAGATGTGCCTCCTTCAGGGCTGTCAATTCAGCATTTGAATAGAAACAGGACTCACACATTATTTAAAGGACTGTACTCTGCATAAATTTTAAATACATTTTACATTACAGAGTCTAAAGGACAAGCTATCAATCACTTTAGCAGCAGCTCTCAACTGGTGAGCAGGAGTTGAAGTCAGGGTTTCACAAGTGCTGTTCCCTTTCACAGTGTTGCTCAGTGTCTGGGTGGGAAGAAGTGTCAAGGGAAGATATTCTGGGTTAGCAAAATGCAAGAACAGATTATTTTTATAAAAACATTAGTATTTATATGTAGTAATTACTGTTTTTACAGGTATTTAATAAACTGACAAATTAAGATATAAAATTAAAAAAAAACCCTGTGCACATCCTCAAAGAAAGCCTGACCTGCACTGTTTAAATTCTAACTGGAAAACCTATAGTCTTATCCCAATTCAAAATAAAGTTTTATGCATATTATTCTGATGTAATTAATAGACATTTCTTGCCAAAGGGAAATATCAATCAGAAATTAGAGCATCTTTATAATTCTCAGTGCTAGCAGTGTGATTCAGTCACTTAATGGGGACAAAATTTGCACTAAGGTGTTCTCAAAGCTAATGGCAATTGATTATATGGAACTTTCACAGTCAAGTACAGTCATCCTTTTGAAAGCATTGTGCATATCACTCATCAAACCCATCAAGCAAATAAAGGCTGTGGTGCTTTCATTTTCTGTTTGACGTTTTAAACATGTGTCTCATTATCTAAATGTCCATTAAAGTTGCCTTTTATTGCTCTTAAATAATGCAGTTGCATCAATATGTTAAAATAATATTAGAGATACAAATTAAAACCAAAACAAGGACATTTCTAGTGTAGGTTGTCAATTCGAGTGAGTGGAATGACAGTTTAAGCTAAAATTTCTTTGCTTTTGTCAGTTCTTGTTAGACCCTTAACATTAAATTAATGTACTGTGAAGGGTTTTTTTTAACTTTCATTGCTTGAATAAAATATAACTAGAATGTCTACCATGAAAACTGAAATGAAGAGAAAAAGGAATATAATTTTATAGTGACTTTTGCTCATAAAATCCCACAACTAAAGATGATGTAATGCTTGTCCCTAGAGGCTATAGAACGAGTACCTCAACTGCTTTCTTTTTTAAAAAACACATGAGTCTTTCAAGGAAAATTTCTTTGGAAATTCTTGTTCTGTGTTTCTGTGACAGCAGATTTTTCCAATGAAATAGAAGCAACAATAATGTCGTCTGTTACCGGTGGTTTCAGGGAATGTAAATTAAGTTTACAATGTAAGTTAATGTAGTAAGTGCTGTGGTCATGGTTACTGTCAGCCAAGTTATTTCTCTTATTAAAGTAGCATTTGTGAAGAAAAAAATTTGATATATTTATGCTGAGGAATTTGTAGTAACATTACCCAGGAGAAATGCTAGCTGCTAGTGTTCTTCATAATATCTCTCATGACCACGCAAAGAAGTTATGATGCATGTTGGAGGAATGTTTCATACTCAGTGAGATGATGTTAGTATGAGACTTGTGCATTTTTTCAGTAGAAGGGTTTCTCTCAACAATGATTTGAGATTTTTTTTTAATGGCTGCACTTATTTTCTGTAAGTTCTAAGTATGTATTTAAAGAACTTACTGCACAGTGTCAAAGACGTTGCATTTCTCTGTGGCTGAGAATAATAAAGGTGAGATATCTTCTTTTTGTCATTATGATCATGTCAGTCAAACCCCTTTTATATTTTTCTTTAATCTTTCTCTCCTACTTTACAGCTCAGATCTTCTTTTCAAAACCTTGCACAGGTTATCTTGTAATAGTCACAAAGTCCATTGCCCTCTTTTCTAAGAACTCTTTTTCTATTCCTTCCTGCTTATGATTTTTTCCCATTTTATCATTTATGCTTAGAACTGCCTCCATATTCTCATGTGCATACTAATCTTCCTTTTGTTATTTTGCTATGACAGAATGGTAGGAGTCAGAATGGATGCCTGACGATCATCTAGTCCAACACCCCAACTAAAGGAGGTTCACCTGGAGAAGTTTGATAACTATTTTTTTCTCACATTTTCTAGGTAGTAAAGAACATTCCTAAAATATAATTAGATGCACAAAAAATGAAAGCATTAAACCATCTTGTACTTTGCTTGAACACAGACTTATCCAATGAATTTCTAGGACTGCTGTAGAAGTTACACTAAAAAATTACTTACAGAATAATGGTATAATAGTAAAATCACACTTCATGCAGCAGGATTAATTTATGAGCAGAGTCGTTTGTATGAGCACTTATCTGGGGATGAAGAAGTGACAAAATACACTAAGAATTATATGTCTCTATATTCTGTTTGAATACAATAAACATTCTTATAACAGATATAATTTCTGTTGTAAAAAAAGTTGGACAAATGAAGATTTAGCTTAATTGGTGTCAAAACCTATGGCTAATGGGAAGCTCTAAGAAGTAATTTTGCACAAATACAAGGAGATATTAACAAAACAAAAAATAATTTAGGATTGTATGTTTTATATGTGACCAGCTCTAGGTAATAGTTCTTTGAATTCTAATAGAGAGGAAACAAATTTTCACTATGAAATCATCATAAGAATAAAATTAAATTATGGTAATTAGATTGCGAAAGAAAAATAATGTGAAAATTATGTTGTAACTTTTTGACTGCTTTGTAATCCTGAGGACAAAAAGTCTTAATACTTTTTTTTTACTGACTTTGTCGTCAGTAAAACAAATGAAGATAATTCATCACTTTCCACATCAGAAAAATCTATTTCATAAACTGTAAGAGCTTCTGTACACTTTCAACTTCTGAATATTTCATGTTTATGCTTCCCTTAAAAACTAATGTCTTACTGTTAGCAGTCAGTTCAGCAGAGATACTTTGGTCATTTTAGAAAAAGGTATAAAAGACCCTTCAACTACTTCTAAACTACTATGCCACATATAAAGATCTCATCAATCTTTTTTCATTTATGCAGCATTGTACATTTTCCTTGAATATTAAGTCTCCATATTCCACTGAACTCAGTAGAGAGATCTTTGTCCATCAGCTGAGGAAATGCACTCAATTCTGATGTTGTTTAGGACCGTAAGAAATACAGGGGAATTGAGTCCAGGCTCAAGAGTGTTATGCAAAGAGTATTTTCCATGCTTAATTCACTGTGTTCCATTGAAAGCTATCTTGCTTTGTAATAGTGCTTGCATGCTAAGGAAAGAATTATGTTTCAAATACTAAATACATATATATAGATAGATATATATTCATGCCTATAAAATATATTAAATATTAATAAAAAGGATTGTATAATTAAACAGTAGACTGGATCACACAACTATTTTATGTGCATTCATTAATGTCATATATTTTATATTCATAACCTTAGATTATGAATTTCAAAGCAGTTAATGACTGCATCTTAGGGCTCAAGCACTGAGCCTTTAGTTCCCTATAATTGTCATTAATTGACTGTGAACACCCTGATTGCCACTTGTTACTGATTTATTTTGTATAAGCTGGCATGTAAAATGGATGAACAATAACTGACATGGTTTGAAGTAATGCTTGAAAGGGAAGCACTCTTTTGCTTGCACATAATGCCTGAACCGGGCTATTCATAACCCTCTTGATGGTTGTTGAACCGGACAGCCAAGACCAGTGTAGCACCCAGAGAGATGGGGAGGAGGCTGCTTGCCTGGGACCCCTGGAATTGTCCCAGATGCCATGGGAGGGATGAGTCAGAATGTGTAGAAAATTCAAGGATGCTTTGTGGCGTGTCTTTGTTCCGCACCCACTATGCTTTTATCTTCATTGAATTTATACCCATATGAGTAGAGTTATATGCAGCAGAGTTATTCAATCAACAGAATTATTTGTGTTTTACATAGTGTCTATGAGTTAAAGCCAATCCTTTAGAAACCCTTTGCAGTATAGGTAAGGGTATCATTGCAAGGAGGCTTGTATTTTCAGGAATGATATCAAGAAGTCATAGATATGTATAGTAAATGAGTCATCTGGGGGAAGTTACAGGCTTTTTTTCAGGGAGGAATGAGTTTGTCCTGATGAGATTACATTGTGGTTATCTGCATGATGTTTTTCACAACTTCCTTTTATCGTCTTGCATCATTGGGTATAAGGGTATAGTATTCATACCTGTTTCCTAACTATTTGTCTGATACTGCTATGCATAATTAAATGTTTTCTTCTTTGTAGAACTGAAGTGCTTGCATTTCAAGAACATTAAAGGGTCTAGGTGCTGTATATAAAAGCTGTGAAAAACAAAGATCCCTTCAAAATTCAAGGGTAAATTATTCAGAATTTATTTTTCAGGCCAAAGAGTTTAATAGATTTATATAGTATTTAGTATGAAAAATGAGCATGAGAAATTGTAACTGATATGATTCAAAATGACTGAAATCCTCCAAAAAGCCTATGCAAAGTCATATCTGCATGTCGCTGAGCTATCAAGTATGGTACAACAGCAACCGGATTGCAATCTGATGCTGATTTCTATACTGCATGGACAGTGATGCATGGTCCTCGGAGAGAAAAAGGATAAACGTGCATATTTAGATTTCTTCAGCAAAATTTCATACTTAACATCAATACAGCACAGATATCATGCCTGATCAACATCAAATGCTTGTGTCAGCTTCTATAAATCAATACAAAGATTTTGGTATGTGCTGCTACAGAGCAGAAGAAATCCATCCAGAATTTCCCAGCACAGAAGAGAAACTGTTTCTTTACATATTTTCTCCTTACTAAATTAAGGAATAAGGTTTGGTTTGGTTTTTTTTTTTTTTTGTTTTGTTTTGTTTTTCTTTTTCTTTTTTTTTCTTTATAGTTGTGTTTGGCAGCTTGTTAATGAAAGAAAGAATGTTGTTTTTTCTGGAGAAATAATTTGGTGTGTGTTTGCCAGAGTGTCTGAGATCCTTTTATACACAACATGATTAAAGAAGAAAATATCTTGATTCTATCAGATTAAAAGCTTACATTCTTGACTGTGAAACTGGAAATAAAGTTGCAAGAAAAAAGTTCTAGATCATTCTTAACAGTAAAAATCTTCTTCAACTAGTCCAGGATAAGAACTTGACCAAGCATATAAAGGATGAGAACAATCTCCAACCAGTTCTCCTCCTGTCTCTTTCCCTATGATCTACCTGATGCTGGAGCACTTTCCAAGGTCACTTTGACTCCTTCAGTTCTAAGGATATGATGACACTGTAAATTCAATGTCCTTTACACATTTCAGACACATTTCTCTGATACTTCAAATCCACATAGCTACAAAGAAGGCAGAAGCAGGGAGGATGGTTTTGGGTTTCTTGATCTTCAGCCATCTAATAAGTAAGGTATCATTCTGCTGGGATTCCTCACTTCCTAATTACAGTTCTGAAACATGATTTCAAAACTTTCAGTCCTCATTCTCAAAGTACTCAGCTCCATGAACACTGTAAGAGGCAGAGCTAATTGCAGTAACTTTCTGTTAGCAAGCACTTTAATTAAGTAAAGATTTTTTTATTATTTCTCTGCTTGATGAAGAAACACTTGCACTGAGGCAATATTTTGTGATTTTTAGAGACTTCAACCAAGTGTCTATACTTTAAAAAATATTTCTATGAAGCTGATGATGTAAATATCTCTCATAATTTTCAATAGTAACATATTTTTATACAAGAAAACCCAACTAAACCTGCAAACTTAACATAGCCATATACATTCTTCATAACTATATTCTGTCATACACACTGCTGGTCAAATATAGAAGCTGTTTTTTCCTACTTTCCTACTGTGTACTTGCTACAGTACACAGATTTCCACAATGAATTAAAGAGAATATTTTCCAGTTAACTGCAATGATTTAATTTAAATAATTTTTACAAGATTCTGGTAGGCTCAGGTGATTGTAACATGTCTTCCCCAGCAGTAATGGGCACCACGGGAAATAAAAATGCAGTACGGACTTAATCTAATGAGAATGACAAGGTCATTGGAAAGGTAAACACTTTTTTTCATATTGACAACATGTTTCATAAAAAGAATTACATTCATATAGAAGCTAATATGCCCAATCATTTGTTCATAATTTCAATTTCATTAGCAGCATCTAATTACTTATTAAATACTTCAGAGCAGTAGCCATTCTAAAGTGTTCATTGCTAAAGTGTTCTAAAGTGTTCCATTCATGACATATACACATGTAATTATATTCAATGGCAATCTTTAGTGCCACCTGTTTCATTATTAAGGCCCCCAAATTTAAATAACTGACAGAACTTTTATTCTTTATGTCTTCAACTTGCCTCCTATTTTCATTTTTTTGCCAAAAAAAAAAAAAAAAAGACACTAGTACAGCTCAAAGGCCTGGAGTCTTTGAACTAGAGAAATAAAAGAGAGAGCAACTTCATGAAAGGTCAACTCTTCCCTCCTACCCTTTTGAGTTGGGGAAAATAGTGGTTTGAAAGAAATCCTCTATTAGGTTGTTATGAACTGCTTTTGAGGGGAAGGTATTGCTCAAATTTGTGGGCTGTCCTGAAAGACTATAGGACTGTATTTTTCTGTCCTTCTGGCTGAAGTTATCTTTTGCCTCATTCTAAAGTCCTGAAGAAAGAAAGAAAGAAAGAAAGAAAGAAAGAAAGAAAGAAAGAAAGAAAGAAAGAAAGAAAGAAAGAAAGAAAGAAAGAAAGAAAGAAAGAAAGAAAGAAAGAAAGAAAAGGAAAGGAAAGGAAAGGAAAGGAAAGGAAAGGAAAGGAAAGGAAAGGAAAGGAAAGGAAAGGAAAGGAAAGGAAAGGAAAGGAAAGGAAAGGAAAGGAAAGGAAAGGAAAGGAAAGGAAAGGAAAGGAAAGGAAAGGAAAGGAAAGGAAAGGAAAGGAAAGGAAAGGAAAGGAAAGGAAAGGAAAGGAAAGGAAAGGAAAGGAAAGGAAAGGAAAGGAAAGGAAAGGAAAGGAAAGGAAAGGAAAGGAAAGGAAAGGAAAGGAAAGGAAAGGAAAGGAAAGGAAAGGAAAGGAAAGGAAAGGAAAGGAAAGGAAAGGAAAGGAAAGGAAAGGAAAGGAAAGGAAAGGAAAGGAAAGGAAAGGAAAGGAAAGGAAAGGAAAGGAAAGGAAAGGAAAGGAAAGGAAAGGAAAGGAAAGGAAAGGAAAGGAAAGGAAAGGAAAGGAAAGGAAAGGAAAGGAAAGGAAAGGAAAGGAAAGGAAAGGAAAGGAAAGGAAAGGAAAGGAAAGGAAAGGAAAGGAAAGGAAAGGAAAGGAAAGGAAAGGAAAGGAAAGGAAAGGAAAGGAAAGGAAAGGAAAGGAAAGGAAAGGAAAGGAAAGGAAAGGAAAGGAAAGGAAAGGAAAGGAAGAAAAGAGATAAGATTTTACTCATGATTCAAGATAACGAGGCCTGCCTGGGCAATACAACCTAGAAACAATTGTATTCCATTTCTTGTCTTTTTGTTACTCTAAAGGAATTATAGATTATGAGAAAGTCTTATAACCACAATGTGCTTGTCTACGAATCCGTGCTTTTTAACTAGGCATGTGAAGTTGTGCTCTCAGGCTCAGCGGTGGAAGCTCATAAATAGATTCAGTCAGTAGAGGCTTAATTTAGTATCACAATGTTCACAGGTGGAGTTTTGGCAGACAACTGATGACCCACTATCTGAATGAAAATCAAGTCTGATGAGCTTTTTGAAGTATGATTGAAAGTTTTGCAGCATATCTGAAGTGTTTGTTTTGCTTTTCATCGGTTTGAGCATTGTTTTGTTTGTTTTGATTTAATCAAGAATAATTGCTGGCAGTTTTGTCTTTTTTTTTTTTAATTTTGATAATGCCAAGTTAAATTGATTACAGAGGTTTTGCTGAAAGAAACCAACAGAGGATTAGTTTCTCAAAACTGAGGGTTAGGATGTTGGAGTGACACCAGACTATACAGACCAGACCAGAAAGTAACATGCCACATACTTGTTTTTCTCCCCATAATGTAATAGGAAGAATGTATAGAGAAGAAACGTGGGATGTTTTCTTCAGCTGAGCCACAATTAAATTCTATGATACTGAGAGACACCAATTCTGAATTCATTTTCCATGCATTTATTTCATCTTCTATGAACTACCTTTATTTCTTGATAACATAAACAAAAAATGACGCAGGACAAGGGACAGTTACCTGTGTTCAGATCCACTTCCCATTTGATTCTAACCAAGTGGCAAATATGAGATCTTCTGGATGAGATCCTAGATCTTCTGATGCCACTGGATATTAGCACAAATACCTTATGAATACTGCTAATAGCTGACATAGGATTGGAATATTTCTTCTTCAACATTGGCAGCAAGGGTCAGTTAATAATTTAAAAGCAGTCTTATGTGTTTTACTTTTGTCCTTTGTTTTTATCTGTATGAGAAAAACAATCCATCACATGTACCTAATACCTAGAATTTATGTGGTGCAAAATGTACAGAATATATATTGCTGAAATTTTGCAGACTGGAGTAAATTCCCAAACATTTGAAAGCAGCAATGGACTACTTTTTATGTTTTTGCAATCTTAGTGGGTGCTCAATAAATATCTGAATAAATTCTTCTGTTTAGAATTTATAGCAAAAAATAGCAAATTCTCCACATGCCCTATATATTATTTTCCTACATTTCTATTAATTTTGCACTCTTGTGCTGGTAAAATTTGTTCAGCTATTTGAAAATCTGACAAAATGAGGCCTCATGAGTGTTTTGGAAGGGAGAGTTGCTTCTTCTCACTTTGCAATTCAAGGCACTTTTGTGACAGAGTTCTACATCAGTAACCAAGAGGTAACCTTTGGAAGGTGTGTGTGCCACTGTAATGATCTCTTCCGATGTTCCAAAGTGTCTGTTCCCTTCATAGCATGTCTGAAGTGGATTGCTAGGGGACCTGTCTGAGCAGGGATACATGATGCACACAAAGCTAATGGAAAAAAACATGCACAGCAAGAAACCCAGAGGCCTTTTCTTGTTGTTGTTTTGATTTTCTCCTACTGAAAGCTACAGATCAAGTTAGAAAAAAAAGATAATCTTTGGAAAGTGTTTTTTTTTGTTTTTTTTTTTTTGCAAGAAGTTTCTTCTCATTATATAATTTCTTTGTTAGTATCAAAAGGAAAACCTGTAATTATATGGTAATGGTATGAAGACACAAACAAAGGCAGATGATATGTAGGATCAATAGCTCTATGGAACAGAGCAGAAAAAGTTTCTGTCAGACAAACCCTTTTTGAGGCTTCATATTTGTCTTGTATTATTCTGGTGTTCTGAAATAATTCTCAGTTTCCTGACCCATTTACAAAAATACAGCATAGATCAAACTTCAAAAGATTTTATCTTGATTTCTTCTTTCAGGTAGAGAATCGCTTTAATCTCAAACACTAAAGCCTTGTATGATACAATTCTCTTGTCTCTCAGTAAAATAATGTGTATACACTTACCTTTATTTGAATCTGTGAGTAACTGTAATGAAATAACATATGTACAGATGAATTTTACTAAATTTTACTGAGAATTCTCATCAAGTAAAATTTTTATCTCGACTTCCAGAGGAAATGAATTGTGTATGAAAGCATGGTATAGATGTCTCTGTCTTCTCTACTAGTTTTTGAACCTATTTGATAACTTCAACCAACTTAGAATTTTAATGAGAACAGATTTACTGGTAAAAAGAAAGTATCCCATTAACATGAAAAAGTGGCTTGTGTGTTTAACCCTTGTCAATGAACCACATCCATTTGAATCAGAGTTACTGTGCATTTAATACTAATAAATTTTCTGTTTAAAGAAGATATTCAGGGTTAACAGTGGTGTGGTTCCAAATCTTATGTCAGATGGTGTATAGTGGACTAGTAGTCTGACAAAAATCAGTAAGGCCTGAAGAAAAGCGAATACTATATACGCTATATCTGAGAAAGGAAATTCCAGTAATTTATTTCTGTTTTGTATTAATAATGTCTGTTTCTCTTTGCATTTTTAAAGTGTAAATATATCACTTGACTCTGAATGCAAAAATTTGGAAATAGGAAAAAACCTAATGAAATATTAATGACTACTTTGCTCATTTGGCACTAGTCTAACTGATTAAAAATCCCTCTGATTTAAAAAAAGAAAAAAAAGTATTCCTAATCCAACTTCTGAAGTCTCAGAAGCTAGCCTGTCACAGTCATCTTTATTGCAAGAAAATGAGACAGGATGCCACTTTTATGACACCAGGGAGAGTAATATTTCTAGTGATGTTTTGACTGTTAACATGTATTTCCAGATAGTACCTTTCATTTTTCTTATTGACTTGTGTTTATTTGTAAGCTGTTCCTTGGTACTTAAGAAAAACAGCAACTGGTTTTCATGCTAATCAAGACCTCTCAGACTTAAAATTGTAACACAACAACATACATTTTAGAGGTCCTAGTGTAGAGAGTTAGGCCTCTACCATCTTAATGTTTTTAACATAAGAGTTCTGACACACATTGTTTAAAAATGCAGAGGTGCAGATGGTAGTGTTTTGCACTAAAGATTGCTTCTAAGCTCTGCTTTATTTGCTCCCTGGTTGAGAACAGTCCAAACATGGGAATGTCCATGAAAGTCTCCGGGTTCATGGTCAGCCCTACAGACTGCAGGATGCTACTGGTTTTAGCATGGGTGTGACAGAGAATGGAGACAGCTTAATAAGGTAAAACCAGACTCCCTGATTTGCAAATGGAGAAACACAGCAGAGAAGTGGGTCATGCCTTAACATTGTTGAGAGCATGACAACCTAAAATTAACTGCTGCCAAGGCTAGAGAATGTCTCACATTATTGCTATGAAATATCTCAACTAATATATTGTGAAACACATCCTTAGGAGTGTTTTATAGGCAATTCAGTGAAAGAACTGAGTTTTGGTTAGGAATGCCTGTTGGAATAAGGGTTAAAGGGGTCATATTCACAGGGTGTCAGCAATAAACTGCCCAACAAAGTTTTTCCTGTCGTGCTTGTTTATTTGTTGAGTAACACACTAGGACTTGTGAACACCACCACTCCAAGTGACAAGTCATTACCTCCTCACAGCTATCATAGCTGTAAGACAGTCATCAAGGAGTGCCAGTTTAGTCTCACTTTTCCACATGCATAGAGGAAAGGGACGTATATTTCACATTCTGAATAGTGTAAAATAAGAATCAAAGCCAGGGCATCTCAAAGAGTATGTTATCATATTTTATATATTTATGTAAGTGTGTATATATATATATACACACATACACACATATCATGCATATAGGACCTAGGAGTTAAAAGCAAGCTCTTATCAGCTCTCCTCTGTGTGACATACTACTAGAAAAGATGTGTGAATGTCTAACTTTCGTTCTTAGTGAGGCTTAAATAGTGAATTAGAAAAAAATAATTGTCAAAGTGATTTCACTTGCTCTTCCAGAGTCCTTCACTTTCTTTTATGCACAACATATATGAAAAACAGAACAAGAGAAGCATCCACCAGTTTGTGTCTTTGTTACTGGCACAGTGCTACATTTTTCTTTTGGTGCACTGCTTCTCCGAGAAAAAAAGTGCTGAGAGGCCTAGTCCAAAGGTGGTGGCACAGGTGGCTTGCTCTGGCTTGGCTCAGGGACTCCTGTGCAGGACTGGAGTCCTGCTCTGAACAGTCTAATGCAGGCATTTTGGACCTGTGTGCACAACATTTCCTGTTTTGCACAGTACTTATGGTCATTAAATCATAGAACCATGGAATCACAGAATGGTTTGGATTGGGATGTACCATGGTGTTAAAGTTGCTAAGAGTGCACTCAATCCCACTGTCCGTGACGCTGATGAAGATGTTAAACAGCACCAGTTCCAGTACTGACTGGTGAGGAATGCCACTAATCACCGATGTTCACTTGGACACTGGGCCATCGACCACAACCCTTTGGGTGTGACCATCCAGCCAATTCCTTATCCTCCATCAACTGAATCAATGTCTACAATTTAGAGACAAGGATATTGGGCAGGACAGTGTCAAATGCTTTGTACAAGTCCAGGTAGATGACATCTGTCACTCTTCCCTTATCCACCAATGCTGTAACCCCATTATAGAAACCCACCAAATTTGTTAGGCACAATTTGGTCTTAGTGAAGCCATGTTTGCTGTCACCAATCATCTTATTTTCCATGTTTCTGAGAAGTTTCCAGGAAGATCTGCTCTATGATGTGAGAACACCTGGCCTGTATTTCCCCAGGTCTTTCCTTTATCCCTTTTTAAAAAAGGGACTTATGTGTCCTCTTTTCCTGCTAGTGGGAACTTCAGCAGATGGCCATGACTCCTCAAATATAAAAGAGAATGGGTTAGCCACTTCATCTACCAGTTCCCTCAGGACCTGTGGATGCATCTCATCCGGTTCCATGTGCACCTTCAGGTTCCTTAAATTTTCTTTAGGCTGAACTTCTTCCACACTGGGCGGTTCTTTTGTCCCAGTTCCCCCCTTTATCTTCTGTGACCTGGGCAGTGTGTTTAAAGCACTTACTGGACTGAAGTAAAAAGTCTTTGAGTACTTCAGTGTTCTCCATATCCTGGGTAACCAGGTCTTCCATTACATTCCAGAGGATGCCCAAATTTTCCCTCATTTTCCTTTTATTACTAACATATCTTTGAAATCTTTTTCTGTTGTCCTTGACAGCCCTGGCTAGATTTAATTCTATGAGGGATTTAGCTTTCTTAAACTGATCCCTGTCTACTCAGACAGCGTCTCTGGACAGCACAGGTCCAGCCTTGAGCCGACTGTGTTTTACTCATCTGGGATGAGAGAAAGCTTCCAGCTGATTCTTCAGAAGCCACCTTTGCAGCGACACCCTCTATGCCAGAACACCACCATGCAAAACCACAATAGCCCCTTATGTAATTCTTATGTCCTTTCCTTAAAAGCCTTCTGTAGATTAACAGGCCTTGTTTCAGACAAATGCCAGATTCTAGCTTCCATTTTTCCTCCTAGAAACCAGCATTTCTCATATCACAAACTGTCCAGGAGACCAAAATTTCTACCCAAGAAGCTGGATGTAAAGGACTGATGCTACTGTACTGTGCAGAGAGGTACATCAAGGACTGCACCTTGATGCACACAAGGATATTTCTTCAACTGTTGTGAGAAACTTGACTGTTGTGGTTCAATTTGTGGGAGTTGAACTGTTTCAAGAAACCTTTATTCTAGCTAACTGGAGAAACAGTGCATTCTTGTTTATGACAAGCTCAGAGAACGTGTCCTCTAAAGTCTTTTAACAATGGACATGCCACACTCATTCTAATAAGCAAAGACAGTTCTTGAATGTACAAAAAAAGATCACGCTAACCTGATTTCACTATCAGTCTCATTTTCCCAGGGACATACAACACCTTGAAGTTTAAAACAGATGAAGCCTAGTTTCTTGGTTTATTTTTAAGACATGAAGTTAGGAATTTGTTATCAGTGAATTGATATCTTAGGAATAACAGAAATGCTTACACTCACATTTAAGCTATTTGTCTAACTAGTAGAAAGAAGAAATTGTTTGGTGTCATAGAGAAAAGCCAAGCTTGGTGAACTGAAGGGTAGAAGCCAGACAACAGTGTCTCTGTTTATTCCTCCCTTGAGGTGGGTATCAGCAAAATACAGAAATGTGGGCACTCTTAAAAAGTGTGATAAAAGGATAATGAGTCTTGCTCTTGTCAAAAGCAATATTTGAGTACATAAAAAGGCTTCAGAATCAACAATAATCTAAAACACTGTAAAGTTTCATTCATTCTTCTCTATGAGGTGGAAATGCATTCAAATTACTAAGAAATATTGCAGTATTTATGAATAAATTACACTAAAAAAAAGGCAAGTTAGTCTTCTGAAATGAAAAATAATGTTTATGCTCCAGGTTTAATTTTAACCAAATATTTGAACTTAATCTCTGAACAAATCAGCAATTCTATAAGGAAATCCAATTTTATTTCTATTCAGAGAGCCAAATGAATAATGGAATAGAATCAAATCATTCTTTGCAAGACAAATGACCTTCTATATATGGGTAATAAATACAGGTTAATTCCACTGTGTGTTTCCCTTATATATATATTTTAACCTGTTTATTAATATATTAAGTAAAAATAACTGAATGTTTGCATTACTGCATAAATATTGCTAAATAAGCTTAATTCCTTCCCGTTTTGATTATCAATATACTTTCTTAATGAAACCTGAGTCCAGAAGACAAGTAATTTAGTTTTAGATTGTATTTTATTCATCACTAAAGAGTCAAAACCAACAACGAATCTAACTTCAAGCACTGGAGCTGTTGAAAATAATGATTACAACTGGTATCAAACTTTTACTGATTAACTGGACATCTCATAATAATTATAGGTGAATGGTGTGGTTGTCCTTATGGACAATAAGAGTGAATGCCTTTTATAAGCACGTATTTCTGTATTCAGTCTACATCCATATGTTTATCTGCTGTCCTCAAGGCCCTCTTAAAAATGAGATGCTGCATCTCATGAAGATATCGTGACAGCACAACTTAAGGAACAGTAACTACCTGCCAACACGTTCAGTCATGCAGTATGAAAGACTTCAGTTTGCCTGCACTGTGCCTGTATTTCAATAGCAAGCTTATATGGATTAGGATGGATCTCTTCCTGGACTTTAGTTTGTTCCAATTAATGACTCTGCCTACCAATAAAAATAAACGATGTGATAGATTGCCGAAGTAATTATCCAAGTCCAGCATTTTCTAGCATTACTAATCAAAGCTGTCTTTCACAAAGACATTCCTGCTGTGCTTCAGCCATGGTACAGTACTAAAAGTTTATCTACATAAGTCTCAAATTGATAAGTTTTACAAGTACCCCCTATAACAATCTCAAACATATTTCTTTGAGAAGTTCCCCTGATATCCACTGAGGAAAAACACCCACTAGGATAGTGTAATATTATGTTTCTTATTTTCCCAGTAATTTCATACACCTATGTGCGTGTGGGTGCACACATGATTGCGTGCATGTGTGTATGCATATATTTTTTCCCACCATGCACATTTACATATGCATAGGTATATTTACAGATGTATATGTGCATGTGTACATATATTTATATATATGTGTATACATGTATTTATGTGTGTGCTACTGAAAGAAGTTGTTGAAAGTGAGTTTACTACCTAATTACGAAAACAAAACCATCCTTTCTAGTCATCTTGGAATTTACTTCAGGCTATCAGCCTGATTGAAATGGTATAGAAAGCAGCCATCCCATAACCCTTGGAGATGTAAGTCTTAGCTGAGATATACTGGAAAAAAATTTAAACTATGCTTTGCAGTTTCCCATTTTGTGTTTGTTCTGTGAATAGATTCCAAACTCCAGAACCATCAGAATAAAGTTTTTCATGAACTGTATCACAATTAGTAGCAGTGAATGACAACTTTAAATCTGTCAGTGAAATTACTTCTCATTCCACCGTTGTAACTTAAATCAAGCCTCTCTTGTTTCTCATGACCATGACTTGCAGGCATTCCAGAGGTGCATATTTTTTATAATTTTTGTCATTTTGGGATATAGTACTGCTGTGGTTTAATTCTAGTAGGCACCTAAGCACAACAAAGACACCTGCTCCCCTCACCATAAGGTGGGATTGGAGAGAGGATGAGAAGAGTAAAAGTGAGAAAACTCATGGGTTGAGATAAAGACAGTTTAATAGGTAAAACAAAAGCTGATCATGCAAACAACATAAAACCAAGAAATTTATTCACCACTTTCCATGGACAAGCAGGTGTTCAGCCATCTACAGGACAGCAGGGCTCTGACACATACAGCTGTACTTGGGAAGACTGGGTACTCTGAGAGTCCGACTCCTTTTCCTTTTTCTCCTCAGATATTCATATAGTCTGGGATATTTCTTAGGTCTGTTGTGGTCAGCTGTCCTGGTTGTATCACCTCTAAACCTCTTGCTCACTCCTAACCCCACACTGGTGGTATGGTGTGAGGAGCAGAAAAGGCCTTGGCTCTGCGCAAACACTGCTCAGCAACACCTGAAACAACTCTGTGCTATCAATCAACACTGTCTTGGTCCTATATTGAAAACACAACTCTACACTAGCTACTCTGAGGAAAACTAATTCTATTCCAGCCAAAATCAGTACAGGAATTTCCATGTACTTTGGTAAAATTCTAAATGCTCCCAAAGAAACTGAAACTTCCACAGATTATCTCCAATGAATATTAGGACAGATTAGAGCCTTAAAGAAATTATTTATGAGTTTCATTTCTGCTAATATATCCTCACAATTTCAAGAAGTTCAAAGTTGCTAAAAAAACTCAACTCTGTTTTCAAATTATCTGTTCACTACTGAGTCTCCTATTTATCATTTTATAGGATCTTCTATTGCTGAGGTTTTCAGCCAAGAAATTTTTGCTGTAGCAATGTAAAAATATAAAGTTTCCATAATTATTTTGATTTTTAAACTTGTTTTCCTGTTGGTTTTTTTTGTTCCTTATGTTTTAATATAATAAAAGATAGCACCATTTCCATGAATACTTTTTATTTAATTTCCCAGTATGTATGTGAATACTTTTCTTTTTTTTTCAGATATTTGATATGCAAACTAAATTTGTATTGCAGTCTTAAAAACCAGGCTAAACATTTCTTTTATCAATACTGCATTGGAATTTTTTAAAATTATTTTTTAATTATAGACAACTTGACACAACTTCTTAAAAGATATTCTAAATAATTAAACATTGTTTCCCTGTTACGTGTAATTGTTTATTTTTAACTTCAGGAACTTTTGTTTCTTTTTCTGTGTCCCAGCTGTTAAACATGGTAGCTAATTTGTTTGGGAATAAGTATCAAGGTGGCCCTCGATGCCTGTAGGCAAAGTCCATTATGATCAAAGGAAGACTGACTCTCTGGAACAAATGTAAGTGTTCTAGCCTAATGTTTGGCTAACATTCAAGTATAAATAAAATTATACAGTTTTATGCTGTATTAGCCAGCATAAAAAAAAATCAGACAACATGGATGCCAGAAAGACACAGCTGTATATTTGTCTCTGCTAATCCACCTGATTAAGATTCACTGCTACATACTGGGGGAAATTCTAGTCCCATGTTAACTAAGATATATTGGCAAATTCAACCAAGAATAGAATTTGGCTTCATTCACTATTTCTCTTTTGATAAATTTATTCCCTAACTGTTCGCTCTTGCTTCATAATCAACCCCTCAAAACAGTCATTTGGGGTTTTTTGTGGGCTTTTCTGCTTTAAACATTTTGTGGAAAAAAAAAAAAAAGCGCTGTTACTTTTGTTTAACTATTCACTTTGTTAAATAAATAAACTTGGAGAAACAGGAAATATATTTTAATTTAATGAATAATGGCAGGACAATGAGTGACCGTTTTGAAGTCTGCTGTCACACTTCCAAAAATAAGAGAATAATGAGAATAAAAAGCAGGAGCATAATAGTAGTCTTCAAATTTGCAGAGGTAGCCACAAATTGGAAGATAATAAACTGTTTCCCACACTCAATTTAGTGAAAACAAGAAATAATTTATTCAAGTGGCAAGAATAACAGTGTGACCAAGTATTTAATGCGTACAGAATAATAGAGAACTTTTCCTGAGAATGTTAGGGATGGCTCATCACTGAAATCTTTAAAAAAGACTAGACAGGCATTTTTCCTGAATTATATAATGGAAGTGGTCCTGTTTTTTCTGCAGAAAGATAGACCAGATATTTTCCATATCATTTTCCATAATTCAATGAAAAGCAAATGCTTTCTAAGGGGTAGATTGATTTTTTTTTTAAAAAAATAACAATATTGATGTACAGATATATGGACTAAAATATTTATGAAAGTAATTGAAAACATAGAGAGTAACCAATCATGCAACCAGAGAATAATTTAGATTGGAAAAGGCTCTTAAGTTCATGAGGTCCAACTGTACACTGCAACACTGAACTACTATAGGAATGACACATCAGTGTAACCAAAGCAGAGATCTGTGACACTTGTGAGTACACTAAACAAGATATAATTATGTCTTGCCTTAAATCCAAGATATAACAGATACTGTAATAAACAACAACAGTATAAACATTATTTAAGATGTCATAATGAGAGACAATATGTAAGTATCTTACCAGAGCAATGTGATCACCAAAGGTGGTGGTGGGGGGAAACGTGTACAGTGCCACATAGGAGGTATCCAAGTGACAAAAATTACTGGACAAAGAGGTAAATGAGCCCTAAAGACTGGATCAAGTGGAACATCCTGCTCAGACTGGCAAGACAAAAAGAGGCCTGAGAACTTCTGAGATCCTGTACTTCACATGTTAAAAAAGAAAGGTGGTGGTGGGGGGAAGTTTAAAGAGCTTAAAATCCTTGATAACTATATTAGAACAGAAATTTAGAGCATAATTGGTGCTAAATTTAATTACATGGAGTATGCAGGGTGAAGAAGATTAATAGAAGAAAAGAATGAGTCTAGGGGTTTAAGTAAGGTCACTGGAGAAACCCCAACTGCAGTGAGGAAAAAATGGAACAAAAATGTGTCTGCAGAATATAAACGTGGGAATGATTGTCTTGCCTTCCACAAAAACTATGGAGATACAAGGCTTAAAATAGCAAAGGTATTTGTTGCAACTGAGATATTAACGAGATATCAGCATCTTATAGTTGAATTTATCAGAAAAGATCACAGGTTTGATTGATTCCAGTGCTACAATTTCAACCAGATATGAAGATAACAAACACAATTGCCTGACAGTATAGCCAAGAGAGGGGAGATTTAACAAATCAGAGGTCCCAAGCCTAATAAGCACTTCAGGTTTCCTGGGGCAAAACAGACACTGTATAACAGTGCTTCATGATTAGCTATGCTAATAAACTGCAGAACAATGCTGTATTCATTTTGCAGGTCTCCCATCTACATCATGAAACCTGGATTTCTTGGAGAACAAGAGACTTTTTACATACTTTTCAGAAAATTGGGGAATGGAGGATATTAGAATAGATGAATATCACATAATAGACTTTTAATGGACCACAGAAGTGGAAAACTGCAGCAAAAGAGCCAGTATGGAAGATAAATGTACTAAACTGTGAAGAAAGCTCCTTGACAATCTTCAAGTGCTGAGAAAATGCCAGATCTGCAAAGGAAAGACAATAGCATTACATTTAGACTTTGATTTAGGGCTCAAATAACAGCCTGAACTGATGAGTCGTAATGAAGGCTATGAAGGAACTGCACGTGCTTTTAGCCATTGCAAAGAGAGTAAGAGCCACAGCAGTTTACAGACCTGGATGCATTGTACTTCATTTCTGCAAAGGACGCAATTTAAATGCAAAGGCAATTGCTGTAGCCCAGCTTCCATGGGGTGAATTGGCAATGCATAGCTTTGCCATCATCGTTACAAATACATTCTTCAGGTATTCTGCTTAAAATCTTGGCTGTCTTTGGAACTAATTGATGTTATTTTCAATTTCTGTTGTGCAGCCTCTCCTACATCACAGGTAGTATTTCAGCATTGGCGCAAAGGTACCCTCAGAATGCATAACAAGACATTATGGAAGGGAACCCATTTCTGCCTTGAAAAACAGTGTTAGAATGGGTGCATATTTTATAAAATGGCACAATTAAACAGTACTAGAAAAAACAAACAAAACAAAAACACAACCTGGGAAGGGAGGTCAGGAGGTTTCATCCATTTGTAGTGTGTCCCAGTGTGCTCCTGGGATCAGTATTGGGTCCAGTCTTATGTAACGTATTCATCAATGACCTGGGCAAGGGCACAAGGAGTACCCTCACCACGATACAAAACTGGGAGGAGGCCCGATGCACCAGAAGGCTGCGCTGCCTTTCAGAGAGACCTGGACAGGCTGGAGAGATGGGTGGAGAAGAACTTAATGAAATTCAACAAGGGAATGTGTAGGGTCCTCCACCTGGAGAGGAATAACCCCAGGCACCAGTATGGGCTAGGGGTTGGCTGGCTGGGAATCAGCTCTTCAGAGAAGGACCTGGGAGTCCTGATAGACAACAAGTTAGGAAGGGGTCAACAGCTGTCCCAGAAGGCCAGTGGTAGCCTGTGGTGCATTAAGAAGAGTGTGCCCAGCAGGTTGAAGGAGGTTATCCTCTCCCTCTGCTCTGTGTAAAACTGAGAGGGGATCTCATCAATACATGCAAATATCTAAAGGGCAAATTGCAAGTGATGGGGCCAGGCTCTTTTCAGTGGTACCCAATGACAGGACAACGGGCAATGAGCACAAACAGGAACACAGGAAGTTCCACCTGAACATGTCTTTATTATGAGGGTAACAGATAGTCTCTGGACAGGCTGCCCAGAGAGGTTGTGGAGTCTCCTTCTCTGGAGATATTCAAGACCTACCTGGATGCAATGCTGTGCAACCTGCTCTGGGTGATCCTGCTTTAGCAGGGGGATCCAGAGGTCTGTTTCAACCCATACCATTCTGTGATTGTGTGACAGTTTTTGTTATGTCAGAGAACTTTGTGAACATGTGAACTTTGACAGGTTCTGTTTCTCCTACCATATCTAAGTCATTCACATACTGAAAATCTGTGAGCTTAATTCCTCCACACTTTCAAATTCACAAGGAGTTCATTAGCTAGGGTGAGCACCATGCAGTCATACCTAAAATATTATCTAATATCATATGATTTTGGAATTGAAAACAGATAGCATGAGGTAGTGCTGCAAAACAAGATTCATGGGAAGAACAATCATTAGAGATTTTTGGCACAGCCTGCCCATGTAGCATAAGCAAAATCCCATTTCACTGGTGTCACTGAAGTGGCATGCACACATACAAACACTAGAGTGGAGTCCAGTTTTCATTTAAGCCCAGGGTTTTTCCGTGCTGCTAGAAATGTTGTAGAACAACTAAGGCTAATCATTCAGAGCAATACTAGAGGAGACCTGCAGCACCTGAACAGCTGAAGGAAAGGAGATTAAATTCTTCTCTCACACACACATGCACATGCACACTCTCACTGCAGTCAGTGACAAAAATCCCATATGTTAGAAAATGGGTCAAGCTAGACGGTGTTAAAGCTTATCTGCATAACGCTTCTGTTCTTGGGTCTTAGGTTTTCTGACAGGAATCAAAATCAGGAAATTTATTCCTGCTGCTCAGGTGGAGCCAGTGTTCAAACTGCCTATGAGGAGCCGATCCCTCCTGCTGACCTGTTCACTAGGTGAACAAAGGCAGTGGCTGGCTATGCTGTCTTTGTTAGGTAAAATTAGACAGAACAAAGTCTTACTTTCACTCTTGGCAACAAGTATTCTTAACAAGCTGCTTCTTTACATCACCTCACACTTTATGTCCTCCAAAGCTAAGGATTATTGTTAAAACTGTAAACTTCAGTTTAAACTAACACACGTGAGTTATGGCATGTGGATGTTAACAAGTGTTCTAAATGTCAACAGTGATGTGAAATTTACGGGATGCCTTTTACCTTCCTGGTGCTCTCTGGGACAATGTTAAAGGTTTTTATTCAAAAGCAGTTCAACGAAAATACTGAAAATATTTTCTTAAAGATTTTTTTTCTCTCCTTTTGAAAAGAGAAAGCATGAAAGAAGCGACATGATGCCTCTTTTATTGTCACAGAGCTTGCACACTTTGCAGGATCAATGGTTCAACATAGCATCACAAAGCCATTAATATGTGGCTGCCAAAATAGGCTTTGAAGCACAACCGCTAACTCAGAAAGGCAGAAAAAGCCCACATAGGGTGTTATGAAAGCCACATCTGTGTAAAAGTCTCTTAATGTAGGCTAACCAACTGACAGCATCCCCAGGTCTAGAGATGTTTTCATCTTTGTGGTCTTTTGTATTTGTATTGATAATACAAACCTGTTTATAGTGTAAACATGAGCCCATCGGTGCATCTAGACTTCTCTCTTGCATTCTGAATAGACCATTCAAGTCAATAGATGCTCATAGGGTGTCAGAATAAACCTATTCTATAAATCTTTGTGATAGAAGTGCATACACTAATCAGGCTTTGAGTCATATAACTCTTTCTCTATTAACAATGTTGAAATATATTTTGCAGAAATCCAGCTTTATTGATTTCAGTGCATATCAGCTAGAAGAAAATGCTCAACTCACCTCTCAATAAATAAAAATCCATCCAGACTTTGGGGAACTAAAAGGTTATCTAAACTGTATTTTTCAGTTCCTTAATGACTCTTAATGAAACATTACACATTTGACACTTCCAGCATAAACTGGAAGGATTAACAAAAGCATAAGAAATAATAAGATCCCATATATTCCGTGTTTAGTTGTGGTTTGTTTATTTTTTTTTGTTCTACTGATTTGTGGTGTCCCATGATCATTTTAAAAGTGATCTGTGCAATCCTTATCTGTCATGGAAACAAATTCATTCACTGGGTGGCTGAACAACATGAAGTGAAATAAATTTCTCAGAAGCCTATCCCCAGAAGGCTGCTATCCATTACTGCTACAAGTTTGCAATGGAAATGGCTTTGCTGCTACACAGAGAGTATGATAAAATTTAAAGCCCTGTGAAAGATATATTAGAACAGTAAATATAATTCAAATAATATATTAGTGACAAAATATTGCTGGTTGTGATATGTTTATTTATTCTGACATTTTTTTCTGAGTTTATCAAAGTAAATGTAGATCTCCTTAAATCTGAAAGTTAACCCAAGGAGTAATAAAAGTGAAAAATGATCCACAAATTGATGTATTCACACAGCATGGGGATGAACACTTTCTTATATTACCTATATATAGTACCTAGGCTTGCAGTCTCTCTGGCAGATGTGATCATCATAAATCAAAAGATTCACCATAGTCAGCTACCTGATTTCATCTTAACTCTTCCAGATGTTCACTGTCTATACTTTAAAAGCGCATTATGGATCATTATTCTCTTTTCAACCAGGAGTATCAAAGCCTGTATATCTAGTGCAGTTATAATTAAAGCCTGATCATACAAGGCAATGAGTGGCTTCAGCATGCAACAAAGAACTTAGTTATATGATTGAGTGTGAAGATGTGTACTAAAATATTATTGATTTCAATGGGACTTAAGTCCAACTTAAATGCAGGCATTGGATTTAAACCTGTAATGAGCTGTGAGTTGATGGCAGTCATATTTTAAATTTGTGGTTGTTGTTCTCCCAGCTAATTCCAGGTAAAGCTGGAATAGTATTTGCCACTGACATATAATATTGAAACAGACTGATTGAACAACAAATATATCACACAATAAATGTTCCAGTGAAGCATTAATTTATTCTTTTAAAATTTTACTAGATTCTTTAAATTTCAATTCCCCATTGATTTTTGAATATAAAAAGGAAAACTGTCACTTGTCTGAATAAGTAAATACAGTAATACTTAAGCCATAAAAAAGCCTTTAAACTTCCCCATTTTCAGCAAAAAAAAAAAAAAAAAGATTGGATAATTTATTTGGATAAAGATTCAATCATAAATAAAATTTCTTAAGTAAAAAGAAGGTTCTTGCAAGGTAACTTCTCTGGATACAAGTCTGTGTATGAACAGGGGACTGGAATCCATTACACAGCCTCAGGCTCTACAGAGTTTTGCGTTTTGTTCCCACTCTGCAAAGACTCACTGCATTATCCAACTCTCTCTTTCAAGGAAGCTAGGTTTTAGATATAACATGTTGCTAACGTAATGAAGTCCACACAGTCTACTTTTATGCTCTTGGGTGTGTTCATCCCAGCTGGTGAGTACTTTGTATATGGATGCTGCCATGCAGCCACTCTGTGGCATGAGATCAATGTCTGAAACTTCTGCCTGCCATAGTCACTTCTCCATTAATCTTGGTTGGTTTTAATCAGCCTGTTGGTTGTCTGATTCTCTAGTTTAAACTCTCCAGTGACTGTTTTTTGAGGATGAAAAAAAAAAAAGGTCTAACAAAGAATTTTCCTACCTATCACTTTATGGCTTTACATCCTCTGAAATTATATCTTTACTACTAAATATCACAATTTCTGTGGTGCATTCCCTCCCCTTTCTGGTCTCACCTTTTGTAAGTTTAAAGAATTACAAAATGTCAGACTGGAGAGATCATCCTACCTTTATCTCTCTTGTATAATATGCTAATTTCTTGGTCTTCTTATTCCCACCTCTCATACTAGCAACATTCTTTCAAAATTGGTTCCTACCTTTTCATCCACATCTTTTGTACAGCAAGTTTTCCCTTTTCTCTGCAAAGGCTCCTTGAACCAAAGATTCAGTGTTCCATAGAAATACATCAGTAGCTAAAAGACAAACACTCAGTTGTCCTTGAGTGTAGTGATTGCAATTCCTCAACAATAATCTTTATTGAAGTTTTAAATCCTTCTCTTGGTCAGACTAGCATTTGATGTGCAATTCAATAGGCTCTCCAGTGCAAGTTAGACAGGTGCTAGCAAATAATATAAAATGGAGTTCCTACTACAGATACATCTTACAATTTAAACAATGTGCAATGGTCCTGTTTAACATTACAAGACATCAACGGCATTAATTGTGATGGAAAGAACTGTCCACAGAACAGCTCTGATTCTTTTTTCATGCCCTTAGTAGTGAAACAGTGGATCAAGATAAGCCTGTATTTGAGTCTGATGCAAGGCCAGTGGAATTCATTTTCTGTGACTTCAGCGAGCTGTGTGTGCATTGTACCCTTCAGCTTAACTCTGTGTGAGCAGCAGAATAAGATGTGCAGCTGCATTAGTGTTTATAAAGATAAGATACTTTCTAACTTTCTTATGTTAATGCTACTTAGAGAAGGACAGGGAATGTTTCCAGGGAACTTTCTACTTTCTGAAACACAACTTTTACACAATAAACTTCTCAAAGTTAGCATTTTACTTTAAGTTATGGCTACACAGGTAAGGGTTTCAGCAGAAACATGTACTGTAGAGGTAATAGAATGGAATCACTGTTCTGCTAACTGTCTGCTAAAGAATATGATTCCTTAGGTTCATATTTGATTTCTGTAGCTTTGACTGACCTCTCTTACACTTCCGTTTGAGTCAATTGAATATTTTACCTTAACCTACACTTTGGCTCCAATAAAAGAAAACTGAAACAATATTGGCATGCATTGATCTTCTCTCTTTCCATAATTCCTTTGTCAGTGTCAGAAGGAGTAAAAAGTTACACTTGCCTTTTCATAAGATACCAGTCTCTTTCAGGTGAATGAAAGATATAATAACTAAAAGTTTTCATGATAAATGAAAAGTAGACAGCAAGTACTTGCTAATGATTAACATTTGGATACTGTCTATGATCCATCTCACAAATAGTAAGTTTACATTTAATTATGGAAAGCAGCTGTTTCCACTAAACACTACAGAATAACACATTTCAACTTTTTTTTTTCCCTTGTGTATTAGACAAAAATGCCAAAGTTGGTACTTGTCAGTTAATTTTGGTTCTATAAGTGGCATGAAACCCTTTTGAGAGCTCCATAAAAGATTCCTCTTTCCTCTATGACTAAATATTTTTATCAAGAGCTCAAGAATACCATATCTTTTACACAATTGCAATTTACATAACCATAACTTAGCAACATGTCAGAACATCACAATCATGTTAGAATTAATGAAGACAGTGAAGAAATATAGAATTTAAAAGTGGGTAGTGGTTGCAAAGGTTATTTTTGGATAGTGTAGAAGCAGCTCAATAATATTCATTGCATACCTTTCAATGAAGGTTTTTCAATGGAATTTAAAAACGCTAATGAAGGAGTTACGTTTGTATAGAATTTTCCTCCTAGTAGGATACAAAAATACCTAATGTATAAGCAGGGCTATATGATATGGTAACCCGCACACCTTAAAGCACTGCTTTAAGATGTTCTATTTCATAGGATATTGGTATATAATATCTCTGGGGATATGGACCCAAAGCTATATTTCTTTGTTTGGTTGGGTAAATTCATTTCACTTCCACTTACATCCTTCTATTCTGATGTATAAATAAGTCTTAGTATAAATGAGTGTAGTGTTGTGTTTTTAGTTTGTTTTTTATTCAGAACTCTAAGTTATAAATTCTGTCACAATTTAACGGGCATCTATAAAAAATAAGAAAATAAAATCTTTCATAGATTCTAGATCAGAAGAAAGCAAAGACCACTTTTAAAAACTGTTAACTGTGTCTTGCATCATCTCAGTAACAACTTATATGTAGAACAAAACTTTCAAATATCCATGAAAACATCAACAATGTGATGAAATAACCCAAACTTACTAAGTTCCTGTGTCTCCTCAGTTTTCCAAACCCATTGCAAATTGATCTAAAGTATGTTTTCATTAATATTTGTCACTGATTTGTCCTACATTACATTTGTTGTGGTCTAAAAATACCTTTCTGATTGGTCAGAAGGCTCAGCTCATGTTACATAATCTGTTATATTTGTCTCATCTTTTATGCTCATAAGAAACAAAGCAAGATGTAGACAAGTTATTAATTATTATTATTGCTGTTGTTATTTTGCAGTGCAGTTACAATTTACTTTTTAAAAAAAAATGTGTCATCCTTGTTTTCTCTTCTATTCAAGTCTATTCCCTTTTGGGGGTGAGGGGTGTGGGGGGTGGGGAGTATTATTGTAAATGAAAATTTCATTCTTGAAAATGTTAGAAATATCCAGGTAAATATTAATGTAAACCACACCCAGGTGTCTCCTTCTCTAACTGTGTGTGTCTGACCTGCTGGTTATACTTCTTTTGATGCAGCCCAGGGTACAGTTGGTTTTCTGGCCTGTGAGCAGACATTACTAATTCATGTTGAGCTTTTTATCCAACAGTACCCCAAAGTCCTTCATTGCGGGGCTACTCTCAATCCCTTCATCCCCATCATTTCAGCCTGTATTGATACAAGGGGTTTCCCAAACCATGGATTTTTCACTTAGTTTTGTTGAACTTTATGTTGTTCACATAGCCACTTCTTGAGCTTGCCTAGGTAGATCCCTCTGGATGGATTCCATTCCTTAGGCATGTCACCCAGCTTAGTGTCATCTGCAAACATTCTCAGGATATATTTGATCCCTCTATGTTGTCAATGTAGATATTTAACAGTACTAGTTCTGATACAGACCTCTGAAGGACATCACTTGTCATAGATCTCCCCATGGGCATTAAGCCCACTGAACAGCCCACACATCACATCCATATCTCTCCAATTTACAGAGAAGGAAGTTGTGGGGGACATACCAAAGGCCTTACAGAAGTCCTAGTAGGTGGTCCAGTATAAGGTAAGAGCCGTGAAAAGCAAGACGTTATGGACACAAGTTGTGTCAAAAGAAACTCTGTATGGATAAAATTAATAAAGTTCTCAAGGCTGAGAACAATTAAATATTTGAGTAGTTCATCCAGAGGAGTTGTGGAGTCTCCTCTCTGGAAATATTCAAGATGCAGCTTGACAGAGTCCTGGGTAAACTCATCTAATATCCAGCTTTCAACAGAAGTTTGGATGAGGTGGTCTCCAGAGTTCCCTTCTAAAGTAGACTTTCCTTTGATTCAGCGAATTGAGGAACTAAATGGGAAGAGAAGAATCATTTTTAAAGACCTAGGTTCTCTCATATATCTCTGTTTGACTGAGAGGCATGAAAGAACTCCTGTGTTGCGATACAGATTTAGACAAATATAGCTAATTTTGTATAAATAATGTATATATAAAGCGATAAGAGGACGGAACCATTAAATGTTATAGGACAAAAAGGTGGTGAAGGTACATGAGATGCATTGCAGAAGTAGTTTCCAAGCACAGAGAAGTGCTCAGGTAGGAAATGAGTAGCAGATTATTCCTGGATGTGAGTCCATTTCTGAAGCAGCATTTGGCTAGACTTCCAGGGCAGATATGTGACAGGAAGAATTGATAAATTAAAGGGGCAGAAACCACAGAGTTCTTTATCTTCTTTGTTCTAGGCAAGAGAAGAATTTTTTCAATTTGGATAATCACCCATTTTGGCCAGATTCTGACATTTTATATAATGAAAAGCAGTTCAGCTTTACAATTAAAGTCAGATTGCGTGCCACCTCTCTAGACCTCCCACCTACTCATGTGCAGTGAACACATTCGTACATCTGCCAGTAGCTGAAAGAGGCCCTGTGAAGTGCTGTCTGTGTCCCACCCAGAAAAGACACTCAATGGAAGGTGACTACAAGGTATTTTATGTGAAAGTGTTAGTGGGAGACCAAACCTGAAGCAAGCATTCTGCCTTGCTATTTTAATCTAGCACAAGGAGCCTCCATCAGTGGCTACATGCCACATGTCAGCCCCTGAGACTGGCTGTTCTCGTGAGAGCCCAATCCAACCAGTTAACAGCAAAGCTGGAGATCTTCAAGGTCGGGCTTGATGGGGCTCTGAGCAACCTGGTCTAGTGAAGATGTCTTTGCTTACTGCAGGGGTGTTGGACCAGATGACCTTTAAAGGTCCCTTCCTACCTAAGGTCCCTATGATTTCCATTTCTCAAGCTCCTGCCTTCACAGCACAGTGACCAGCAGTAAAGGCTGCTGACCAGGCTGAGCAATGCAAAAGAAACAATGAGAGCTTTGCCAGCCTAATCAGCATCCTGACACAACCGCTTGTTGACCATTTGGTCCTCTGAAAAAGAAATAATTTCAAAGGAAATATGGGAGGGTAGGGCAATATAGGTTTCCTGTACTTACGTACTGGAAAAAAAAGTAATCTATATTTTGGCAATATACATCTTTTGTAAAATGCAAAATACTATTTAATTTGGACATAATTGATTTAGACTTGGTGAAGCCATGCATATTTTAAGATTTAAGGTTCTTGATAAATCTTTCACATTCAAATAATCTGCTATGACAACATGAGAAGTAGACAGCTGTCACCGTAGTTTATGTGCAGGTTTCCATTTCTCTACTTACATGTCCTGAATCTGTATAAAGAATCAGTGAGAATTTGTTGACTGTGTGGGGTGAATTGTTGTTTATTTATCAATTAGTGATCTAAACCATACGGCAAACAAGGTGTTCTTAGATAAAAACAAGGAAAACTACATATTTTATATTCACTGAAATGGTAATAGAGAAATAGTTAACACATCTTTCTGGTGAATTCCTCCTAACAATTTAAATACTCTGAGAAGTAAGGGAACAGATTTTTAGTCTCTTGCCCTTATGAAGGGCTCTTTTTCTGAGAGAGACCTTTGACCATCATAGACATAGAATATAATTATGTAGCTAAAGAAAGAAGTTAGAAAAAGGCAGATTTTAGGCTACTGGTTGGGTTTTCTAACTAGATAAAGAGAATCTTCACCTCTCCAGAAGCTTTTTTTCTTAACCCATTGATTATAATGAAATAGAGAAGCTTTCCACACACCATCTAAAAACAGACTTGTAACCAAAAGAAATGCATGTGGAATCAAGTGGCCTGTCTTCAACAGTAATTATCAGTGGATTCTTAATGTAGAGATAGGCATATCATGTTATAGCCTTTAAGCATTGTCTCAGCCTTCAGCAGTTTGAAAGAGACCTCCAGCAGTGATTTCTCTACATTGAATAAGTCTCAGTACATTGTTTTGTATTGAACCATCCAAATTTCATCATCAGGAACATGGTATGGCAAGGAGTTCTACAGAATAACTGCACCATGTGAGCAGCTATTTTTTTTATGATTTCTTCAAATCCAGGTCATTCACTTTCTAACTGGGTCCTGTTATATGAAAACGCTCCTCATTCTCATCCTCATCCTCTTTCAAAGTGAAAGTTGCCATAGCTGTTGTGTGCTGTTTTTGAGCTCAGTGTTGCCAAGCTTTTCTCAGGCAGACCCTTAGACATAGGCACAGCCACAGAAAGGTCTGAGCTCCCAAACTGCAGTAGAGTATATGCTGGAGAGAGGTTCAGTTTCTCCTAAACAGACCTTTTGGACAGACATGCTTTTCAGGCTGATCAGGGAGATTCAACTAATCACAGTTTTGGTGATGTGGAGATTGTGGAAGGTTGCCAACTCTGTAGCCTTCCATACCAACAACTGAGCTTTTGATTTGTATCCTGTGGGATGCTCCAATAGGATATTCCACTCAAAAACTGAGGTGCTGATGACCAAGCTTGTTTCTGAAAACTCTGGGGTTATTTTGAATAGAGATTTCCAAAATAAAAAAAAAAATCTGTCCAAAGACTGACAGATTCTGGTGGTGTCTATTTATAAAAAGCACTATGACATGAATGTCAAAGTGGTGATGGAACTTTTTAAAAATTTTATGTGAGAACTGAAATGTTTTGTCATGTACTGTAACCTTCAGCTTCATGTAATCTTTCTGATGGCAAAGGATTGTGTCTAGCCTTCTGTTCCTCTGGCTGATACCCAGCTTATTGAGAAAGTTTTAATAATAGCATTTAGCTTTTACAGCATTTTTTATCTGAAGCTTTAAAGTACTTTACAGGAGCGGGTACTATTATCGTGATTTTTATAGGCAGAGGAACAGATTGGGCTGCACGGTAAATACACAGAAGAATTATGAGTAGAGCTCAGGTTTCTTGATCTTTAGGTGAGTGTGCTAATCACCAGCCAAATTTATCCTCTAGGAAAACAGTGGGAGTTGGGAGGATCTAACAAAGTGGGAACATAATTTTTGAAGTCATCTTTCCAGTGGTAGAAGTCCTCCTGTTGTGATGCAAAGATGAACTATAGGCAAATAATAACTGATCTTTTTTTAGCAAAGATCAGTGCAAATGAAAGTTCAGCATGATGCATTGAATGCTTCCTGCCCTAATGAGGAGTTCTGCATCACTGTTTCTAACGATGGGCAAGACAGAGGCTTAGCATATGTTGAAAGGGTTGGTTACCCTTTCCATTTACAGGAGGGAGATGGGCTTCAAAGAGCATAAAGCAGAACTTGAACAAAAGCAAGAACAGCATTCTCAAACTCAAATTAGCTCAGCAACTACAGCACTCAATGAAGTGGAAACTTTTTATTGTTAGGTTAAGTCAGAGCAGATACTTATAAGCAACAAGTGGTACAAAAGCAATGAACTCACCAAGTGTAGCCCACTGCATAAGATCATGAGTGATGAGAAACTGCAAGGTCTACCATGTGATGTTCAGTAGCTGCACAAATGAAATTACAGTATGTTATAGCTGATGATTGTATGTTTAGTCCTGACAAAAACAAAAACAGGCCCTATTTTTGACAGTAAAATGAGACAGAAAAAGTTAATTCTTGATGGAAAATTACAAATTCTATGGCTGAATGTATTTATTTTCCTTCATTTTCACACACTTCTTTTTGTACCTCTGGTCTACTATCTGATTTTCATTTTCTGTTTAATTATCTATCTTTAGAGTCACTTCTTTTCACACAAAGACATTTATTTTCAAACAAGTGGATTCCAAGATAGGGGGTGTGCTTTTCATTGGTTATTTTCCTAAAGAAGTCATCAACAGTCACAGTAAGAATAGGCAAAAACTGTGGCTTAGAGTAGGGATCCTGTCTCCACTAAGGGTACATAGATATTAAAAAGGAAACTGACAGTGAAGGGTTTTTTCCTCAAGCTAAAGATAATTTTTGAACAGGGAAGTATAGGTTAATTTTTGTGAACTGTTTTTGAGTGACTCAGGAGAAATTTTGAATGCTAGTTGATTACGTATATTTTGAGTTTTAAAAAATAAACCAAACCAAATAAATACTTAGCAGGAGCCAGAGTTGGTCATTAAAAATTTTCAGCTTTAACAGCAGAAACAAGACAAAATTAGCTAGAAGATAATTAAATAGAATTGCAGAGCATCTGTTCTTAGGGTAGACTTGTGAGACTAAAATTTAAATTAATAGCTCTTTATTGCAAGAATTCCTTTACTTGTCTGGATACAGAGGTCGTATGCATCTGATCAGCTGTAGCTCTTTATATCTGGCCAAATGAAACTTGTCCCGTAAACATCAATTTCTTTCCATTAACTGCAAGGGGTTGCTTCCCCCGAGGAGTTATTTCTTAGCACAGTGCTCTTTGTATCAGAAATATACTGCATAACTTACAACATTTTCTGTAGCTGGACACATCTGTTTCTATAAGTCAAGGTAAGAACAAGCCTCTAGCAATTCAACACTGTAATCCCTGGATTGATAAAGGATAGCTTTATATTTTATGTGAAAGAAATGAAAACCTAGAATTAAGGTAAAGCTATCCAGTGATTTTCCTTTCTTTTTCCAATTCAGAGGAACAGGTTAATCTTTTTATCCAAAGATAAGTTACGGATAGTCATTAGACATAGCTCATTTATGACATGTTGTGGTATGGAACACAGGATTGTTCTCTCTATCTTTTCAAGTAGTAAGTAGTCTGATGTCAAGTAATATAGAAAAGGCTAGAAAACTGCTGGCTCTGCTTTAGATTGATTCGCATGCTAATATCAGAAAATTTAGAAATTATTGCATCTTGTTCTTTAAAACCTGTCATTCATAAAGACTCTGTTGTTACAGAATAATTAAAAGCTGAATTACACTGAGCTGGCAGTAAAAAAAGTCTTGTCAGCTAGAAATTACTGCATCCAAACTGCAGACCAAATCTAAGACTGAAGTGAATTACCATTGTTAACCCATCTGAGAGGCTCTTGCTAATTTCGTTTATGCCCAGTTAATTTTTTGTAACTAATATATATTTAAGGTTTTGACTGATTAGAAAGTCTGGTAATTTGATTATGGGAGATATTATTTAATAAGCAAAGGTATAGTTGAAAAACTGTTAAGGAACTTCAGAGTTGCTCTAAAGTATGCAGGTCATCAGAAAAAAGAATAATTACTGTTATCACAGATTAGGAAAATCAACTCTTGATATATTATAGAGTTACAGTCACAATGTGCTCTTGATCAAGCTAGTTCTGTTTGATCTATTCTGAATGGTCCAGCTCCTTAGCCCTTGGGTTTGGAAAGGTGAATTTCAGGCTTAGAGGATCCTGCAGTGACAACTGCAGAAGATGTATATTGATAAAAGTGTGGCAGAGTAAGGGGAGGAAGGGTGGCTTTCTCTATTTTCTGTTTATGTATTCTTTCCCAAGATACCTCAATATTTTGGAATGACCAAAGATCATGTCATATGAAATTCTGATACAACTAATTTTTCTAACAGCAATTTTCTCAACAGTGTTTTTGGAACACAATAGAGAAAAATACAGTAAGTTTCAACTAGCCCAGATCCCTCCCTAAATAAAAGAAAAAGATTCACAGGAAAAAAAATAAGTTGGGGTTTTTTTGTTTTTATTTTTATTTTCTTCAGATATATTCTGATGCTTCTTACATTATCCTTCATGCTCTTTTGGATTGTTGATGTATTTGGAATCTTAATACATCTGTCTTGTTAAAAAATGAATGAATACACATTGCAGCTTCCATTTATTTCTGTTTGTTTTTCTTTTATTTTTTGTTGTTCTCTTGTTTTATCTGATAATTTCAGCATTTTTTCAATATTATCCAATCATTAGGATACACATTAATGTAGTATTAATTTTCTCTAAGCAAAACAGGTATCTAAATATTACTTTGAGTACTAATTTGCATGTCAGGCTAATATTTCCACTTTGAAAAACATGAAAATATGAAGTCAAATTAGCATTATAAAGTAATCTGCTGACAATGAGGAGAGCACATTTTCTATTATATCCTGGAGTACCATCTATATTTATGAGTTGTAGAAAACAAGAGCTTTTGACTTGATTGGCAATTTGCAGTGATATACAAGCCTAATTTTCTCAAACCACTATTACAGGACCATCATCTTATCTCAAACTGTAAATACGTAAACTTGCAAAATATTGCCAAGAAACCAGTAAGATGTGATATTAACAGACCAGTAAAAGTAGATCCATTAATGAGAAATGTTCATATCAAAACATGTGAAGTGTTACTCCTCATGCTGTTGAATTATTATCAGCTTCTGTCACTGTTCTTGTTGCACCAAGATGATGTAGACCTGGAGTCCTGAAATGAAGAGTTTTGCAGACTTATTGGAAACTAAATTTCTAGTCAGTATGATTTTTTGGCCTTCTGAAAGGAGCTTACTGTGGACTGAATGGATTTTCAGCTTTCCTTAGCTTTGTTCATTGCACCAACACACAGGATACTCTTCGAGATGTGAAAAGAAATCCCTGATCCCATTCCTTTTTTGAACTTGTAGATATGATGTAGAAAGCTTGTTCCAGTTTGGAAGGGAAAAAAAAAAAAAGGATTCTTACTGCTTCTCTCCTTTTGTATTTGGGGCTTCTCTAAGACCCTATGCAGTACAATGTCCCTGTTTCATTTTCAGCTCTGCTCTGACCTCTTTTCCTGCACAAGGTCTTGCAAAAGGATTACAAACTGCTGTGACAAGATGCTGTGCTTTTGTAATTCTCACCTTTCACTGTAATAGCAGCTCTCTACTACCAGGGGGAAAGGATTATTCTGAAGCTGTTCCAAGCGTGGGGAATATTTAAAAGAATTGATTCTGGTGGTAGATACAAGCTGAAATCATAAGTGTAAAAAATGTTGCCATTAATGCTTGAACATAAATAATATCATAGCAAATGGAGCTGGGAATACAATTTTTTTTTCTTCTGTGATAGGTTAAGGTGCATGATCAGGAAAACCTTTCAAACTCACCATCATCATTATAGTCAGTCATGAAAGATTTCTTCATAAATTGTCATAAAGATTCCATGTAATGGTCTGAATTCCCTCATTGCTATCAGTACACAAGACAATGTGATGCACTATGTTTTATAAAAATATAATTCCAGTTGGTAATAATCTCTCCATATTTAATTGTTATGGACATATATCAGCACCTAAATGGCCAAATTGTTTCATTTTAATTTTTTTTTCCTGGGACCTCTGTTCCTTTGCTATTTTTTTCCCTCTCTCTGCTGTTCCTTGAGCTTACTTTTTCAAGCACGTGCTTTAGAGTTAAGTTGCTGATGACCAGTTCCAGACACATTTGACAAAGATGCAAGAAACAACCCAAAGAGCATAATAGGATAATTTGGGCGCAGAAAAAACACCTAAGAAAGCATGGGTTATTTATGAATTGATAGCATTAATATTTTTCTTGAAATATAGACACCAAAATAGATATCTAACTTATTTTTATATTGTTAGGCTCTAGTTAATAAAATATTAAAACCCTGAGATTTTTATGAGCTGCTATGAAAACTACTGAGCAGTTTTCCAGTCATGGGAATTCCTCTGATTTATGCTACATTGCAGTATATGTTGGTTACACTCTCTGTGTCAGTCATATTTTCCCTCTTTGCACTATTTCCCTCCTTAAAAATGGCACCTAGTTAAGAACTTACTCTTAATAGTTGATGGGAAAGAAGTAGAAGACAATACAGAGACTACACATCTACTGTTAAATAAAATCCACTGTTCGCCCTTCCCTTAGAGTACAGTATTTAGTTCAGTGTCCTTGGTCTCAGAAGAGGAATATCAGAACTGCAAACAGTTCTAAGATGGCAATATGGTTGATGAAAAATATACAGAACAACTGAGCAGCCTGGGATGCCCGTATGTGAAAAGACAGGACTTAACAGTGTCTGGCTAGTTACTGTCTTTTCCAGTACAGGAATTAGGGGCCATCATATTAACTCTTAGGATCCTCCAAAGCATAATAACAGGTTTTTCATGTCAGGAGCACTAATTTTGTGAAACTTCTTGTTAAAGGATGTTGCCTATGTGCTGAGAGTTTATTTGTTTTCAAGAGCAGATTTGACAAGCCCTGGGAAGAGGCATCTTTTGGGAAATACTAAATGGACAAGCAATCACACACTCAGGAAATCTCCTGAGCTGAAAATAGTTAAAATCTAGGAAAATTAGTACTTATGTGTATATGTTTTCTCCAGTTTTCTTCTTCCCTAGGGTCCACTTGCGGCCACTGTTGGAGACAGAATAATGAGCTGGATAGGACCTTAATCTGAATTAGTGTGGTTGTTCATGTATTTTTATCTGCTCTCAGTTGCACCTAACAAATCAAATACTTGTCTGCTTTTGATATCTATCTTTTGGGTCTAGAAAAGAATGTGCCTACATGTGAGGACAGAGTATTGCACATGCTTTAAGAGGAAACTGAACTTTTAATTAAAATTGTACACATGTATTTCTGCTTTGGTAGTGTTGGAACTAAGTAAAACGCAATATTCCACATGCTTAGTTTTCTAGCTTGAGTTAATAATGAAGGTATTGGTTGAGCGAGTGTCCAGTCTAAGGTTTATTGAGGAAGAAAAATAAATAGGAAAAGGAGAGCAGAAGTAAGTCTTGGGCAAGAAAGGGCATGAAGAATAACAAAATATGCCATTGCTAACAGTAGAATTCATCAAGCTCACATCACACAAAGTCACTGGAAGAGAACTTCTACAATAAGATGCTCTAAGCTATCAGGGAAGTAGAGTATTTTAGGAAGACAGTATTACTATTAGCTGTTTTACTAACACAGGAATGAATGTACATGGGAAGTGGAAAATAAGAGTAACAAAGCCATGCAAAAATTGGCATAAAAATCCATAGGCTCAGCCAGTCTGGATCTAAGTGTTTTGAGAGAACTGATGCTTTCATCTTTTAAAAGTCACAGAGATCAGGGGAGATTCCTGATGACTGTTAGAAAAGTGATGTTGGATCAGAAACATGCAAGAAAGGCCTGAAGAACTAACTAGGGAACTACAGATTGATCAATCTTACTTTGGTCCCTTGGAAAGTCATGGAATAAATCCTCTGGGAGAATATTTTTGGGCACGTGAGAAGGAGGTGGTAGGGATCAGTCAGCATGGATTTAGGTAAATTAGAAGGGTAAATCATGCATTACTAACCTGACTATAAAATTATCAGGTTTTAGAAGAAACAAGAACAGATGATGCATTTTACCTTGACTTTCAACACTAGCTGCCACTATATTATTGCATTAAATTCTGATGTTATAGTCTGAATGGGTAGACAACCAGGCAAGTGAAAAAATATTAGGATGTCTGGGATTAGAGGCAAGTGACAAAAGTGTTATGGTCTAAACACAGACCAGTAATAGCTTTATCAATGATGTGGAAGTGAAAAAGGCATGCACTCTCATCAAGTTTACAGATGACAACAAATTGTGGAACCCAGTTGGCATGCTTGACAGCAGGCTGGAAGAATGCACTACAGTAAAATCCAGGAAGGACAAATAGGAAGTCCCACATTTGGGATGGACTCTTGCACTGTACAAACGAAAAGCTACCTCTTGGGGAACTGGTCTGAGGAAACAGCATGAGGGTCCTGAAAGACAGCAAGCTGATTGCATTTAATTATGTTGACAGCTCATGTATTCAAGGAATACCTTGTGATGACAAATTCTGATGTTCTGAACTGCACAAAAATATGAAAACATGAGAAAAAAAAAAGAGAAGGAAATATTTCGTAGAAAGTTTAAAAACAGGTGATCTGGAAAATTGAGTCTGAGTCGCATTTTTCAAAACAAACCCATTGTTCCAACTGAATATATATGTCAGTAGAGACTTCTGTGATGGGAATGTTTAGAAAGCCCATAAAATTAAGCAGTTTTAAATTTCAAAAAAATTTGCTTAATTCAATAATGACACACTTAATTCTCATCGTTAGTTGTTATGCAACTTATTTACATCATCATTACATATATAAAGCTGTTATTCTTTGAGAGTTATATCCTGAATCATATGGTGCCATATACTGAAGGCTACTGTCCTTGATAGACTCAGTCAGGGGTGACTCAGGACCAAGACAGCTTTGCCTGCATCACAATAAATGGAGTCCTCTGCTCCAGATATTTTTATTATACTATTCTTGTTATTTATTTTTTGTGTTTTATTTATTTTTTTTATCTTCCTAGTCACCCTTGTGCCTTCAACTAGGTGTCTTGCCAATCTGAAGTTGTTCATGCTTCTCTTTCTTCCAGCCTGGTAACTTTCTCTTACTTTGGTGTTCCCTGTATCTCCTTCTTTGCACTTTTTATGGACACACTGATCACATACTTAGGTAAAATTATACATATTGTAATAAAAATAAATAAAAAATATTGTATTTTGCCATAGTGTCATGGTATTAATAAATCCTTCTGCACTGTTTCTGATTTCACAGTTTTTATATGCTTCTGTGTGGATTCAAGGCAAGTTAGTATGAATTACAATTTGAATAGTGTGCTTGTAGTTTATAGGTGTCATAGGCCTCTGCATTGGTTATACCAATATCTTATAGATTTACTGAATTTAGATAATCCGCTTCATTGTTGAATATATAGCCAAAAGACTACCACTGTAATCAAAATTTTAATGAAATCATTTCAACCTAACTCCTTTGTCTTATCTACTGTTGACAATGGGAGCATGTGAGCTAGGACAGCAGAACCATATGTGACACCAGCTGCTCCTTAAAGGAACCTTAATACAGCTTGATGGTTCCCTGTGCTCTTGCCAGAGATTTCTTGCATGGAGGGCTTCCTATATCTATAGTAGCAATTCTGCTGTTCATATCAATCTGCTTAGCTTTCAATGAGTGCTTCACATGAAAAACTGGGAATGTGCCATTCAGACTGGGAAGATAAAATACCTATTTGGCTTCCCTCACTCTCTCCTCTTCCCTTTTCTTTTTTATGTTAGAGATATTTTCAACAATTCACAGAGGAAGATGATTTTTTTTTTGTTTACACACAGCATTGTGAATCAATTCTACAACTATATACTTCAGCAAATATTGAGAAATGAATATTCTCAAATATAATTTTTATGGGTTATTATCCAGGGTTTTTTACATTTCATGTAGGCCAAGACATATCTCCAGAATCATCTCTTTATATAAAAGTGTCCCATAATTTCCTGCCTTCCCCCTTCCTTTCTGCATTTTGTTCTGTATTTTCTTCCTCTCTTTATTCCTGTACTCATTCAGTACGTTCAGAAAATGCTGAATTTTCTCCTACAATTTTTCTGTTCCCTCCCCCATGACTTTTCTATTTCTTTCCAAATTAATTTGCCCTGCCACCTGGTCTCCTTGGAATTTAGCAATTATTCAGTATATAAAGCCTGGCTCCTAACAGATGGGGCTTCCAGAATACACACATCAACAATGTACATCCTAGGGCCAGAAGATTGTGAGTTAGCTGCAGTTTCATTATGACTTCAATTTTCTATTGGTTGAGAACATTGTCAAAGAACATTAAAGCTGTTTGTGATACCATGTCTCCTAAATAGTGGAGTTCAGACCAAGCACTGTTTCTTTGATTTAGAACATAAGTTTTTTTTTCCAATTTCTTGGTACTGATGCACATGTTTTATAGCTACAGGGATGGGAACAAAAATATAGTAATTACCTATGTTTACTTACCTGTGCTTTGCAGAAGGCATTTTAGTGTTTGTATCCAATTAGCTAGATCAGCATTTATCATTCTCTAAAACCTTCCTTGTCTTCATAGTTTGCTTGTGCGCTACTATTTCCATATTTTAAAATGTAAGAGAGATTTATGAATGTTGTTCTTCAGCTATATCAGGGTATATAAGAAACATGGCAAAGGTTTTATGAAATGGATATTTTTTTTAAATTCTCATCTTCATTTGGGCAGATCAGAAACTTTTTGGGCAGCTACTTAATCTGGGGAGAAGAGAGAGGTGGACTAGGGAGAAAGAGAGGATTAATATCTGAGGAGGGATGTCAGAGTGGGATTAAAAATATCCACAAATTTTCATGTGTTCCTGTTTGAGCTGTTCCATTTCATATAAATAAATGAATTCCTGAGACAGAGACTTGTTCTCTTTTGTCCTAAGTGTGGGCAGTAACGGCAAGTTTAGGTTCAGTATTTGTTGCCTTCTTGATTTCTCCTGCTTAAATTGTTCTGTTTTGTGTTATCAGTTATGATATAGGTACTGTTGTTGGGGCCCTGGACACGTGCAGGGGATCCTGACCTTGCCTCAGAGCCTAGGAACAAAGAAACTACAAGGGGAGTGACCAAGAAGATTGAGATTCGCAGGCTTTATGCGTTAACCAATCAGGACTGAGTATTTGTTGTGTAATCGGAAAACTATAACCACTGATAAGTTCACTCTTGTCAGATGTTCCCGGAGGCTGGGACCAAAGGGTATATAAAGATGTGTGAGAGGGGAAATAAAGGGATTTGAATCTGCACCACGTTGATGTGTACTTTCACCCCGGTCCGCGCCGTAACCGCGGGCTCCGGCATACTGTAAATGACAAGCTGTTTTGGTGTCTGGAGTTTTGAGATGGAATTTGATCAAAAAATTTTCCAGAAAACTCTCTAAACTAGGGGATATCAGAAAATCCTATTTCTTTCTATCAGTCCATATCCCAGAGATGACCATAGTTATAAAAGTCAAAGCACTAACTACAAGAGCAGTTATGCAGCCAGCTGTTAATTTGCAGAACACATCAGCTCCTACCGAAAACCTTCTGATACACTGATACAATTAAGGAGAACAGCACCTGAACTCTCATCTAATGCTTCCATGCTTGCCCACATAAATCTTCAGTCCCGATCTCTATTTTTCAAAGAATCACAGAAGGTAAGGAACTGGCAGAGACCTCAAAAAATCATGTAGTCCAACTCCCTGCCTAAGTAGGATCACCTAGATTAAATCACACAGAAATGCATCCAGATTTGTTTTGAATGTCTTCAGAGAAGGAGACTCCACAACTTCTCTGGGCAGCTTGTTCCAGTGCTCTGTCACCCTCATAGTGAAAAAGTTTTTCCTTACGTTCACATGGAACTTGATCTGTTCCAGCACGGACCCATTGCCCCTTGTCCTAACATTGGCCATCACTGACAACAGCCTGGCTCCATCCTCCTCTATCACTGCCAAGGACATGAACTTGCTGGAGAAGCTTCTTCCAGCCAGTTATGGGAAGAGAGCCCTCGAACAAGTCACTACCATAGTCAAACAGTCCCATGCTGTACAAAGCAGAGTTTCTGAATCTTTTTCAAGTCCCCAGCTGTGCTAACTGCCTTGCTAACTATCAAAGTATGTGTTAGCTGCCTTTGCTCTATGCAAGCTTGCCAGCTAAATAGGTGTTCTCTGCTGCAGATGAACAGCATATTATTCTCTAATTGGCAGATGGTCGCTGAACATTTTCCAGACAACTCTGGCAATAAACAGTTTCTTGCTGATGTATGTTGTGAAATGGCTTTTTGCATCATGCATGTGTTGTAAAAGCTTTGTTATATTCTCATGATACCTTTTTATCAATCTCTGTGAAGGGGAGAACTGTCTGCCAAGACTTTGTACTAATTGCCCTATATAACCAAGAAGAGACAAAAATGAACAATGTTCATTTTGTGATCAGAAGCTATCCTAAAAGATCAATTTTTAAAAGTGTTATCAAGCATTTTACTAGGCAAGAGGCTTAAACACAACAGAGAGATTCATTCCAGGAAACAACTTCTTTCAGTGGATGAATATTATCAGTTTTCAGAGCTTAGAATACCAGCATTATTTGGATGTGACCCATGAGGAAGATGGTCTGCTGAAAGCTCACCTCTGTTGTAAAGGTTTTCTAATCTAACTGCTGATTTAAGACCTATTGTAGTTCCACTTTTTTCAAATTCATTAACGGAAGCCAAGGCAAAGGAAAAGCTTAATTTAAATGATCAATACTGTGTTCTTTTTATATCAGAACATTTTTTCAAATTTTATATTAACAAGAATGCTCTGTATGTTTACAGGATTACAGTGAAGCAACTGCAGCCATCATATATTCAGTGCCATGGATACGTAACGAGAGGCAAAGTTTAATAGCACAGTCAGTTCTTTTGCCTGAATAGGAAGATATGTACTTTTTCAGAAGAGGCTTTGAAGAAAAGAAAAAAGGTGAAGAAAAATTAAGATAATAGATGTACCAAACTGGAACTATAGTGTAGTTATTTTTTCCATTTTGTGTTATGGCCTTGAATGACTTCCAGTCATCACCTTTCCAATCCAGGTATGAATAAATGTGATGAAGGTTATCAGATGAGTTAATTGCTATTGAATGCTGGTGGAACTTCAAAAATTCTTTAGTGAGGCATGATCACAAGTCCCAGTGACCTTTAAAGCTCCTCTTCTGTTAAGGAGGTATTCAGCATTCTGCATGAATGAGTGGAAGTTCAGGTGAACTGCTCTACTTCATAAGCATCTGCCCATTCAGTCAGTTTCTAAGTGGCTTTGATGCTCCCTGGATTCTGTAACCTGGGATCAAATGGTGTGTATTTTAAAAACTGCATTCTAAGCTAAACAAAGGATACTTTTTATATGGAGTACGTCATCACAGAAGTCAGTTACGGTTGATTGTTGCTGCCACCTTTCTGAAGCATTTGCTGTCAGATTAGAATGAAAGTCACACTCTTAAGATAAAAATACTGGCCTGTGTGTTGCAAACGTGCCATACAAATTAGATTTCATTTCAAAGAAAAAGAAAATATTCATACTCAGTTCTTGCTCTGATGATATCCTGGCTTTTAAAGATAGCATGCACACACAGCAGTTGTTTTGCAGTGTGCCCATGTATAAGCTTAACTTTCAGATCCCTCTTAGAAAAAAAAAAAACAAAAAACAAGACATCAGGGAAGATGAAGATTTTCACTCTTCCCCAGTCATGTCAGTCTAATTGATGAAGCTTTCTGATAGTAAATTTTTCAGTCATAGTGGAAGCTGAATTGGATTACAAACTTTTCAGTCTAAGGCTGTGCCTAGATTCCTGCAAACTACTTATTAGTAGATTTGTGTGGGTAAAAGAGCATATTCCAAACTCTTGGTTTTAATAACACAGATTAAAATGTTTCAGAAGATGTGGAAAAATGTAAAGGATTGTGTGACAGAATATTTTAAAGTAATTTAATAATTCCATTCATGATAGTGGTGGTGCTAAATTTTACTTATACCCCAAAGCAAGCAGACTGTGAACCAAAGTCTGAAAGAATTACTAAGCATGAAGATACCATCTCTTGCTTAAGATATCAATAAAATTCAAATTACTGGAGGCTGGGGGAGTGCTAGGGAATTCGTATGCATTGCCTGACCTGTTCTTATGCAATTGCTAAACATTTTCTACAGGGGGCTTTGCCAGATACAGAGTCCCAGGTGAACCTTTGATTTAGTTTAGCATTAGTATTTTTTAATGAATTTCTATCATTGAATTTAGAAAAAAAGTTGGATTTCCCAAGGTAAACATTTCATGTCAGCTTGGTTATTTTTGATTGGAGCAATAATGAAGAAAGAGGTGTAACTTAGTCAGGAAGTAAGCACATTTTTTGGCTGTTGCAAATAAAAGTGTAGAGAAGGTGGAGTTTGAAAGAATCAAGCCCTCCCCCTGTAACAGCACACATGCTGCCATGCAAACAATGCCTTTGGTATGTGCAAATCACTTATCACTGCTATGATCCATTAGAAACCCAACCTCTAAATTATAGCCCCTGATTTATACAGAATTTATAAATATTTCACATACAGTTAATGGAGCAATAAACAAATCCTATTTACATTCTGAAATTCTGAATTCTGGAATAAAATAATGGTACAAGACACTCATAATCAGGAAACTTACCTGGGAAAGTAACTTCCTTGTGACAAAAACACTTCTCTTTTGAAAAGTTCTATTAATATTTATATGGAATTGAAGACTACCTTCTCTTTTGGAGTTCTGCTTGAGAACTGAAAATCTCAGTCTAGTGAAAGTTTTATTTAACAAGAATATTTGGAAGGAATTAAATTTTATAGTCTTTTATATATAGAAAGAGTAATTTTTGATTCTTTTTTTTAGGCTTTTGAAGATATACTTCTCTTCATTGTGTGAGTTATTAGCTCTGTCACCAGGAAGAGTTACCACTCTTCAAAAAAAAATGAAAGAAATCCACAATTGCTCACTGTCTTTTGGGGATTTTATTATCATGTATATTGTAATGATTTTTTCTTTAGGAGGTACCATTGGTTTTCAAATAGGAAAGACTAACAGATTGTTTCAAGACACCATACATAGTGCTCTGCAGAACAGGAACTTTATGTTTCCATATTTTCTTCAGGAAAAGCATAGTTTTGCCTTTTATAGTAAGAAATAATTTACTGAAGAAGATTAAACAACTGCTAAGAATTAAATAGATTGTGCTTGTCATTAGGCCCATCAAATTCTGTGTAATCATTTTGGAGCAGAACTAACCCTAAAGGCTGGTAGAATCCAAAAACTCTGTTCACAAAAATGTATTGGACTTACTTTCAGCATCAGTTCTCAGAATAACTAGTTAGACATGAATTAGTGAATGTAAGATTTCAACTAGATCCTGAACTTTGTACCCATTTTAGAGCAGATAAACCAAACTAATAAAATAATTTTTTGCTTTTTGTCCCTTTGGAAGCTGTTTCCTTTTGGGAGAAGTAAAAGATGAATTTTATTATTGCTATATGCAGTCCTACTTATTTTTTAAACCTATGCACGCTTCTTCTTTGTCAACCCCAAAGTTTGACTATCTTTGATATACTGGACCTCCCATTTTAACTCTCAGTGCTCAACCCAAAAAGTCAACTGTGATGAGAATTTTTCTATCACATCACTAGTGTCTCCTCACAGATCACCTCACCAGAAGAGTGTTAACTAAAATAACTTTTTTACCTACCTAGGGCAGGTGACAGACTGCTGTTTGTGTTTTGTGGAATAATTCCCATGCTTTCACTTATTCCTTTCCAAAAGCAGGACAATCACACTTCTGTAGGTTGGAGGGGCTGGTATGCCCAGCTTCAGTGGAACATTACCATTCCTTAGTGTAACAGGAAAAGTACAAAACATTTTAAAGCTGTAATATGCATCATTAAACAGTTAAAAACCTGATTCTATTGAGATGCAAAAATAGCTGAGAAAATGACAGCTGGAGTTTAATTTATTCAAGAAAATGACTAGCCACACATTAAAAGTTTTGCAGTAAAGTAGTTTTAACTAAGGGAAGAATGGGAAGACTGTTATTGTGACTCTGCAAATTGTAATTACAAGTTGCATTAGTGAGACAAGTTTCCAGGTAAATTGTGCTGTTTTCCTGAAAGTATTAGAAGAAAATCTATGCTAGCCCAATCCACTTTGTGGTTTGGGTTTTTTTTTTTTTTTAATTCTGAGAAAAATTCATGCTCCACTGTACTGTTCACAGATCCAACCTGACTACAAAAACTACCTACCATTTTCCAAGTGCATATGACTAATGAAGTGCCTGTGCTGACCCATTGGACAATCAGTTTTCTTTCATAGAATTAGATTGGGAATTCCTTTTGAAAAGAGCCACCATCACCGCAAACTATTGTATTGTCCCTGTTGTGCTAAACAACTTACAGGTTATATGGCTAAGTGACTGGAAAAAGAGCTTAGAAGTTGAGGTGGAAGATCTTGTCATACATTTTATTTATGATCTTTAAATGATTGAAAGATTCAGGTTTAACTTTCAAAAAAAGGCTCCCTAAGATAGGGACAAATTTTAGTCTAGTGCAAGCTACAAAGAAAGCCCAAAATAACAGAGTATCTATGGTCTCACATTTATCGGTAGCTATTTTATTAATGTTAGATGGCAAACTTTCTCTTGGATAAAATTTGTAAATTCTGTACTAATGCTTTCACAGCAAGACCAATTCAAGGAACACTAGGTTTGGACTGGTTTTCTTTGTGTGGTTTTTTTTTTTTGTTTTTTTTTTTGTGTGTGGTTTTTTTTTGTTCTTGTTGTTTATGTTTTTTGTGTGTCTTGTTTTGTTTTTTAAATGTTTTCTCTTGTACCCCCAAATGTATTTGTTTCCTTCATCACTCAGTGATAATAAACATCACTTGTAAGTTACTTTTCAGGTTATTTAAGCAGCGAGCAAATCCCCAGTGTTGTGTTGAGATAATCAGGCTATCAGATTGCCAAAACAAATTTTGCTGCACACTGTAATTACTTGAGTGTTCAATCAGATAGTGTTTACTGTGATAAGATCACACCCTATGAATATGCTACTTCCCCCTTGATTGTCACCTGCTATTTCATTACTGGAGGTAGCAAAGAAGAGTTCAACAGAATCTTTCATAAATTCAGGATTTAAACTCTTCAGATGACCTTATATCAACATAAGCTTTACTCTCACTACTGTTGACAAGGTCAAAGTACCAAGCTAGTATCTGGATGTTGCAAAACAGAGCATTTCCACTGCTCAGTGTCAGGTACATGAACATGAGTGAGTTCTGAAATGCAGGGTTAAGTGCCTAGGATCCTCACCAGAGCACAGGGAGGTGTGCTGGTAGGGGCTGTACCAGTGTGTCAGCTTAACAGAATTAGTTGATGGGCAACACCAAACACAGGAGCATGTATAACCACTCTCCAAACCCTCTGCTGAAGTTGTTTCACTGCATCTTAAAATTATGAGTATCTAGATAAGAATAAAAAGTAAATATAAGCATAATACTGATATGAGCATCTGGATGGTTAAGATGTCTTGGGTTCAGCTCTCCTCTGAGACAGTAACATGCTTTAATGCTACTGCAGGAAGTTAAGAAGATATGTGTGTGAATTTCCTTACACTAAGAAGTTTTCAGGCACATACCACATATAGAAAGAAGAGGCAAGCATAGTCTGCACTTACTGGGGTGGGAATTGGAGACTCCATTTGGATGTCAGACTGGAAGCTTGTGAGTTCTGGCAGCAGCAGGAAACTCCATCTCCTCCCCCTGCAGTTTTTCAAGTACAAAATCAATTCAGTGCTCCAGTGGAAGATGAAGGGCTGGGAAATATATCCAATGTGGGACAAAGCTGACTGAAATAAAACTGTGCTGCAGCTACAAGGATAAGTGATGAGTGATAGCAGTAGGATATTTGCTGTCTTGGAGGATGGAGGCTCCAATCTGCTCACCTGAGGATTAAGGATTGTTAGGATGAGATGAGATCCATATGATCAAGTGGGGCAAAACCATCACTGACAACAGGCTAGCCAACCTGGGAAAGGCAGCTTTAAACTAGAACAACAAAAAGTGAGGAAATTGTGGAATGGGTTGGTAAGCAAAGTTTACATCAATAGAGATCTTGACTATATTCAGATATATGCAAGTTGAAGTTTTTTCAACTGAATCATGCATCTATCAGAGTTAGTCCACTCAAAGAGGATGGCATTTATCTCACCAGAAACTTTGCTTTTAAGGGGATACTCAAATTTGAAGTTATTTCATATTTAAATAACAAATAAACCACAAACTAGGGTTAACTTTGCATGGAAAAAAATTAACTATTTTCCTAAGACTATTCAGTTAGTGACAATGCCCCTATATTTGCATCCTAATTTTTATGTATTTTGGAGGTTTTCACTAACTGTAGAAGAAATCTTGAAATAACCTACTAATGAGGAGGTAGCAGTATTATTCCTGAGCTGAAAATTTTTTAATTTACTTGGGAGAATCCTAGAAAATCAGCTGTGAACTGGTGGAATGGCAGTCATGGATAGCTTTGCCAAGGTCCATTTTAGAGGTATTGCTGGATACAAATGGTCATTATATATTCCTCTATCACCTGAGACTTAAAAAATAAATAAATTCGCTGTGTTAATGATAACTACAGACAATGAGCAGAAACCATAATTAGGAGAAGGAGAATTGCTGCACCTGTCTGTGCTTCATGCTGTCTCCTCCACAAATCAGTTCAGTTTTGTTGTGCTGACTTTGAAGACAATTAGCATTCCTAGCCATTTCTAAATCAAGGAAACATCCAGATCTGAGTTGAAGGGAAAGGAAAGCTGTGTGTCACCACAATGAGTTGAGGGAATGAAAAGCCATGTGTCACCACGGTGAGTTGAGTCCTAGCCTTTGAATATGCAGTTGGGACATATACAACATACAGACAGGCTGCAACCAGGACCATCAGGTTTCTACCTGGCTGTCAGGGTCATGATGAGATACGGGCTTAAACCTATATGAGTCCAACTTTCATCAGTTGGAATGCAGACTAGAAAGTGGGACCTGACCATTGCTGGTTGCTTTTGCTTTGATAAATGTTGTTATGCTCAAGCCTGTCAGTATTGACACAGAACCTGGAAACTTATCACAACCAGTGAAGCCATTCAGCACTCAAGCTAGGCATTTATTGAAGAAGAATCTGTTGAAAAATCTGTGGCTCTTATGTTTGGAGTTTACCTGACTGCTGTTCATCTTCATTCAATACCTGAAGCAGTTCTCCCAACAATTTTCTCTGGATTCCTTTCAGGAATATGGTACACTGATTCACTGTGCTCTCTGAACTAAATACATTTGCTTTAAATCATTCCTCTAAAGAGAAAATTGCTCTCTTGTGTGTTACAGAACTTCTTCCATCAGCTGATTTTTCAGAGTTAAGTATTTATGTGCTCAGCAGATTGACACTGAATAAAGAAAATTTAACAAATCTTAACTTCATTTACCTGCTAGTAAATATTAATTTTACAATACATACCCCTTCATCTTTCACAAGGCCATTTTTGCCTATCACAAGGCAATAATACTATCAGTGGAGACACTGATGCTGGATGGTATTTCGACAATTGATATTGGAACAAGAAGTTTTAAGCCAAAAAGGAAAGAGTGGTTGGCAAGATTTAGGCAATGCAAGAGCAGCCATGAGGCTCCAACACCTTTTATCATCTATCATTTCTGAAGTCAGCTCTATATTATTAGAAAGAAGAGCAATTTCTGCTAGATTCAGGGAAGAAACCATCTGTCTCCAAATATGACTTTAAGGATGATCTGGCAACTGATGCTTGGAAGAAAGGGAACTATATTTTGTGGTCTCAGGAATGATCACATCATTACTATTCTAGTGTAAGAATCTGCAAAAGGCCACTTTTGTGCAGTTGGCTAATTCAAGACTGTGGAGGACTAGCCCCAAGTCCTATACTGTGAGCCCCAGATGATGACTTTGAGAGACAAAAGAGAGAATTTATGGGGAAGAGACAAGTTTTGTTTTCATTGACTTGCTCAAATAAGGTATGGTGATGTCTTGACCACTCCTAGAGCTGGAGCTGATAAACAAGGTCATATATGAACTGACTGGGGAACTCATTCTACACCAACTACCCCTTTTGCAGGTTCAATGTCACTAGATCCAGGACAAGTGATCTCTCTATGTCTCTCTGCCTCTCTTTTTCTTCCCTCTCTCTCTATACATCTCTTTCTCCTTCCCCTCAAGCTGCCAAGTATTGCAAAACCTACTCTGACTCCCCATAAAGCTGCAGAGCTCAAATAGATCTAATTGTGAGGGTGCCAATGTTAGCAGCACATTTTTTTCTCTGTGTTTCTATTACAGTTGTGTTCAGACCTCACACGTCTCATCTTAGTCCACATAGAGGGTCTTTGTTAATCTGAGGCACTCTCCCCTCCTCACAGGTGGGATGTGGCAATGAGTAATCCTTTATGTTGCCTTAATATGCTTCCCCATGTTATTGATGTCAAATGATATGTTTATTCATTCTGTTGAAGTTTTTGTCTATGCAAAAATTAAGAGAATGCAAATAAGAATGAACAAACTTGAGAAGACACTGTGAGGCAGGTTTGACTGGAATGAATATGAAATCAGTGTACCATCCTTACAACATCCCTGACTTATACTTTGCTGACCTAAACACCTAATTTCTGAAAAGTGACTAATAAGCAGGTGTTAACTAATTATTATTACCACTAATAACTAATAACCACTGCAAATAGTAAAATTATGACCTGATTATGAACAGATAGAGCTCATTCCTTTAGAGCATATTAGAAATAGGCTTTAAATACAGAGTAACACAGCACATGTTCAGAAGGGGGAAAAAGCAGGAAAGTAATGAGAAAATAAGCTTCTAACATAACTTAATAAGGAAATTTACATAGTAATTATCTTTAGCTGAGAGAAAAGCCACAAGTAATTTCAGATGAAAATATCAGCTTCCAAGCATTACTGAAGAACCAGTTCTTGACTTCTGACATCCACCTGAAGGCAGTTTGAGTCATGAAGGCAGATACTTTTACTTTTACTGCTGAGTCAAAACCAGAGATTGCTATTTGCTTCAGAGTGTCCGTACTCAAATTGCTATGGATCATGATTGAAGGTAAAATAAAGAAAATAATCAGAGTTTTCCCTAAAATGTAAGGGTCCTGAGAGTATTGAGACTTTCCTGGTCATGACTATTCTCCCCCAGGACTTCCCCTGACCTCTGCCCATGGCCCAGAACCCCATTTCAACCCAGCCCAGGCCATTGCCTGGGAACAGTCCATTGTGCATGTATTGTGTGAGCAAAGTGACTACATACATAAGATTTCACCTGCTGACTATATAATACAAGCTAGGGAGGTATGAATCACTGGGTTTAAGCAATTGCACTTCACACTGCTCTTCAGAGAGATGTAAAAGCCAGGTAAATTGAGTTTCCAAGTTTAAGATATATTCCCTTTTAATTATGCATATTTTATCATTGTAAGGCCAGAATTTCAAGGAAAGAAATGGATGATCTTCCCAGAGTCTAAATCAGTTTCATGCAAAAAAATGAGAATGTCCTCTGTAAGCAGCGCTGATTTATGCAGAATTCAAATTAATTTTGTTATGAAAGTCGGAAATACATTAATGAAGATTAACAATAGAACCCTAAGGATCCTGAATAACTGAATTGAAAATATGAGAATGATTGATGCAGCAATGGTAACAAAAGCCCTTCTGAGAAAAGAAAACCCCCAGTGCTATTATGGAGAATGAAAAGGGCAGTGAACCACATATCAAACCCCAGAGCCTCCATGTCACTTGTTAGGAAGCAGTTGGAGGCAGCTAATGCCACACAAAGGCAAGTCACTTGGCCGACATTCTGTAATAGTGACTTGGATGCAATTCCTTTTTGGAAAGCTTTCAAAAATGGATTTTCTTAATTTCAGAATTTTATTTTGCCATAATAACACAAATGCAAGCAAACAAAAGCAAAGAACTAAAAAAAGCACACAGTCAGAAGGAAAGTAACCCACACTTTTCTGTTACAGGTAATTTTTCTGAACGCTTGAATTAGGGAAAACAGTTTTAGCAGAATCTAGAAAACTAGATTTGTTTCCATTTCCTTTTAAAATGAGGAGCTAAGGACATGCTTCAGTATAACTTTTGTGCCTGAGATGTTAATAATCAAAATGCAAGAATATAAAACATTAAGTTCAGAACTGAAATCCTTTCCTAGATACTCAAGTTTGGCTAAGATGCCTTTGCTCTTGGAAGGTGTTTTGCCTCTGTAAGTTGGTTTTTCTTTCGTGCAAAATGGTCATAATATCTCCCATGCTCAAACATGTTTAGAATAAATGGTTTAGTACCTACACTGAAACCTTCCATTTCTTCCATGAAAAATTAGACAATTTATATCTGCAGAGTACCACAGAAATGGTAAGTTGTCTACAATTCTTACTGAGTAATTAATCTGCCACAGATTTGAACATTACCAAAGCAGTTGCCAGACATACTCTCTGAAAGTTTCCAAATAATTATATTTTCAAAAATTTTGTTATGCTTGACCTGGAAAACAATAGATCTCCTAGTTAAAAACGAAGGTCAAACTACTACAGAGAGAGTAAATGTAGAATTAACTGTATTTGGAAGTGTGCAAAACTCTCCCCAAACTAAAGCCCAGTGACAATCTACACCCCCACCCCCAACAGAATCACAGATGGTCTGGTTGGAAGGTACCCCAAGGATCATTGAGTACCAACCTCCATGACACAGGCAGGGCCACCAACCTCCAGGTCTGGATCTAGACAAGGTTGCTCAGGGCCCCATCCAACTTGGCCTTGAACACCTCCAGCGTTGGGACATCCACTCTCTGGTCAGCCTGTTCCAGCACCTCAGCTCTCTTACCATAAAGGACTTCCCCTTGATATCCAATCTAAATCTTTCTTCCCGTAGCTTAAATCCATTCCTCCTTGTCCTACCACTCTCTACCCTTGTAAAAATCTGGTTCCTCTCCTGTCTATATGCTCCCTTAGAGTAGTGGAAGGCTGCAATGAGGTCCCTTCACAGCCTTCTCTTCCTCAGTCTGCACAAGCCCAGCTCCCTCAGCCTGTCCTCACAGGGGAGGTGCTCTGGCCCTCTGATCATCTTTGTGTCTTCCTCTGAACCCTCTCCAACAGCTCCACATCTTTCTTGAACTGGTGGACCCCAGATCTGGATGCAGTACTCCGGATGAAGCCTCACAAAGGCAGATCAGATAGGGACAATCCCCTCCCTGTCCCTGCTGGCCACCAGTCTTCAGATGGAACCTAGGATATCGTTGGCTTTCTGAGCTGCAAGAGTACACTCTTGGCTCACGTTCAGTTTCTTAACCACCAGGACCCCCAACTCCTTCTTAACTGGGATACTCTAAAGGAGGTCTTCTCCCCACCTGAGATCCCAGAGATATCTGGGATTCCTCCAGCACAAGTGCAAGACCTTACACTTTGCACTGTTAAGTGCACCTCATGTTAAATCTCATGAGGTTCACCTGGGCCCACCTTTCCAGTCTGCCCAGATCCCTCTGGATGGCTTTCTTTCCTTCCATTGTGTCAACTGCACCACTCAGCTTGGTGTCATCAGCAAACTTGCTGTGGGTACACTCAATTCCATCATCAATGTTGTTGATAAAGATATTAAAGAGCACCAGTCCCAAGAAAGACCCCTGGGAGACACCACTTGTTACCAGCCTCCACCAACCCGAAGCTGAGTTCTGTTTTGCTTAGAGACATAAAGTACAGGCTTTAGAATTACCTGAAATGCTTTCATAATTATTCTGGCACAAGAAAAATATCAAAGAGCTTTAATATTTTGAAACAAACAGCTGACTATGTGCAGAAGATTTTTTATTTAATACCTACATTTGTCTTCAAAGGGATTTTATGCACTGAAATAAATTTAGCACTTCATTAGCAACATTATGTACAGAAACAACACTTCTCTTTTTGTTTGTTTTTAACTACTCTCACAGAACCCCTGGCAGCATGAGGCAGCCTGCAGCAGAACACTTCTGATGTAAAAGGCCACCAATGTGTATTACTTCTCCAGCAGCCATATCTTTGACTCTATTTTAATAAGAAGTTTCTTTATTTAGAAAGTCCATATGTTTTCTGTTTAAAATTTATTTTAAAGAATTTGGATAACCTTGGGTGTGATTGTGGGAGAAACAGCAGATATTTTCTAAGTGCTTAAGGCATTTATAATTACTCTGATGGGTATGAGACTCTTCTAATGTGCATGGTAATAGATCACAGACAGATAACAGTGCAATATTAGCTCCAAATAATATTAAAACTGTTAAACTCAATATATTTTATGAATACTGTAAGCTGCATATGTTACTTTCTTCATTTTACATTTCACATATGAGCCACATTTCAAGTACACTGGTATCAGACAGTATTTCAGGTAGAAAACTAGTTTGAAACAGGGTCAATGTTTTCCCTTCATTTAGAATTTCATTTCCATCAGAATTGAAATATAAATCAAGCCATAGTGTAACCTGAAGTAAACTGAACTGCTGTAGCAATGATAGAAGGGAGTGAAATACAACCAGCAGTTTCTGCCAAGAGGTTGGATCTTCACAGGAAGCAACTAAAGAAATGAACAAAAATCGAGATCAAGAAGAATTACAGTTGGATTGCTTTGAGACCTGTGGGTTATATGAAGTTAACCATGAGACTGGCCTCTTCCTATATCTTAATACAGCTATTTGTAAGATATCAGAAATAAAAACTCAGGTCTTCTGAAACCAGATATTTCAAAATATTGATATATTGAAAATAATATTTTGACTAATATTTTTTTTCATTTAAAAATCTGGAGTGCTCTGCCTACATATTCAATCCTCCTTCCTCTAAACCTGAGAATTTTGACCATTCAAAAAAACAAACCAGAGAATAATGTGTTTCACAAAGTGATTTTCAAGAATAAATACTGTCACTGGACATCACCGAACCTAGGTATTGGGACAGAAGACCTGACTGCAGTAAGAGTTACAACTGTATGAATCAGGGTAAATAAGTAGCTCTTGATTATTCTTCTTTCTATAATGTTTTTCCTGTAAGCTAAATATTTTTCTCTCAAAGCCTTCTTGAAAGAAAACCTCCATTTTGTTCTCACTAAATTCTATTTTTTTTTAATTATACACACATATTGTAGTTAAACAGTATGCTCCTTCAGTTATTATTCCAAATAGGCCATGGTCATGTTGCCATGCAGTTCAGTTACACAGATGTTCACTTGATTTGTTATGAGTTTGTAACTTGTACTGCTGTAGAAATGAGTAATTAATTCAGTGCTTTGTGCTACCATGTTATTGACTAACATTTATTATTCTGGTTCCTTTACCCTAAGATCTGCCTCATCACTATTGATTTTCATGTCAGAGTATGCATCTGGTTTGTTTTTCCCTTAAGTATACTTTACTATTTTCTGTCCTGTTGTTTGCAACCCTTTAGTCTCTTCTTGTATAGCATACCAATAACTAGACTTCGTTCCAGAATTTTTCTTAAAAAAAATTAAAAAATAAATCACAAGACAAACCCACATGTATCTGTTTTGAGGTCTCATCCCGGAACTTTGGGACCTTTAAAATTCTTCTTTGGCCACTCCAAACAGCAAATAGAAGTATAAAACAAGTTTTCTACAGCAAGTAGAAAACACTGCAGCAATTGATGAATATGAAAACCACTAATCATAGTGATTTATTCATGCTTATTTCATCCTCTCATTAGCAGTGTAAACATTCAAAGGACTTTTGTCTCATAATGGTCCCTTTCCAGTCTAGTAGTACTCACCTAGCAATGCATATCCATGAACCTTATAATAATCCTACAGGTGTGATAAGCAACCAAACAGGACTAATCTAACTGGTCATGTCCTATTATTACCTACCACAGCTGTAATAATGCCCTTTATTTAAGTAATGTGGACAGTTCATCAAAAGCCTTTTTGCTGGCTGCCTGTGAAAGCAATGAGTTGTGGCCTGAGAACTGTCTCACCCACAACCAAAGTCTTCTCAACAGCCCAGGATCGACAGGAGAAAGGAGGTCTTTTACAAATTCTTTAACAAGATTTAAAAAAATCACGCATATTCCTTCTCCAGTTCAGTTTCCATAATTATCTGAATAAGAAGAGTGGAGGGTTCTAAAAAATTTCTATAGCTAAGAGAGGTTAACCATAAATCATAAGCATACATAGTATAGATATTTTCAAAATGCAAAACTGTCAGAGCTGCATGAATATATGCTCTATGAATATATATTTATCAAAAGCACTATAAAATACATATGCAAAGGATATGTAGGTGTAACATGTTTGTCTATTTTCAGATATGGATTTCTGTATTCTTCAGCCAGTTTTTGCATGCAGATCATTGCACAGATGTTACTATATAAGAAACTCCTGAACAAGCAAGAAGACAGATCTTCAGGCAGGCTAGGTGATGAATGAAGAACAGTGTCATACAGGCTGAATACATAATTTAAAATATAGCAGCATTGTGGCTTAAATTAGCCTATTTTCTATCATTTGAAAATTATATAGATATCTCACCTTCAGGCTCAACCTTAGATATGAAGACACAAGAAAACTGCAGCAGACCTATTTCAAAGCTATGGGAAAATGAGTATTATTACTGTATAATGTATTATTTAATAGCTGTCCAGTAATGATCCAGTAAAATTCTGAAGATTGGTGCAGCTATTTTCATATTTATGAAATTCATCTGGAAGAACAGTTTCTAAATTATTCTGAATACATGGAAGAGGGTTCACAGGTTCAGAAATGGGTTTTCATTGACCTGCAGATTCTGAGTGAGATGAAGATTTTCATCCCAAATGAGCATCAGTCTGTCACTTCCTGAGCAAAGTAAATGATATTAGTTGACTCTTCTTATCTCATTTTTATTCAGAAGATGTATATTCTGACATCTTGTAAAATAGCCTATTTCTGTTCTACTGAAGAAGAAAGTTCTGGAGAAACTGAGACCTTCCTTCCTTTTCTATATGCAACAGCCTAGAGGTCAGGAAAGCAAGACAGAGCACACAGAATTAATTGTCAAAAATTATCTTTTTTGAATTATCTTCTTTCCTAGTAAAAAGGCAGATCACTTTTTTTTCTCTCCTGCTCTCCCCAGTGTATATTCCATACTAAGTGAGTTGGGACTTTTCTACCTTGTTTGTATCAGTATTGCACAGAGACAGGGATGCTTCTCACCACAGAAGAATATAATTTAAATGTACGCATTTAATGTAAAAGTTTCTGGACTGAATTAATACAATATAGAATTTTAACATTCCAAATATTTTCTTGTCCAAAACAGCTGCTTTAATGATAAAAATAATTGCATCAATGCTGTAATTACATGAAAATAATCATAGAATCATAGAATTTTAAGGCTGGAAATGACCCCTAAGATCATCTGGTCCAACCATTATATTTAGCAATGAATAACAATTTAAAAATAACAACATTTTATTACCTTTTCCTTCTAACTCATTGTTTCATCTCATGCACATAGTCAGAGATCTGAGTGTTTCATGAGACTGTGCTACATCATCACTTCACACCTGTCCATTGGCTGAAACAGAGTGCATCTTTCATTTAGGAATATGGGATTCGGGTGACACTGACCAGATAATATTTGCTGTCTAAATTGGGGCTTTGAATTTTTTCATAAGTTATGAAGCATGTCCTAAAAATGAAGATACAACACACTGTCTATTGATAATCCAAAAGTGAAAGCAGTAAACAATACAGTTTAAAGCTTTGTAATTATCTGCCTTAATCTTATTAGGCTGTCCTATGCTAAGTGCCATATCTGATCTTAAAGAAATCAGAGAAAGTAATTAATCTTTTAATTTTATCAGTACATCATGTGTCTATCCAGTATAAAGACATAATTATACGAGAGAGAGAGAGAGAAATAAAATGAACATGGCCTGTGAAATGATTAATTTTGTGTCCTGGAGTCAATTAAGCATAGGATAACTGCAATTCTCTGAAATTACATTTAATGTCATAATGCATTGTAACAAAGGGGCTGGTGGGAGTACAAAACCAGAAGTGCACATGAAAAAAATTGGTAAAATGTGTACACCATTAAAGAGCTTAAACAAAGCATTGAATAACATTTGACTTTATAGTTAATAGTGCTTAGGTGGTGCTATTTCTCTGCTGGTTTTAGAGTAAAATACAAAATAAAGAACAATGATTCAAGGTCAGATGTGTCAAATACATAACACAAGTGAGAAACTTGGGTTCCTATACTCTCTAGTCAATGTTCAGTGAACAAAATCACGAGTCCCATTGCGCTATACAGAATTTTAAAGGTGATAAGAAACCAACTGACTCCTTACAAAGATTAGATCAAGTTGGTTGAGATATAGTTTCCTTTTCAGTATCCACACCTACCCTCAAAATATGGTTCTAAAAGGCTATACATCACATCTGACTGTGTCAGGCAGGTGCAGAAGTGCTACTATTAAAGTGTTTACATCAGTATCAGTAGTGAGTATACTCTGCTTCTGTATACAAGCATGCTTGTTTATGAAATATTGCTCCTTTGCTAAACCCATTTTTAATTAATTTTCATTAAAATATAACTAACTGTAGTAACTTATTTAACTGAAACACTGTCACAACTGTAAATAATATGAAAATATGTTCTCTATAGTCACACCTGAAACCATTATTTTTATTACTTTGTAGAAGAAAATATTCTGTACCATTTCCCTATGAATACCTCCATTCTTTTTGATATCAAGAGTAGAATATGTATTTTGGCTAAGACTACAACATTGCTGCTTGTGATAATTTAGAGGGTTTTGTGTCTTTCACCTGTGTTTCTTTTGGATATTGAGGAATTTTGTGGTTTGGTTTTATTACTAATGTATGCATTAAATACGAAGGATCCATCTTGCAGAGTTGTGAAGACATCCTGCAGTCTGCTATGCTGTTAGGAGAGGAAAGGTGAGAATGGCTATTGCCCAGCAGTGACATTTTAATAGACATTTAATTGCAAAACACACTTGGATCCCAAGAGGATATTATTTGGGATTTCAAAGGTGAAGTGTAGTAAATCTACCTCCAAGACAAAGTGAGATGATAAAGCGGTTGAAACACTTTTTGTTATTTTCTGTAATATTACATCCCCCTCCCCCCGCCCACTTTTTTTTTTTTTCTCCTCCTAATTTAATAGGTTCACAAAACCCCTATTTTTCATTTGGGTGTATATGGAATATACAGTATAGTATTAGTTTTGGCTTGAATAAGTAGTAGTATGGTATAGTTAATTTTCTTTTTAATAGCTATTATGGGTCTATGTGTTGGAATTGTGCTAAAAACAGTGTTGACAGCACAGGTGTGTTCTAGCTAAAGTTAGTCAGTGCTTACAAAGCATCAAGGACTTTTCTCCTTCTCACACCTCCCCACCAGCATGTAGACTGACAGTAGGTAAGAGAAGATTTGGAGAAGATATAGACAGGACAGCTGACCCCAACTGACCAAAGGTATATTCCATACCATACGACATCATGCTCAGCATATGAAGCTATAGGAAGAAGGAGGAAGGAGAGACATTTCGAGTTACAGCACATGTCTTCCCAAGTAATCATTATGCTTGATAAAATCCTGCTTTTCTGGAAATAGCTAAATATCAGCCTTCTGATGTATGGCAGTGTATGAATACGTTATTTTGCTTTACTTGAGCATGCAGATTTTTGCTTCATCTATCAAACTACTCTTATCTCAACCCATGAGTTGTCAAATTTTTATCATTCTGAATCTTCCTCCCATTCCAGCTGGAGAGAGTTGAGTGAGTAGCAGGTGATTCTTAGCTACCTACTGGAGTAACATGTAACCAATATGCTTCATACAGAATTCCTTATCAGCATTAAGGTGGATTTTTTTTCTCATTGTGAGTAACAAAAATTAAATTTGTTTAGATTCTCAAGTAGATGATTTGTGAAATACTTGTAATGAGAACATCATAACATGGTTTTGGGCAAGATACTCTCGTTAGTTGTGTCTTTTTTCTAATGTTTAATCACTTGATTTCTAATGTCTGGTGATTAATTGATTTTTCTTTGGTGTTTATAAGTGAAATAAAAGGACTTTAGCAAATTTCCTTTAGCAGCTTGACTTTTCTGATGAGAGACAAATAACTAATTGTTTAATAATGCACTAATGATGGTCTATTTATAGAACAGCTCTTTTTTAGTGAAAAGCTAAAAAAAATTAATTTCAGAAACATAATTTCAATCTTTTAAAATTTGTGCAAATAAGAATTTGAAAATTTTTCAGCTTAATGACTACCATTAGTTTAAAAATCCTATTTAGTAGGACAAAGAAGATCTGTTTAGTTTTTCTCTGGAAAAAAAGGGAAAACTGATATAAAGAACTTTTTTTCTAAGATATCACTATTTATAACATTCTTTATCAGTATTTTTGAATGATTCACTGTTATAAATAAATTAAATAATTTTCATTATGCCAGGGGGACTATTTCTGCTTGCTTTTTCAGAGTCCTGGTTAATGGAATAATTCCCAAGCCTTTGATAAATTCAAATAAAATGCTGTTTCTGCTGGCAAAGAGATAGTTACAGATAAAAGACTACCCACATTGGCTGTAAACTGGTAGATAGGCCAATTTCCTGACTACCCTAATTAGCTTTGTGTAATTTGTCACATTGCTTCCTGAAATAATGATTTAATCTAATTAAGATTCTGTAGCAAGATATCTTTTAAATGAATTAATTAAGAACTTTTTTCCCAAGCCCAGAAATTAATATCACCAAGAATAATATTGGCCTCTAATGCTAGAGTATCATTTTAGTTTCCCTATAAACTGATTCTTGCCTATGCACAGTTAAGTGATTAAGTGAAAAACATTCCTTGATTTCCCACCTTCCTTCCTGACAATCTCCCTCGGGCATAGTTTGTGTTAGAACAACTTGTGAAGCTTTCCACTGTGAAAATTGGGTGTAGTCTTCCCTGTCTTATAAAGTACCATGAACATTAAGGACATCTATGTGCAAATGAGAGAATAAATGATTTGATATTGCTGATGAAATCTAGCTTTTTGTGTATGGGGAAAAAAGAAAAGATAAATTACTATTACTGATCTATAATGATGTGGTACTGGCTTGGTTAGATTGTGAATTTTTGTTGTCACTTTGTTCATTCCTTTGTTTCCCAGTGGAGCTATTAAATGGCTTGCAATGACAGAGTAATATTTAATCACTTGTATGTATTCTCTGTCAATCATAAATCTTTTCTGCCTATTAAAGGGATGCTCATCAGCAGAAAGAAGAATGATACCTTGCTGAAGTCATGGGACAGTATGCATTCAGTAGTTGCTACCTGTTGTTCCAGAAAACCTTCACTGATGTGTTGAGGTCAAATTCATTTGACTGGATAAAGAACAGCAGCAGAGTTCATGGCTTTTAAAAATGATTATACTAGGTGCAAAGTCTCCCTCAGATCTTCAGTCTCGGGTAAATGTTGAATGTACCATGTAAAAGGAATCTATTCCAGACCCAAACCCCAGTGGATTCAATGGCAGAAAAAATAATTTCAACAAAATTTGAATTATGATAAGGAAGAGAGGAGAGAGAGGAAGATGTTCAGAAGTTTAGACCATATTATTTTAGCCAGGAAATTTAAAAGGTTAAGTCTCCTGAGCAGAATGTCTTCTGCAAATTAAGGAACATATACTGTAAATTAAAAAATATATGAAGGACATGGACCTGTTGGATCATATCAAGAGGAAGGCCATGAAAGTGATCAAAGGCATGAAGCATCTCTTCTATGAAGAGAGGCTGAGAGAGTTGGGCTTCTTCAGCTCGGAGAAGAGAAGGCTCCAGAGAGACCATATAGCAGCCTTCCAGTACATGAAAGGTGCCTATACTTTCTAGGGTGCTTATCTTCCAGGGGGAGGGACCCTGGAAGGACTGGTTTAAGAAATTAAAGTTGAAGGTAGACTTGTCTGCAGTGAGTGAGACAGTGGAATTCAGGATTTTATGTGGCAGGAAAAGAACCTCAAGTAGAACTGCAACCTTGGACTTTGGCAGGGCTGACTTTGGCCTCTTCAAGTAATTACTGGGGGAAACCCCATGGGACAAGGTACTGGAAGGAAAAGGAGCCCAAAATAGTTGGTCCATATTCAAGGATTGCTTTTTCCAAGCTCAAGATCTGAGCATCCCTAAAGGAAAAAAGTCAGGTTGGAAGAGACCTTTAAGGTCTTCAAGTCCAGCAACAGCTTACCCCTGACTAGTCCATCTCTGGATCATGTCTTTCAACACATCATCTTTATGACTTAAATAAATCCAGGGATGGTGACTCCACCACTTCCCTGGGAAATCCATTCCAATGCCTAACAACTCTTTTAGTAAAGGATTTTTTTCGTGATGTTTAACCTAAGTCTCCTCGATGCAGTTTATAACCATTTTCTCTCATCTTATCACTTGCTACCTGAGATAAGAAACCAAACCCCACCTCTCTATCCCCTCCTTGCAGGTATTTGTAGAGAGCACTAAGGTCTCCACTCAGCCTCCTTTCTCCAGACTAAAAATCCACAGCTCCCTCAGCTGATCCTCATAGGACTTGTGCTCCAGACCCTTCACCAGCTTCATCACCCTTCTTTGAACACTCTCCAGCATTCAGGGCCCAAAACTGCACACAGTACTTGAGGTGTGGCCTCACCAGAGCTCAGTACAGCGGGAGAATCACTTCCCTACTCCTGCTGGTCACACTATTCCTGATACAGGCCATGGGATCCTTGAATTGAAGACATTATATAAAGAAGAAACATTATGAAAGCTACTTATGTAAACTATTTTAGATTCCATATGCAATTCAGAAAACTTTTCTTATATGTGTAGTTTCAGGAAGGGCATAAGTGGTGTCTCAGGAGGAGACTTAAGGTGAGCGACTGTCAACAGGTGTAGTACAACAGAACTCTTATGGTATTTGTAAGCTGGGAGTTCTGTACCTTCAGCAGTCACACTAAAAATGTGTCAAAACAAATGACTGGCAATGGTTAACATCCCCTGGAGATTCAGATGAAAGTCAGAGCACCATTTTCATTTGTGATGGTGCTGTTTGCTTTGACCAGGACTGTCATAAGGCCAAACTTCAGATATATAGTCTGTGGAACTGTACCAGTTTGCAAGAATATCATGTTGATTTGAAGTAAAAACTACACACAGCTCTGATAATGTCAAAACCTATCATAATAATCTGAATGGTGAAATAATCTGAGTTAGACAATAAGGCTGTCTCAATTGTCTCTATGCCGCTGAGAGGACTGGACTTTATCTGGAAAATTGCTGTATAATTACTTCTTCAAATCATACTGCCAGTTGTATTTTTCAGTGATTTTCAGTACTCTGAAAAAAGGTTATTTGCATTAAACTGTCTGTTGAAAATATTTTGAATCATTCACTATAAGCACTATTTTTAAAACAGATATTATTACATATGAGATTAAGTCTCTGAGGCAATGGTTAGACTTATACAATATATGAAGATAAAGTAATAGAAAAATAAGTAATTTCATTAACATAACATAGCTATATAGCCATTAACAGATTTTCAGATTCTACCCTGATAGTAGGGTATAAAATATGCACAGCCAGTATTAATTAATTAATATATTTTTGTTGGAGGTAATTTACACCAATAAATGATGAACTTGTTCCGGCAAAAGTGCTAACACCAAAAGCATCTGGTTAAACATAGTGGAACAAAACTGAGACAGCGCCTGTAGTAGCTGTATCAGTGTAATGAACATATAGTGGTAGGATAGTAATATCAGATAAAAGATTCCTTAATCAAGCCGAGAAATTAAAAACTTTACACACTGAATCATGCTTCTGGTCCATCCTTGGTGACATGCCGTGCTGAGTGTTCACTTGCAGCTTTTTTGTTACTGCACTTTGAGCTAAAGATGTCTTCATTAATGACGGCAAAGCCTAGTCATTGCAAAAAAAAAAAAAGACAAACCCAAAACAAGTGATAAACTTCTTTACCTTCCTAAATTATAATGTAAATCTTATTTTCCTGATAAGCAGGAGTACATGTAACTGTACAGAAAGCCATTATCTATTATCTTGCTCTGATAAAAATAAACAACAACAACAACAAAACAAACCAAAGACAATTGACTGCTGCTGAGACTGTATCTTTCCCTAAGCTGAAATTTTCAGCACAAAGCAGGTAACTCACTGTGTGAGAAAGTACTTAGTAGAGAGCAGAAAAGACTGAATTTTCTCTCTCACACCTCATGGTCACTAATTTCCTGGGTATGATTGTACATTCCCTCTGCTACCCTCTCTATTGGATGTGGGAGCGTCTTTAAATTCATGGATTGGCACCCAGCAGCATATTTCTTGTCTCATTCAAATCCATTTCCATGAAAGGTCTCTGAAGGGAAATTTAATTTCAGCCTGAATAGGTTCTGAGATGCTGTGGTGGGACCAGGCTAACCCAGAGGTTGATGCTTCGGAGCTCAGCCCCATGCATGTGGAGAGTTCCACTGCGATCTGCACAATAGAAAGTGTTTGTCCATTTGCAGTCCTGCAAACCTGACTGGGAATCCATAAGGATTTGGAGTTTTACTTCTGTATGTCACACTGTAACTGCTGTAAAATAATCCAAAATCTTGAAGCACAATACCTAGTAGTTTCTTCTGTTAAGAGAGTGACCAGGAGCCAAATTGTTCTCAGGAAAAATCCACAGTTAAAATGCTTGCATTAGGTTTATCCATTTTATCACACAAAGCCCCCCACATATTTGAATCAATTGGTTTTCCTGCTCCTGGCTGGCTTTGCTAGATTTATGCTAGTTGTGTGTCAGTGGAAATAATTATTTTAAATTACCTTTGCTTTTTTTTTTTCAAATCAGTAAACAGATAAAATGAATCTGCAGAAAACATATACCTCTGCTATAGATCATTTGATTCTACCTCACTTATACTCCCTCATTTAAAAAAACTATGAGTATGCAACTAAATTTCCATGGTTACCAGAACACCTGTGAGAAGGCATTCATACACTTTCATTTTACCTGATATTTGAATCTCAGACTATAATCTTAATGAGAAAATAATTAATTCAGTAAGAATATTTAATTAGAAAAATGACTTGAGTTTTCCTTAGCAGCACATACTGATTTCTATAACTAAATCTATTGGAAATTGTTTAAAGATCCAGTGTTTGTGTCATCTTTCTTAAATGGAAGTTATGCTATTAATTTTATAGAGCTTATTTAAAGATAGTCATCAATTTTTTTTGTCTTACTCTGAAATATGACAGTTTTTAATAGTTTTATAGGGGATATGGAAACTGCTTTTATATTTTGTAAACTTTGCTAATAATTCAAATTATTTTCATAGGTATCTCTCTAATCTACCTCACATCCAAGTCCTGCAAGTCCTTTCCTGATGGGGAAAAATAAAATTCTTTCACTACATCAAACTATTTCCTCTTTATGAACTCACACAAGCTTGTCTCTACTGAAAGCTTAGATGCCTTGATTGCTAGAAATATAATTTAACCATTTTCTAAATTTAACATATGTAAATAAATTTCTTAGATGTACAAAGTGAGCAATGCTGTTATTCAACATCAAATTATTTTATTTCAGATGTGTCTGAAAAAGACAGTCCAGCACAGGATGAGCAGGATGAAAGTGTTGAGCCATTGTCAGTCTTCTAACTTTATGACCTCTGTTTTCAGAAAAGTCTGTTTGTTTGGGGAATGGCGTTTGAAATGTGTAAGGCTTGTTTACATGGTAAAGATTTATTGGTACATTTTTTCATTCATACAAGACTGTAATTTCCTCCATTTTCATATGTGTTCCCTTAATTTTTAATGCAATTACAAAATTTGTTGAGAAGAAGTACAGGGATAATGAGCTTAGTTTGAGCCTTAATCACCATAGAACAAGCTAAACTGTAGATAAAAAAGAAGTAGTGGTGTTTATTGTATCAATACTTCAGGAACAGCTTAGAATTGGAAACAAATTCTGAATGCCTAGAGACCTTAATAAGTTTAATAGGTAACCTTTTTGTTTGCAATGTTTTGTTTTTAGATGTATTTCCTATATTACATTTTATTTAAATTATACATGACACAAAGATTTTTAACATACTTTGAATATATGTTATCAAAATGTGGTGATTTGACCCTGGCTGGAGGCCAGACTCTCACCAAAGTCACTCTGTCACTCCCCTCTCACCTGGACAGGGGAAAAAATATGTGTTGAGAGGCTTTGGAGTCGAGATAAGGACAGGGAGAGATCGTCTTGCAATCAGTGTCATGGGCAAAACAGACTCAACACAGAAGAAAGGCAAGAAAACTCTCTAATTTATTACACTACACACAGAGAGAAACCAGAGTCAGGCAATGAGAAGTACAAAGAGCTCTTAAAACACCACCATCCTCCCTCTCTTCTTTTCAGACTGAACTTTATTCATGATTTTCTCCTACCCTGGATGGCATAGGGGAAAGGGAAGGGGGAAATAGGGAGTGGCTGCTTCAGTCTTCAGTCAGTTCCTCATGAGTTGTTCTCTTTCTCGGGAGGTGTGGGGTGTGCCATTTCTCACACTCTTTCCCTGTGCCAGCGTGGAGTCACACTCATGGGAAACAGTCCTTCACAACCCCCTCTATGTGAGTCCTCTCCCACAGGGCCTTGGCTCTTCACCAACTGACCAGTGTGGGTCACTTCTATAAACTCATAAAATGTCTCTCAGTCTCTCAGTTCTAGATTTCTGGCCCCAGCCTAGTTTCCCCCAGACCCCCCCAGCAAGCCTGCTCCAGTGTGGGTCTCCATATCTCTCCGTCTCTTATCTCTCTCTGTGGGCTGCAGGTGCTGTCAGGGGCTTGCTCCAATGTAGATCACAGATTCTTCCATATTCCTTCTCCTGGTCCATGGTGGGCTCCTGCCTGACCGAGGTACCTCTCCACGGGCCTCCATGGGCTGCTGGGGGACACCCGCTTCACTATGGTATTGTCCACAGGCTACATGGAATCTTCTATCAAAGCCTCCTCCTCCCCCTCTTCTTCACTGACCTTGGTGGTTGCAAAGTTTCTTACATCTTCTCACTCCCTTCGCTGGTGGCAAAATGCAGCTATTTGCATTTTTCTTTCTCTAAAATGTGATTCCCAGAGGTGCTGATTGGCCTGGCTGGCTTTGTCAGCAACAGGGATTGAGAGCACAGCTGGGATTTGCTTTGATTTTGTTTTAGACTTCTAAGAAGCTTCTAGCTGCTTCCTAAAGAAGCTACATTGCAAAACCACCACACAAGATGCAATGGACACAAATGGAGGCACAGGAAGTTCCATCTGAAGTGACCTCCAGAGGTTCCAATCTAACAGTTCTGTGTTTTTTTTACAGAAAGGCTTGTGAACTTGTTATAAAAGTTGTCAGGTTAGCTTTATGAAGATTTCCTACCATCTGCAGTTGAGAAAAGCATACATTTATTGATTTTAATTAGAAACTAGACTGAATTTCATTTACTGTGAATATTAATGAAGTGATTTCTTGTGAAGATATAATTCATCTGAAATAAGAGTTCATACATTCCAAGACTCTATCTGACTGTAATAATAGTGGTGTTTTTGTGTATAGCAATGGTGAAACTGTAATTATGTAGCACTGTAGTGAGACATTAAGCTAAGCAAATCACATTTATTCTATCTCCCTATTAATATCAATTAAATATAAACCATATTTTCATTTCCTTTCAAATATCTTGCAGGACAATCTATGTTATATTTTATGTTTTGTCCTGTTACTGTTATAGGCTCTAGTCCTATACATTAATAATCACACAAGTGAAGATCAAGGAAGAAATATTTTGTTTGAGAGCTGATATTTAAGCCTTAGAAAGGACAGAATTAACCCAATGCTGCAACACAGTAACCACTAAAACCAAGTTAAAAGAACTTTCCTCATCTCCTCTTGTTACTAAAATGGAAGCAAACCTCATGACTTTTTCTTTTCTGTGAATCATGGGACTTTAGTCAGGGAGTTTAACTTTCTAAATTGCTTTGCAGAGGAAAGGATCTTAATTGTGCTCACAGGAACATTAAACTGACCTAATAAAGGGTGAAGTAAACAGAAAGACAATTAAACCTCCAAAAAATCTGCAGATCTGGAAACAAAGAGAATCAAGAGAAATGTCGAATATAGTCTTGACAGCTTCCTGTAATGCGGCAGCGAATCACGGACAAACTGATGTGACTAAATATCTGATTTTCATGTTGCAATACCTTTAAACAAATCAATGACAAAGACAACTATTTCACAGTAACCTGTTTTCAGAAGAAACCTACTGGAATATCAGTACTTAAAACCAAAACAAATAACCAAAAATTCTTTTAGCCACCACAGGGCAAAATAATTAGAGAAGGAAAAAACAATTTTATTTTATTGTATGTTATTAAATTTATTGTAATTTTTCTTTGTGTATACAGAGGACAAGGGCTTACACCACTGCTTTGTGATTCATGGAGCACATCCTCTCCTTCTTTTTGATCTGTGTGTAAGGCAAACAGTGAGTCAAAAGAGTGTCACAATTTTCAGAAAACCAACTGAGTAAGAAAAAGAAAATAAGAGAGATGACTCAGACTGAAAAGTCAAGTCAATATGGAACATTCACTTGTTCAGAGACCATACTGAGGGCAAAAACGCTTTGTAAGCTCAGAATAAACACCCTTGCATAAGTAGACTTATTTTCCTTTGAGATCTTCGCTGTCTTGTTTCTGGCTGGGATGGAGTTAAGTTTCTGCACAGCCGCTGCCTTCCCAGGGCTGTGTTGGGCTTTGGCAGCCAGCAAAGTACTGGTAACACACCAGAGGTTTAGCTGCTACATCAAGGCTGTCTCTCCAATGTCTCCCCCACCACCTGTTCATGGGGGTGGGCAAGATCTTGGGAAGGGACATGGCCAGGACAGCTGACCCCAACCGACCAAAGGGATATTCCATACTATGTGACATCTGCTCAGGGTTGAAAGCAAAGAAAAAGGAGGAGGTAGGAGGGGCATTTTTTATTTATGTTTTTTGTCTTCTGGAGCAACTACTGTGTGTGCTGAGGTCCTGCTTCCTAGGAAGTGGTTAGACATCAACTGCTTATGGGAAGTAGAGAATAAATCTTTTGGGTTTTTTCGTTTGTTTTCATGAGTGAAATTTTGTTTTATTAAATTAACCTTATCTTGACCCACAAATTGTTTTTTTTTTTTTCCATATTATTTTTCTCCTTCTCTGTCCTGCTGCGGAGGCGACTGACAGAGTGGCTTGGTGGGTACCTGGTGTCCTGCCAAAGTCAACCCACCACACTGATTCCAGCTAAACGCTCTAATGTCAGAAGTTTGTGTGTCTGGCTTTCTCAAGATTTGTCTAGGCAAGCAAAGAGTGAAGAGCTGGCAATGCTACACATAATGCCTCATGTTTGCACTTTTCTACTTGTATGCTTGAAGAAGATTATTTTGGTCTTACCTTTCTATTAGGACTTCCTATTGTTCTTTACAGACTTAGTAGAGAGTGTATTGATGTTTCTCTCATATTGTGTTTTTCAAGTAGTCATGCCAAGGACCTTTCTGAAATAACACTGATTATTGGAATGAATCTCTTCCCTCAGTCCCCTACTCAGCCAGCTAGTACACTGTTCTGGGCAGGTTACATGGAGGTGTGGAGATGGTACTAGTTTTAGAGATCAGCAGCATACTGAGCATCTCTCTGTATCTCCATCTGTCTGTCCTGACCTTTGAGCAAAGAGGGTGTTCTCAGTGTGTTTTCCAGCTGACATGCATACCTCTGCAAGTGGCTAGGCATCGAGCTCTTCTGCAAACCAAAGGCATCAGGCTTACCAAACCACTATGCTGCTGCAAAAGGGCATGTCTATTTTGTCAGTCACTGTTTCTCACACTCCCTCTTACACACTACTTGACATTCAGCTGAAATTCATATTCTTTCCTTTCATCCCCAATATTTAGAAGTTTCTTTGGTTTCTTAAGAGATAGTTTATATTATATAAAATAAAATTAATTCCTCTTATTGGTAGGTTTTGACTAAAACAACACCATAACTGGTTCCTAGTTTTGAAATTATTGACCTCTGTCACCATTAAAGGAACCCAGATCTTTCTAATCTGCTAATAAGATCAATAAAATGGCAAGCACTGAAGTATCAGTTGAAAAAATACCCTCATCCTTTCACAAAGATCAGTAGTCAAAGTGAGGAATTCAAACATATATTTTAGATGATAATCAGATATTATTTTTCTGCCTGGAAACTAAGCCTTTGGAAAGTATGTTTCCCTTGAACATGAGGTTTGTCTTGAAAAGTTTGCTCTGTGTGATGTAACTATGAAATGATAGCTAGTGGAGGTTTACTGCTGATGCTTCTGCAAATGTATTAAAATTTATTAGAGGACTATAGACCAAAAGATTTTAGGATAGTGGACAAACAAAAAAAAAATTAAGGAGAAAAAAATCATTTTAGAGGAACTAAAGTGTATATGTATTTATGTGCATGCATACCTATATATTTATTTAAATAATTTTTCATTGAGGAAACATTTATGGTTAATTTTTTTCCAGTTGATTTTATTCCATAAGTAACAAAACACTGAAACCACAATTGTCCCTGTACAGATGCAATTCTTGCCTATATTGAGGATCTAAAATGATGTTGCATTAATCAATGCACATAAATCACTTTCAGAACCTTGAGTCAAACAAGCTATAGTCACGGTTTAACCTGGAAGGCAGCTAAAGCAATCACATAACCATTTGCTCAACACTCCCTCCTACTCCCCTCCCCCTACACCCCGTCAATGGGACAGCAGAGAGAATTAAAGTGAAAATTGTAACACTCATGGTTTGAGATAAAGATAATTGAATAGGACAGAAAAGGAAGAGGATGATGATAAAGATTATTATGGTGATAATAATTATAAAATATACAAAACAAGTGATGCACAGCACAATTCCTCACCACCCAGAATGGATGCTCAGCTAGTTCCTGAGCCACACCACCTCCTGACCAACTCTCCAGGTTATATATGGAGCATGATGTTATATGGGATGGAATATCCCTGTGGTCAGTTGGAGTCAGCTGCCTTGGCTGTGTCTCCTTCCAGCTTCTTATGCATTCTGGTCTTCTTATTGGCAGGATAATATGAGAAGCTGAAAAGTCCTTGACTGCTTGGCAGCTACTAAAATATCATTGTGTTATCAACATTATTCTCATCTTAAATCTAAAACACAGCACTATATCTGGCTACTAGAAAGAAAATTATTTCTATCCCAGCTGAAACTAGTACAGCTATATTACTGTAAACCATTATTAATTAATGAGCCTAATACTTACAGATTATAAGCAATGCAAGTAAAGCCAGATATTGGCAAGGGTAGAAACCAGACTCCAGTCAAGGGCATTTAGGAAGGAAAAGAAAATTCTCTAATGGGAGAAT